>JAVCKU010000003.1:3112507-3126756 GCA_032273985.1 Hypsolebias coamazonicus
TTTACCTTCTTCATTTCCTCCTCCTTCACCTTCTCCTTCCTCTCCTCCTCCTCCTCCTTCCTTCACCTTCTTTACCTCCTCTTCCTTCATCTCCTCCTCCACCTCCTCTTCTTCCTCCTGGTAATACAGACTGTAGGGGGTTTGATCTCGGCACAATTTATCATCTGACCACGGTCCAGTTCTGGTGTCAAGGGAGGCAGAGTCACCTGACCTCAGATATAATAATAATAATAATAATAATAATTATTATTATTATTATTATTATTATTATTATTATTGTTAATAATAATAAATAAATGAGGTATTTTTAACAAACAGTGTTGATGTTTTAAATTCTGCAACTAAAACATTTCAAAACATTTTCCTTTAATTTATTTTATTCTTTAAAAATTAAAACTTTCAGACGTCATTCATTCTTTATTATCTAAATATAACATTATCCTGAGAACAGCCAATGTTAATGAGTTTTTAACGCTAAAAGCGTCATCATTCACAGAACAAGAGAAAACAATAATAATAATAAACAATAAACAATAATAATGTGAATAAAAACGAAGGAAAAGGATAAAAACTTGTCCATTTGAACTGAAAGGATTTAAAGTGAATTAATCGATGCTCTTAATGAATTCATACAAATATTTATTAGATTTAAATCATTTTTAATGTGATAGAAGCAGATTTCTGACCAGCTGAAACTGTGAAACTAACTTCCTGTTTGTGTTTGAATGAATGACTTTAACAAGGATTAACGAGGGATTATGAATAATATTATTATGATTTAATCTGGTTGGAAACGAGGTTTAAATCTGCTCCACTTCCTCTGATTATGAAATTAATTTTAAGTTTACCTTCATTTCTTTGATCTTCTTATATTTAGGACGTTTGAGGTGTTCAAATTTAAATAAGAAACAATCTTTAGAGCTTAAATCTTTAATTGGATTAGAGATTATTTGAACATTTTTCATCTGTTCAAACGTTTCACCCTGAGATTAATAAACGTGTCAGAAACATGGACAAAAGGACGTCACTAATCCTGATTTATGCAAGAATATAATAATCTACAATAGCATTGGCTTATTTACTACATTTACAGCTTCTCAGAGTTATTAATCAGTTAGCAAGTTAGTTAGCTATAGGTAGCTGTAGTTCTAATGCCTTAGTTAGCTAGTTAGGAACATCGATCTATCTGGGCAGTTAGTTAACTAATAAGTTACTCAGTTATCTAACTACCTAACTAGCTAGCTATATGATAGGTAGGTGAGTAGTTAGCTAATTAGTTAGACTTAGTTAGCTAGCTTGTTAGCTAGTTAGCTAGGTAGTTAGGTAAGTAGTTGGTGGTGGGTAGTTAGTTAATGAGTTAGTGAACAAGCTATTTAGCTACCTAATTAATTAACTGACTAACTAGCTAGCTTGTTAGGGAGGTGGGTAATTGGCAGCTAGCTAGTAAGTTAGTATTTTGTGGGTTAGTGAGTCAGTTATTGAGTGAGTTGGTTAATTGGTTAGTTGTCCTTTATCGATCAAAGCCAGGGACACCTGGACAGGTCTGCAGTCCATCACAGGGACACACAGAGACAAACAAGACAAACAATCATTCTCTCTCTCTCTCTCTCTCTCTCTCTCTCTCGCTCTCTCTCTCTCTCTCCACACGCATGCACGGAGAGAACATCAAACTCCACCCAGAAAGGCCCCTGGGCTGGGATTTGAACCAGCAACTGAGATGTTAAAAAAGTAAAGAGTGGTTCCTGTTCTGCTGCATGTTGTGGGTCGTTGTTGGGAAAGACAAATGACTTCTGGGTTTAAAATTAGAACCTTAGTTTGCACATTTTAAATCCAGAACTAACGAAAGACAGAGGTGGGCAACAATGTTTTTGCCTGAGTGTGCACGTGTTTTTATGAATGGTTGTTAGCAAAATACTGCGTGAATCTCTGGACACACTTTGAGAAAGTAATTACTGTATGGATGTAACTCATTAACTTAGGCGTCAATCCAAGATGGCTGCCACGCCATCGACTGTATCCAACACAAAATGTGACGACTCTGTCAGAAATGTGATGTGGTAGTAGCTGAGAGTCCTCCATAACACACACTCTGAGCATGACAAGCTCTCTTGAGTTTGGACGTAAAGTTGGACTAGCTCCATCATTTCCTCACATAAAGTCTGACTTTAAGGCGGCGGGTGATATGCATTCATTCAGGGTTTTTAATAGTTGATGTTTTTTGGTTGACAATGTTTTTATTTGTACTTCATGTGTTTCCCACAGTCAGCGGTGGAAGCATGAAACCTCCAAAAAGTAAAAAAATAAATAAATAAATAAAAAAAACCTCTAAGAATTTTTCCCATTGACTCAGCCGTGAAGCTGCCCTGCATTTTGTACGCTAATAAACGACTTTAATATGATTTAATTACCTTCAATCTATCACAGCGTAAAAACAGCTGCCAGTCTTTCAGAAGGTAAGTATTAAAGTTGTGGAAAACCAGAAAAGAACAACATTAACATCCTGTTCCCCTCGGCCTCGGTGGGAGTTTTCTGCCCTGATAATCATCTCTCATTATGTTGCTGCAGTCAATTAGCATCCATTACTGTCAGCCTGCATCTCTGAGTAAATGTTGACACTCTCTAATTTCCCAACAATAAGCTGTTCGCCACATTTAGCCTGAAAAAACACGGAGCAGAGACTTTTCCCTCATTTGGACTTTGGTGGAAACAGGACCCTTCTTTCCCTCAGCTGCAGTTTTTCACTCAGAGGACAGGTCCATTCCGGTAGAGGCTAAAAAAGTTCTTTAAAACAAACTAGGCTGAACTTCAGCTGTTTCTGAAACATTAGAAAATACTTTCAGGGACTAAATATACAGAGAACACCAGGTGAAAGACCAACAAACCAGAAAACACGTTACTTTCAATACTTTCAATGATTTTTTAATGTGTACTTGATAAATAGCAAAAAATAAAAGCACAAAAATAGTCAAATTACTTGAAATGTTTTAATTTAAGTAAACATTAATGTAAGGATGGACTCAGTTGGTAGAGCTTCAGCGAGGTTGCTTGTTTGAATCCCGGCCGAGGGCCTTTCTGGGTGGCGTTTGCATGTTCTTTCTGCGCATGCATGGCTTTTCTCCAGATAGTCTGGTTTCCTCCAACGGGCAGGTTGTCTCATTTGTCTCTATGTGTCCCAGTGATGGACAGGAGCCTTGTCCAGGGTGTCCCCCGCCTCTCACACAGTGACTGCTGGACATGGGCGCCAGTGACCCCGTGACCTGGAGAGAAGCTGGTAAAGATAATGGATGGATGAACTAAAGGCCTTTTACAAAGATGAATGACTGTAACTTCAGAGAGGAACGTATCCTGATGCATGCTCAATAATCCAGGTGAATCTAACCAGGTTAAATCAGTTCCTCTGGACGAATTCTTCTTAGATGAAACGTTTCATCACTTGTCAAAAGACTTCTTCACTCTTAGGAGCTGCAGTGTGGAATGTACCATTTTTGTAATAGATGGGGGTGTTTGCCTCCTCTCTCTTTGACTTAAACGCCACAGATTCGGCCAAATGAACAGGATGATGGTTGGAAAAGATTTATATGGATATTATTACTTGTAAACCATCATTTACATTACACTTTTTAAAGTAAAGTGTAATATATAATTTGTTTAATAATTCTAACACCCATCCCCTTATGGTCCAACCCTCCGCCAACGGTAGTGTTCAATGTTAATTAAACTTCCTTAATTCGTTCAACCTTTATTTAAATTCGACTAAAACCAGCGACTTAAACCATGTAGACTTAAAGTAAGTGATAAATTAAGTACTTAATGTTAATTTACGTTCTAGTTTTCATTTCAGGGCTTTTATAAGACTGAATAAATTAATCTTTACATATTTAGCGGTTTAGCTATCGTTAGCATGTCTAAGCTAGCCGTTTCCTCCGACGACCCAGATTTTAGGAATTACCCCAGGTTTGGTTATTATTTATTATTTAATCAGGTAGATGTTGCTGAGGTTTAAAAAATATTCTTAAGACAACCCCAACACCTGCCAGGATTTATCCAGGTTTGACTGAACAGCTGAAACATTTAATAAAACAAACTATGCTAATAGCTTATGAGTATATTAGCAGTACGTGTCTTCATGTGTCTTCACGTGTCTTCTGTGCTGTGTGTCAGTTTTTGTCACATCAGCACTTCATGTGAGATGTTTTTCTTACAGAAGAAATCGCACCAAATATTTCCCTGTGATGGTGAGAAGCCAACAGAAACTCATGAATGGTTTAAAAAAGTTTTTAAGATCCATTTTCTTTTACACACGTTTCAGTTCGCAACTCATTCAATTCTTGTTCTATTTTAAGAACTCATGTCTCAAAACGTTCAGCTCCTTCAGGACGTTCCTGCTCTGCATTTTGCTTTTTGTGCAGATTTTACTTTAGCTAAATATAAATATTTAGCTCTGTCGGCCATGTCTTTCCTCATTGAAAATGAATGGAGCTCCTTCAAAGTCTTCAGCTGTTTACAACTTTTTTCTGCTCATTTCAGCTCTTCTTCTGCTTCAGCTTTTTTCAGCATCTTTGTATTAATTTCAGCTTCCTTCAGTTCCTTTCAACGTCTATCTGCTAATTTTTTCTGCCTTTTCAGCTACTTTTAGTTTTTTTTTTGTTTGTTTTGCCTTTCTTCCATTTATTTATTTTTTTTTGTTGCTAATTTTGACATTTTGTGCATCTACTTTTACAAGTTGTTTACTTTTCAGCCTCTTTCTGGTAATTTTAGCTTTTTTCTGTTTATTTTACTTTAATGTTTGCTAGTTTCAGATGCTTTGTGTATTTAGTCTTTCCCTGCTTATTTCAACCTATTCTGCTCATTTCTGCTGCGCTCTGATTTTATTATCCTGCTTTCAGCAAGTGTCAGCTGTTCAAATTCAGCTCACATTCACATTAACAGTTCAGTGATGAAACTTTTTACCTTTTAACCTGCATTTTAGCAGAAAGTGCAATTCCTCAAGTTTCACTTTGCTTTTCTGACAGAGCTGCAGCTCCAGTACCTGGGTCTACAACCTGCAGGTCCTCTGGCTGGTTCTGAGCAGCTGTGGATACATCTGTAGAAACTTAAAGTCTGTTTGCACATTTTAGCTGTCGGTGAACGCCATTGTCTGTGGAGGAATCTGCACTGTTCAGGCCTTTTCTCCTTATGGAGCCTGCAGTACTTATCTTTCGTTTTGGTCCTCAAAATGTCGTAACAATCCCGTGGCATGTGCGTGGACAGATCTGTGGTCGATTCTACTCGTGTTTTATGTTGTGGGTCTGTTTATTAGTTTGTAGGTGACCTCTGACCTCTGCTAAGATTATTGTGGTTTGAATGTTTCATAAAGAAGACAAAAACACAGAAAGGTCTCACAACATGTTAACTATGAATAGAACCTGTCAACCCATCTCCTTGTGTCCTCTGCAGGTTGTGACATGTGCGCCGACAACAGGAACGGCGAGTGTCCGATGCACGGCCCGCTGCACTCCCTGCGCCGCCTGGTCGGCACCAGCAGCACGGCGGCGCCCGTCCCACTGCCAGACGTTCCTGATTGGCTGAGAGACCTGCCCAGAGAGGTAACGCCGTCCAGTCTGTGTGTCTGTCACGTTAAATGTGCTGTATCCTGGATTTATTGACACCTTTAATATAAAATAATAACAAAGTGGCATTAAGGTAAAACAGACATGAAAAATAAGAAGATGACTTTATAGGAGCCAAATTCAACATGTTGCTTCAACAACAGACTTAATGGCAGGCGCCACACGTACCTGGAAATATTGACCAAACATTGAATGGCTGCTGTACTTCTGATGCTGAATGGCTGCTGCACGGCTGCTTAATGGCTGTTGAACGGCTGCTGACATCTATCCAAGAATATAAAACTGATCTGTAAAACTTAAAATAGCCAAAAACAAAAATCAACATAACAATAGCTAAAAGCTAAAACAAGTAAAACAATAACTAAAATCCAAAATATGCTAAACAGATGCTAAATGCAAAAATTGTTAAAGTTAAAACAGAAGCTAAAAGTTGAAAAAAGACAAACAGTAGCTAAAAGCTCAAATAGGCTAAATTTGTAGCTAAAAGCAAAAACAAGTTAAACAATAGCTAAAATCTCAAATGAAGCCTTGATGAAGTTTATTTAAACATTTTCAAATATTTAACTTTATAAAAGCATAAAGTTTACAAAAACTAAAAGCCATGGCTGTAATATCCTGAACGAGCTGAACATTTTGTCCACTAAGAGGTTAAACTAGCTGAACATCTGCTGAAATATTCCTAAAGCCGTCTAAAAGCTGTAAACAGTAAGTAACAACTGTTAAATGTTTATTCATCAGGTCTAAGGTCTGAGAATAAAACAGACGACCACAAACATTTGACATTTTCTGAGAAAAGACTCAAATAGTTTTCATAAACAGGTACCAGGCCTTTAGCTAGCAGCAGCATTAACGAGTAAATCAGCCGATGACTGCTCATGAAACAGCTGAAACCAGGAGTCTGAAGGTGTCCTTCTCTGAGTGCAGGTCTGTCTCTGCACCAGTACGGTTCCTGGTCTGGGTTATGGGATCTGCGCGGCTCAGAGGATCCCTCAGGGAACCTGGATCGGCCCGTTTCAGGGCGTCCCTCTGCTGGTGGACAAGCTGCAGTCCGGAGCCATGAGGAACACCAGACACCTGTGGGAGGTGAGTTTGTCAGAACCGCAGCTTGGTGCGTCCTCAGAACCCGACGTGTGACTGCTGCCGACACAAACCCGTCTGAAGCGTCTCAGATGGGATGACGGTTGATTCAAAGTAAATTCTCTGAAACAGTACCTGTTGTTGTCCTTTCACCTTCGGCGGCGGGCGATAATGTTTAGCTCAGCGTTGTTTGTCTCTGGAAGGGGAGTTTTGTCTTCACACTGATGGATAATAAAACCCTGGATAAGAAGTGATACCACACGTAAACAACTGAACCTGAGCGAAAACTAAAATAACGAAAGCCTTTAAGCGTTTTAGTGTCAGACATAACCGACCCATTAACAAACAGCTGATTGTCAGATTTTAAATTAATTCTTTAACGGATTAATCCATCCAGTCCAGATTGACTCTGTCGTCTTTATAAGCACAAAGTCTGATAACTGCAGTACATTTGAAACAGAGCCTGATGTTCGGTTTGTGTGTCGGGTCAGCGCCGCCTCTCAGCCCATTGATCAGAGCAGGTTGTATTTACATACAGTGGCAGGAGAAAGTCAATGCGGCCGTTATAAACAGCTGCATTAGCATTAGAGAGCGGCGCCGGAGTGAAGCATGCTGGGAGACGGACACAGAGATGGATGAGTCCCCCGTGGCTGCGCCGCTAAAGGTCAGCCAGACGTCGGTTGACCGAACATCAGTCTCTGCTGCAGGAGAAGGAGGAGAGGGACGGGGGGACTCTTCTGGGGGTCAGAGGTCAGAGGTCGTGGGTCAGGTTCATTTGGAGCAGCAGAGCTCAGGATCTGTTCTGAGCTGCTAGACGTCAAAAACAATCTTCAGCCTCAGTAACGTCACCGAACAGCTGGTCAGGAGGGTTCTGCTGAAAGGGCCTGCCCAAGAGAGACCTTAAAGGAAAAATGTTGGAAAGTTCAGTCAGCTCAAAGCCAGAGTATGACATCATCAGACTTTAGGTGGAAAATGTTGTGATTCAAATCCACAGAAATGATCTTCACTCATCAAGAACTGTGGAAACTGCAGTTCAGTCACGTAAAGTCCGACTGTCGTAAAGACCCTGTGTAAAGTCTGAGCTGCAGCTCCTTCTGCTGCAGACTCAAATAAAAGATGTTGTGAGAACGCTTCTGAAAAGACTCGTATCTTGTCCTCTAATGCACTTTATGACTTCAAGAAGGTGTAATGAAATAATATTTGATCATTTAAAGTAGTCTGTCAAGGTTTAGATGCTAAGAGACACCTGCTAGCTTACATACGTCTCAAAGTTAAGAGGAGACAGAGGTTTGTCCTGGTTGCAGTTCAGCTGGACCCAGTGAATATCACCTTTGACCCTGTGTGGGGTCTCAGACCAGCCTTTGGAGCTCCTCAGCCCTGCAGAACCACTGATCCGACAACCCGCCTCTAACCATCGGTTATCGGCTGCCAAGGTGCAACCGGTCATTAGGTCTATTGATGAAGCCGCGCTGCACACAGATCCCATTAAAACTGGCTGCTGGTTAAACTGACGCTCCCAGAAACAGGAAGTGATGCGTGTCCTATAGCCAATCAGGGAGCTGGTGTCATGTTGTCCATGGCGTTCAGGAGGAATCTGTTTTAATTGAGACACTCTTTTGTGTTTGGGTTCAGCTGTGGAGGATTTAATGGCTGTGCAGTATTTAACGTCCAGACGAGTCGATTTGAGTCCCGAGTTTACAGAAGAATAATCCTTTACTCCTTCAGCTCTGTGCGCAAACACCAGGAGCGCTCGTGAAAGGGTTTTATAGTTCTCCTGGGTTTTTTCTTTTAGTCTGAATTCATTTGACCTTTATTTATACAGGTTAGTCTCACTGAGTCGCGAGGACTCATTTACAAGGGAGACCTGTATGGTTTCTTCAAGGTGGGATTTGCTTTAAGGATCAGAGCATACAACTTTATTTTGCCCTGTCGGTTTCTGATTTATAATCCTATAGTCTGAAGTCGAGAAGAACCACTGCACGTTCAACTCGTCCACAGTAAAGAGAAGTTGGTGACGTAAAGCGTCCAACATTTAAAAAGTGTTTCAGAATGAAGAGAAGAACTGCTGAGACTTCTACCCTCAGGCAGACGATGCAGGAGCCTCCCATCGCACACAAAAAGACTCGCTCAGACAGTTAGCTGTCAGATTAACAACAACACTGCACCAAGCCACAGCTGTGACACCTACTGTTCATTGCTGCTGCGCTGTGGCTGCATCATGTATGTTCAAGTTCAACTGTCTTTATTGTCATTCGCATCAGATGTGGTACATGAGGTGGAACAACTGTGTACTCTGAGTCCCAGTTACACTCAAAAATAGCTAAAAAAAGTATACACAGAAACATTATATAAGGATCTAAGATATACACTAATAATGTAAATAATACAGTGTTTTAAACAGCAGCCCGAACATGAGTGTGTGGTGAGTAGATGGGTATGAATACAGCAGCATGGATAATCAGGTAACGTCACTACCTTACATCATAATTCAGTTAATTTCAATATTCCCCACTACCTGTCACACAACCTGTGTAGTTCATGTTAAAATCAAAAAACGTTCAATACAGAAACAACTGGACTTTATTTGTAACAGAAGACATTTCGCTCTTCATCCGAGGAGCTAACATGTCCTGGATGACTGAGAATCTTCACCAGCATAGTTCATGTTAGTCATGTGCAATATGCATCATGTACATTTTAGCTTGCAAAATATTTATTTATACTAATTCATCTTACCTGCACTGTTATATTCTACCATGTTGTTGTTTACTCTGTTTCTTTTGGACCTTGTAAATATTATATTTTTTGTTCACTTTTTGGTTATTTTTTCTGTACCCTTATTGCATGCTTTACATTTCAGTTCTCCTGAGCATTTCATCACATTGTTGATCTTGTGTTAACCTGCATATATGACAAACAAACAAACAAACAAAACAAACTGGACCATTAAAATAAAATAAACTTTTTAAATGAAAGAAACAAAAGGAACACAGGAATGAAAATGGAGCGAAATGAGAGAAACAATCCAAGGAAGGAAAAGATGTAAAGACTGAACGGAACAAAAACTGAGAGAAGGCAAGTTGATAAAGGTAGGAATGAAAAATGGATTATTACAGAAAACACATTGAAATCTCTAAACCACAGACATCAAACCAAACTATTATTTAAAACAGGAGGAGCTCCTTAGTTTAGTTCAAGTCTGAACAAGATGGACCAGAACAAACCCGGCCCAGAATATAAAGACCCCAAACCACAGGACTTAGTCAGAACTCTCCTGTCCACGATGGCCCGGGTGTGAGGAGGACGACTCCAACATAAGAAGTTAATAGTTTTAACTGAGTGGATTACTGTTAAATTATATGTTATATTCATTTATCTTCAGGATCCAGGATCCTGTTCCTGCTGCTGGGCGTAAAAACATTTTTATGAAAAATAAACTCAGATATGACGTTTTAACGGCCTCTAATGGTCTCTGCCTTCACGGTCCTCATGTTCACAGAAGTGGACGCTTCGTGTCAGCATGTGGAGCAGTTCTCAAGTCGTTGCAGAATCAGAACCGAGTGATCTGCCACGATGATCTTGTCACCTCCGCCGGCGCAGAACCACGACGCCTCTCATGCTTTGATGGCGTCGATGAAACGAGCGTTCAGACGGAGCTCGTGTTAAAAAACAGCAGATATGGATCTTATCCAGAACCACTCATGAAAGTGATCTGGCTCTGATTTGAATAAATCCAGTTTGTCCCGTTCAGACTCGCATGAAGATCTGATATAGAAACAAACAAACATCTGATTTGGGCCATTTTGAGTGTGAATGAGACTAAACACTGTGCAGGAACCTGGATGCTTCAGGTCGCCCTATAGATTAATAAATGTAAACAAAACAAGTGGTCAGATTGTTATTTTAAATCTAAAATGTCTGTTAGTTATTTCAGTCTTCACTTTGTTACTGTTCTAAATAATAAGAATTGTAATTAAGTGACTGGAGCATTAGTCTGGTCTCGTGTGCGTCTTATGAAAGCCGTGTTGAACTCTGAGTCCAGTCCTGGTGGCCTCCTGCCGTCGGAGCCGCTCTCATCTTTAAAACAACATTTGGGCCAGACGGGTTCTCATTGTCGGTTTGAGGCGGCCGCCTCCCGGTCTGTTCCTGCAGGACTGAAAAGAATTTTCAGTGAAAACAGCAGCGAGCCCGGCTGCTCGCGGCGCTGACCTCGTCCCGCTGGGTTTTACTGGACTTTTCTTTTGGACGCAGCAGAGCGTGGCCCGACGGAGCGGAGTCAGAAAAACAAGAAGCAAACATCCCAACTCAGAGCCGTTCGAGGCTAAATATTTAGTTTGAGTTGGGTTTTGATGGGACTCTTGAGGATCCAGAGAGGCCGCTCTGCATTGTGGGTAATTTTCTGCGTGGTAAAGTGTTTTTTTTGTGTCTGCGTGTGTTTGTCAGTCTGTCCATCATGGTGTGGCTCCCTGCTGATCCCTCTCTGTCACTGGGATGGCTGTGGTTTGTGGTCACAGCGTCCAGCCGGGCCTCTGCTCTGATGTCATCACTTCATTTCCTCTGGTTTGAACATCTTCAGCCCATTTACAGAATCAGAACCAGTTAGAGAGACGGTCTTCTTAGTGTTTCTTACATCGTATTTATTAAGAGAACACTGAACGACCACAGTAATATCAATTCGCAATGCACTGCTTTCCTATGCATTGCAATGGCAGCCCCCAACTAGAGAAATTACATTTTCTGCCAAAATGCAGTGCCTATTGTTGAAAAACAGCTGAAATGCAGCTGAAATGGAAGAACAAGCCTAAATTAGCAGAAGAAAGCAGAAACAACACATATTTGCTTAATTAGGTTAAATAAGCAGAAGTAAGCACAAATTTAGGAAATTAGCCAATGAAGCTGAAATCAACAAACAAATAGCTGGAAATTAGCTGAAAAGGCAGAAAGAAGCTTAAACTACCAGAAGGAAATTAAAGAAGCTGAAATGATGTAAAAAATGTAGAATTAGCTGAAAAAGCTAAATTTAGCACAAAACAGCTAAAAAGTAGCTGAAATAACTGAAACTAGTAGAAAAAGCTGAAAGGAGCATAACAAGCTGAAATTAGCAGAATGAAGTTAGTTTGGCTGAAAGTAGCAGCAATTACCAAGAAAAGCTTGAATTTATCTGAAACAGCTGAAATTAGCTTAAAAAGCGTTAAAAAGTAGCATTTTAGTAGTAGTAGTACCTGAAATCATAAAACAAGTGTAAATTTGCAGAAGAAAGCAGAAAGAACACATTTGCTGAGAAGCAGAAATGAGCACAAAAAGTGATTAGCTGAAAATAGCTGAAATTAGCAAAAAAAAAAAAAACAGCTGAAAAGCAGCTAAAAACAGAAAGAAGCTTTAATTACCAGAAGGAAGTGGAGAGAGAACAGTTTTGCTGAATTATGCTGAAAAAAGTTTAAATGAGTGCAAAAAATGTGGAATTAGCTGAAAAAGCTAAAATTACCATAAACCAGGTAAATAAATGGTAGCTGAAAAATCAGAAAAGGCTGAAATAACTGAAACTAGTAGAAATAAGCAAAAAAGGGACATAAGCTTAAATTTGCAGGAAGAAGTTAGAAAAAGCACAAAAATGTTGTAGTTAACAGAAAGAATCTGAAAGAATCACAATGCAGCTGAAAAAAAAACAGCTGAAAAAACAGCTGAAATCAGCTGAAATAAAGTTTAAATTTGCAGCAGGAAGCTGAAAGAAGCTGAAGCAGAACAAAAAGTGAACGGAGCAGTAAAAGGTTGTAAACACATCTAAAGATTTGAAGGATGTAAAATGAGCTCAGTTCAGTTTCTATGAGGAACAAATGTCGGAAAAGGCTAAATATTTCAAGAAGCTAAAGTTGCACCAATACCAAATCATCATTACACAAAAATCAAAGCAGATATGTTCTTGTTTTTAATGTTACACCCTTGTTTACGGCACTCTGATTTATTGTTTTATACACTACTCTTGTTATAACTGCATTTTTACTGTCGTTTATTGTTGTTGTTTACTGTTTGTTGTCTGTACTGTACTTTATATGTTCTGTCTGGAACTGCTCCCTCATGTAAATCAGTCCTCAGGCTCATTGAGACTAACCTGAATAAATAAAGGTTGAATGAATAAAAAAAAAAAAAAAGAAGTTACAGCAGGATTGACCTGAAAGAGCCGAACGTTTTGATTTATGATTTGTTGGACTAGAAGAAAACTGCGGGACGAGGAAGATGCAGAAAAACGTACGGAACAAAACTGGATCACAACAGAGTGAATGTTTCATAACATGAATCTTCTCATTTCTCAGCGATGGGAACTTGAATATCTTCAGTTCACTGCACAGAATGATAGTTTGATGTTTTACACACGGAGTAATCACCTGATCATAACGTCAACCAATTCTGTCGTCTTGATAATAAACCGTTTTTGTCACCAAGCGGAGATAAAGAAACGATCTGAAACGTTGACGACCAAAGACTTGAATATAAAACGCGCTCCACATCAGCCTGGTCTTTTCTCCTAGCGTCTTGTTGTTGTTATTACTCTGAGCTGCTGAGTTCCTGTGCGGTGTGTCTGAACTTGAACTGTTTGCAGTCGAGCGAGCCGTGCGGCCACGCTGAACCGTCACTTGTTGGATATCAAGACCTACTTTCATGTTCGCTGCTTTTTAAACTGCAGTCATGGCTGTGCACATCGTTTTGTTGTAAACCTCCGCTCACAACGTACAGTCTGCCCCACGTTTACAACAGAACCTGCTGGAGGAACATTAGAAATGAAGACGGGCAGATCTGGACCAGAATGAACAGTGATTCTGGTTTGTAGACGTGGACGTTGGAGGCTGCAGCCTCAGGTGTTTCTGGGAGGTAAACCTCCTGCAGGAGTCCGAGTCCAGCTCTAGCGCTCAGGTTGTAGGCGCCCACATTAGGACTTGTTCAGACCTGAAGCGACCGGACTGCGACTCACAAGAGGACTTTGAGAACCCTGAGAACGTGGTGAGATGTTCTGGAGACTCCTTCAAGATTTCTGTTCAACTAATCTCAGCTCGTTTTACACAGACATGAGGTTCTGATTGAAGGGAGCGCTGCTCAGAGGTTAGAGAAGGCGAGCCTGGGATCAGACGGCTGCTGGTTCGAATCCTGACCGACAACTAAAATGTGTAAAAAGTCAGCCATGAAGTAATTTTTGTCCGTGTTTATATTTAATTATTTATTTTGGTGACGTCAATAAACACAATGTCTGCTGGAAGGTCTTAAGAATAACAACAACAACAATAATAACTAGAAATTTCCTGGAGAAACTTTGACGGGGGCTGCCAGGCTGGTGCCGAATAAAAAAATTAAATGACAGCAATATGTGTTTGGGATCATCCTAAGCTACCACTTTACCAAGTTTCAGCTCAATACATCCAAAAATGGCAGAGTTATCCTAGTTTGGTATAAAACAGCTGAATAGTAGCTAAAGAAATGTAGAAAGCAGCTCAAATTTCCAAAAGGAAGTGGAAGGAGCTTAAAATCTATTAGAGATCATTGTCAGCTACCAATATGCCAAATTTCAGCTGA
>JAVCKU010000003.1:3174338-3185362 GCA_032273985.1 Hypsolebias coamazonicus
TTCACCACACTCTGAGCCCCTGAATAAGACTCTTAATCCTCCATCTGCTCCCAAACAGGTCTCTCTTGAAAGAGTCCTTGTGACCCAATGAGACTACCTGTATAAATAAAGCTTAGATAAAAATAAATAAAAGAACTAAGCTGAAGTGTCACTGGTTCTGTAACTCGTGGAGGATCCAACAGGAACTGTAATTTCTCTCTTCATACAACCTCTCAGGTAAATCTGTCCTCTCTGCACAGTTTTCAGACTGAGCCCGGGTCTGTGGCCATGATCGACAGCCACTGTTTTATGAAGTTCCTGTACTTCTATTTATTGAAAGAGCACTGCCTGGTTCCCTGCTGGACCTGGTACCTGTGTGTTGCTTTGTGAGGTAAAAGATCAACAAGAAAATGACCAGTACCAACAAACAACCAGAGCGCAACTCTTAAAACCTGTCACAGCAGATTTTAGTCAAACATTGAGTCTCCTCCTGGGCTGTGTGGATCCTGGACAGTAGTTAAACCACATGGTTGGACTGTAATCACATCACTGCTGACTTGGCCTCAGAAATTAACTTGACATTTTCAACACAGAAGCTTCAGTAGTTTGTGAAGCTGCACCTTGTTGTCTACAAGAAACCAGAAACCCTGGGTACCTGCTGAAGTCCAATAACGGCTAAAGATTCATAAAGTTGCCTTCACACATCCCAGTTTTGCATCTTAAGCCAGTATCTCACTGGGCTGTGACTCCGGGTGACAAACTGGAAACCGTGTTTGCAAAGGAGTTTCCAAAATGATGGAAAAGTTCACAAAGTTTCCTGATGCATGCTCATAACAAGTCAGGTCCTCTGGACTTCTTCAGTCCAAAGACCACTTTGGCCAGGATTGCCTCAGACTAGTTCGAGACAGACTGAAGAAGTCTTCTGGATGAAAGACGCAACGTTTCAACAAAGAAGAATCCTCCAGAGGACCTGACTCGACCTGGTTATTGATCCACCTGGATCACTGAGCAGCATCAGGACCTTCTCAGTTTAGTTTCTGTGAGTCAAAAAGTGTGAGACAACCATGGCAGCAATTGGCAATCCATGAAAAAAAAAGGGTTCAGACATTCCAGGCACCGTGAGAGTGCAACAAAACCGCCTGTAAAATTAGAATACAGTACATTGCAAACACAATGAAGACGTTTTATAATGTAATTCTAACAAAACAAATGCAAACTCCTGACGAGTTTTGGCCTAGATGTCAGTGAAAAATTGTGTAATGTTTTACAGTTTTATGCCTCCAACAGTCCCAGCCCATGAGACTCAGGCTTTATAAAGCAACTCCTGACAGGCTCTGTCAGGTTTTGAGTTTTAACTCTGATGTGATGGAGCTTGGGGCTTTTAATGTTTGTCATAACATTTGAATTTGCTCAGCTGCCTTTGTCTTAGCTCCTCTTCTCACCACCTGAGGCCTGCACTGTGAAGCAGGACCAGTGTGGCAACTCAAGGTTCAGAAGTTAATCAGCTTCATGATCCTGAAGATCCCAAACTGAACCTGCCAGTCTGACTTTGTCTACTGGTCCTTGGTGTTTGTTGAGGATGAACTGCTGATGAGGATGATTTAAATTCACAAGAGAAAGAAAGAGAGACCTGTTCAAAGACGTTCCTGGTCAGTTTCCACTGAAAAGCCACAACCACAAGCAGATGAGCTTGTTTAAAGTTTCCACACGAGACACTTCCTTTACGTTCTTACAGAAGATGCAGGTGATGTACTGTTTATTGCTTTCAAGAGGCAGGTTTTACACTTACTGGTGCTCGATTTGAAAGTTGAGATGTCCGCTGAACCAGTCGTTGAAGAAGGACTGCTCAATGTTGCACGTGGCTTGTAGCTAGCACGGAGGATGAGACATGAGCACACGTTAGCGTGGGCAGATGTGGTGCATGTTTTTAGCAACACTGATTTTAAGCTTAGGGAACAACTTTAGGCATATTATTCATGAAAAAACAATCTAACATCTGAATGATGCACTTCAAGTAAAAGCAACTTTAAGTCCTAGCAAACTTTTCCATGCCAACTTTAATTTGCTAAAGTAAAGATATTGAAACGAGGTTTTGTGGTGAGATTTAGGAAAGCTGGAATATCCAATAGTAATAAGTGATTATTAAGCTTTTGCTAACTTTTATCAAGAGTGTTTGAGCAGGACAGTCAGGAGAGCAGTGGACATAGAAGTTAGTTTTCCTATTCATACATCCACAAACATTAAATGAGGAGAATGTCTTTAAATATCTATAACTGAATGTGAGATTTAAATAGAGCAGCACAGTGGCACAACTGGTAGAGCTGCTGCCTCTAAGCAAGAAGGTTGCCGGTTCAAATCCTGGTCTGGGGGCCTTTCTGGGTGGAGTTTGCATGTTCTCTCTGTGCATGCGTGGGTTTTCTTCGGGTACTCCAGTTTCTTCCCACAGACCAAAAACATGCATGTTGGGCTGAATCTAATCTAAACTGTCCCCAGGTGTGAGTGAGAGACGGGATGGTTGTTTGTCTAATTTGTCTCTGTGATGGACTGGAGACCTGTCCAGGATGTCCCCGCCTCTCGCACAGTGATGGCTGGACATGGACAACAGTGACCCCCTTGACCCAAAAAGGAAGAAGCAGGTACAAGATAATGGATGGATGGGTGGATATTTAAATAATTTAATGTAAATTCAAATATAATCATATAACTTTCTGATGGAATGAATAGAAGCAGTGGGGTTTTTTTTTTGGAAAGATCATTAATCCAACAGGAAATGCCATAACCTACTTCGCTCGCTCATATGTTTATACTTTGTTTTAGGAGTTTGAAAAGATAAGTTTTCAAATGTTAATGTAAAAAACAAACAGTTCTCCACATTGTGTTTACTACAGCTACACCTTGTCCCCCTATATTCACTGTTTTAAATAATTTTAGTTCTCTTTAAGATAAATAATGTTAGTAACTTACTTTTTTTATCTATATTAATGTTACTTCTGTTGCGACTTGGCACTATACTGTATAAACAAACTGAACTGAGTTGAATTAAGCCTTTAAGACAAAAAAGGAAAAGTTTGACTCGGTGTAAAATGTTTGAAGGTGAGAAGAGAAGTCAGGTAAGACTTTTGTTGTTTCAAGCTACAATGTCCTTTATCGCATCAAATCAGCACTGAGGTAAAAATAAACTCAACATTTTTCTGCTTTAGACGTCATACGGTACAGATATAAAAAATTCTTGAAGTTAACTGTTGGGCTCAACCTTGTTTGTCTTTTAACAAAATATCTCTTAAAGCTCTGGACAGAGTTGAATGAAACATTCAGAACATTATCATTAGATGTACAGTACTTCTACAATTTGGATGTAAAGCAATTCAAGATGTCCACCACAGCTTATAGACCCTAACTCACACACAAATGGCTATACCTACGTAGATTTGATAAATACTGAGTCAAAACGTGGCAGTTTAGTAGCTGACAGTCATTCACAGCACAAACATCAGAGCAGGCAAGGTGTCACTATATCACATGAGACAGCTATTTTCATGAGTTTACCAAAACGGCCAAAAATCTGTCATTTCTGCTGATAAAGTAATCTTAGTTTTAATCTCCAGCATGAAAGGCTTTGGGCACTTTGCTTTGTTGTTGCCAGAGTAAAGGAGTTTAGCCAGATTAACACACAATGCACAATATATGAGGAAAGTAGAAGAAAACAACAAAAAAGAATGTTGAACTTTATAATTTTGTTATAAACCACATACCTGCATGGTCAGCCAGTCCTGGTGTCGCTCATATTCAATATTCATTGGAAGATGGTTCATCTGGGTCACCCACACAAACCAGTGGCTCTCTAAAAACCTACAACAATAAACAGCAACATAAAACTGTTCATGCGATCAAGAAGTTCAGAACCTTCAGGTTGCATTCAGAACCTTTAACGATAAACTCTGAATGGACTTGTTTTGTGTCTATATTTGTGCTAAAATATAAAACTAATAAATAAACTTATTGTTTAAATTCATACCTGACAAACAAGATGAGTGCCACTGAGCCCAGCAGGCCGTACAGCGGGGTGTAACAGTAGAAGAATCGAAAGTAGAACGACAAATACCAGGCCAGATCCTTGAAATGACAGATCAGGTTAGTTAAAAACGTTCACGACTCCCTCATCCAACACTTGATGTGTAAATAAAGATTAGCTATGATTAATCCCTTGACTGGGACTTTTATTTTGATGGACCATGAAAAATCTAAAATATATGATGTTTTGTTTTATTAACTTTATATTAAACTATACATACATTTTTACATTTTAGGCTTGAAACAAAATTTTTAAACAAAGTTCAATGAAAAGTTGAATCATGGTGTGTAATAAACTGAAGTTTCTGTCTTATTGTGTTTGGTTTGAACAGGTCATGACCGACGGCAGGTCAGTCATGAATTGCACCATTTCTTTCAGTCGTGCCTGACTAAACCCAGTTTAAAAACATTTAATCATCTTAGAGCCTCATGTAATACTCCAAACCCTTCAAAGCACTTTAATGAAATATCGCTGCCAGCCCATAAGCCAAAGGCACCAGAGCAGAGGATGATTAAAGACTGATTTTTTTGAGTTTTTACTAAAAGATTTTTATGAATTCTGTTAGGTTTTTTTTTTTTCATTCAACCTTTGTTTATACAAGTTAGTCTCATTGAGTCATGAGGACTCTTTTACAAGAGAGACATGTTTTAGACAGATGACAAGACCAAGCTTGGCCAACATAAGAACGAGTGGCCAAAAGTGGCCGGTGCAAATCACCATCAGGCCCATAATATCCTCCAACTGAAAAGAAAACAAGTTTAAAATAAGCTGATGAAAACCTGCCTCAAGTTTTGGACAAATACATCAAAAACCTTTAGATTAAGAGAGGCTAAAACATTTTCTACATCACTGTGTTTCCAAAACAAGTCTGAAACGTAAAGACTTCAAAAACATAAATATGCCTTATATATTTATTTGTATATTTAAGCCAGTAAATATATTGACAGTTCACACTCACATAGAGTGCATGTCATTATAAGTAATAAATAATAGTATATATTGTCATGCACATTAAAAAAAGGTTTTTGTGGAGACATTTTTATCAAGCATACTATTTTAAAACAAGAAAAAGCCTGAAAATAATCTAATTTTCCAGTTCTCTATGTGGCCCTTTGATTCCTTTCAATATCTTGATTTTGCCCTATTTGCAAAATAAATGTTGCCCACCACTGTTTTAAACCGTGTAGTGTCAGTTTAAGTTTTTTTTTTTTTTTGTTGTTAAAACAAGATCTGAAATATGAACCAAGATCTCAGAAGCCTCAGTCCAGAGACGTTCGTGTCATCTCTGAACAAAGTTAAAGACAGAGACGTCTGTAATGATTCTGAGAATAAATCTCCATTTTAGTGCTTGTTAAATGTTGTTTATTTCACTGAAGAGCTTAATGACATTGTGGCATTCATCATTTTTAAATATTGCCATTTGATTTTTACATTAGTACTTTTTTCTTGTATAAGTACAAACACACAGCCTTTTCTGGTTATGACAGTTTTTTTTTAACCGAGACACAATTACAACCATCTGCTAAAAATCACATTATTTGTTACATCTTGTATTTTTTAACGTAATTAGGATTCCTTATTTCCCTGATTCTGACCTCTTGGAGTTAAAAGTGTGAAACAAAGGATTTAGTGCAGGGTTATTCAACTAAACTGCTCAGGGGGACACAGTTACTGGAAGACAAGCGCTCAAGGGCCAGACATCCAGCAGTTATTATCATTAAGTAAGTTTGTTTAACAATTTAAAATATAGTTTTATTTAAAAATTAACCCATTTGTGGACTGAACTGAGCTCACCTGTGGGCCTGATTTGGCCACCGGGCCACCAGTTTGAATTTAGTGTTCACCACTGAATAAAATGAAGGTAACAAAGCAATAAAATATAATAATATACCTTAAGGTAAGATATATAATATATAAGATTGTAATATATCTTATTACTATTATGATTTTTTTTTGTATCATACCAATATCCTATTATATCTTATATATGTCAGTATTTTGCTCTCTATTTTATTGCATCATCCGTAATATCCTATTTCATTTATTTATGATTTAACATGAACCCTACATCAGTTTATTACAAATAGAAACAGTTCATATAAAATGAATCGTAGATGCTTCTTACCACCCAGTTGCGGCGAGAAATCATGACATTCAATATCTGAAGGTTGAAGACGAGTGGAATGAGCAGCGGTGGTCCCACTAAAGTAAAAAATAAAATGCTCAGGTTTTCTTTGGAGACTTTTTGTTTCTTTTAAATACTTCAATGACTTTAAACATACGAAGAAAGTAGTACTGATGTTGGTGGTTATATGGCATCTGTTTGATCTTTTTAATGCCGTACTGTGAGGAACAAAAGAGAACAGATTCATGTGAGTAAATAAGCTGTATATTAAAATAAAAAAGGTTTGAAAATACTTTTTCTTTTAGCTGCTTGCCTCCACAGGTTGAATGGCGCCGAGAACAAAGATGCCTGACATGTTGACATCAGGATCCTTACTCAGGACGTTGGGTTTGGCGTGGTGACTGAAATGTAGATGATTCCACCAGCTGGCTGAAGCTCCCTGCCAAAACAGCCTTTTAATACCCGAGAAGCATTTTACAAGAAAATAAACATCACATCTTAAAATGTTACCTTCAAATGTCCGATGACAAACTTGTGCACCAGGTGATTCCACTTGGACTTCTTGAAGACAGACAGGTGGCCAAAGTCGTGCTGCAGCCATCCAGCCTGGGACTAGGGAAGAGATTAAAATATGCTTTTTGTTTCTGCAGTGTCAAAGTGCTTTAGTTATATTTAGTTAGTGAGCTGTCTTTTGTTTAACAGGCTCATTTCATAATCTGTTTGCCTCTCATGATTGTCTATTGTTGTCGCTGTTGTCATCATTCTTTGTTGAATCAGGTCTCTCTTGTAAATGAGTCCTCGAGGCTCAATGGGATTAACCTGCCTAAATAAAGGTTGAATTAAAAAAAATGACTGAAGAAAATCTGATTAATTTATTTACAACACCTACGTTTTAAGACTGGTGTAAAGAAATGTGCACACATCCATCCAGTGATTTGTTTGACAGTTTCATGACAGTCGGTCCGGTACTTTGTTCCTCACTCTGTAAAATCTTTGTTAACCCCCTCCATCTTGTTGCCCCGCCCCCCCCCAGGCCCTACCAGTGTGGACACTGCTCCCAGTCCTTCTCGCAGCCCTCCGAGCTGAGGAACCACGTGGTCACGCACTCCAGCGACCGGCCCTTCAAATGTGGATACTGCGGCCGGGCGTTCGCCGGCGCCACCACCCTCAACAACCACATCCGCACACACACCGGAGAGAAGCCGTTCAAGTAAGTAACAGTGAGTACCCCCACCCACCCAAAACCTCAGCTCCACCCCACCTGCTGCAAACAACCTGAACACACAGCTGAACTTTTCCTAAGGGCGCACGGCGGGGCCTCGTGCATGAACGAGAGCGTTCACACCGACGGTTGTTGTGGGGGCAACATGAGACAACTGTGCACAGAAACCCAGACCTCCCTCTCCCCAGCTGCAGCTGGGGGGCCCAGATGTGGCCTGAGAGAGAGAGAGAGAGAGTTCTGGGTCTGCCCCCGGGCTCCGGCCGGACCGAGTCTTCATGTCCCGCCTGGTCCAATAAAGATTAAAATAAATAAAAACCTCCAGGGGGTGTTCGAATCAGATGAACCTCCTCCACTGACTCCTTTTGATGAAGAGGAGCAGCAGCTCTCCTCCGAGTCCCCCCGGATGATGGCGCTCCTCCCCCTCTCTCTAAGGATGAGCCCCACCCCCCCACAAAGGAAGCTCATTTTAGATGCTTGGATCCAGGATCTCATCTTGCAGTCCTGATCCAAACCTCATGACCACAGGGGAGGGTTAGCATGTCGACAACAGTGATAATTATTATAATAGTCTTTATTTTACCAGGTCAGCTGAGAACCAGTTCTGACGACCTGCTCAGAGGCAGAAACACACGTAGACCTAAAACTACGAAGATCAAAACGCACAAAAGAAGGAGCACGAAGCAACACTTTTTAAACTTGCACATTTAAAAGAAGTAGACCTGCAAATCCAAAGTTTTACCTTTTGACTCGAGTCTTTCTTCACCACGACGGACCGAAGCAACACCCTCATTACCGAGGACAAGGTTCTGGTCCGTCAGTCCATCTCCGGCTCTGTCCTACCATCATTCAGGAGCAAGACGCCCAGATACCTGAACGCCTCCACCTGAGGCAAAGACTCCTCCCCTTCCCAGACCCAGAAGGAACGTTCCACCCATTTGTAGAGTTTCAGTACTTAGTACTTTGTAGTACTTTATACTCTGTAGTACGTGGACTGAAAATGTTTGTGTGGAGGTGACACGTCCTCACAGCAGATCAGAAGTGTGCACACGTTTACTCACTCTGTCACGCAACGTTTGTGTTCAAACCTCCTGACGTGTGCGTGGAACCTCAACCTGTTTTCTGATCATATATGAGGCCGGGCTGGAGGAGTGGTGGTGCAGAGGTTAAAGAAGGTGGGCCTGCGATTGGAAGGTTGCTGGTTCGACCTCCCGGATAGCTTTGCTCCACAAAGAGGGCTGTGGTAGCTCGATGGTCTGTGGTTGTGTCAGGAAGAACATCTGGTGTAAAAACAATCACCAAGTCTTTGAGTGAGTTACTTCACTGTGGTGACGCCTGAAGAAGCAGCTGAAAGAAGAATGAATGAATGAACGACTGAATGAATGAATGAATGAATGAACGAATGAATGAATGAATGAATGAACGACTGATTGAATGAATGAATGAATGAACGACTGAATGAATGAATGAATGAACGACTGAATGAATTAATGAACGACTGAATGAATTAATGAATGAACGACTGAATGAATGAATGAATGAATGACTGAATGAATGAATGAACAACTGAATGAATTAATGAATGAATGAACAACTGAATGAATGAATGAATGAACGACTGAATGAATGAATGAATGAACGACTGAATGAATGAACGACTGAATGAATGAACAACTGAATGAATGAATGAACGACTGAATGAATGAATGACTGAATGACTGAATGAATGAATGACTGAATGAATTCATGAATGAATGACTGAATGAATGAATGAACGACTGAATGAATGAACGACTGAATGTATGAACAACTGATTGAATGAATGAATGAACGACTGAATGAATGAACGACTGAATGAATGCATGAATGAATGAATGAATGAGGCCCTGGTTCCTTCACACTGCCAACACCTGAATCTGTTCGACACCAGAGACTGATCTTATAAAGTGAAAACAGTTAAACATCATCATCATCATTCTGATGATTACCTGTGTGTTCTGTATGAACACATTTTATTTCTAAATTTTGTTAAAGTGATAAAAACGGACTGAAAGTCTCGAGTCCTTCACAGTTTCATGTTTACCAAATAAAAACCAGCAGATGTTTCTCGTGTTCTTGTTAAATGAGCTCCTGGCAGCTAACAGAAACTGTTTCTGGACTTTTCTTCCTGTGGAATATTTTTCTCCATCTGCTGTCGATGCCAGTGTGACCTTTGACCTTTGTGCTCCTTTCTCTGTCTGACTCATGGAAACAAATGTTTTGTTGGTAAACACATCAGCAGCAGCGATCCGTGTTATAAACAGCTCCAATGATGAATCTCTTCTCACCAAATCGGCCTCATTGAAGCCTGAAGAAGCCGCCATCCCATCAGCCGAGCAGCGCCACAAAAACCGATGGAGGAAGAGGTCGGTGCTCGGAGAGAGGTGACGGAGGAGAACATCTGGAGGAGTAAAAAGTCCAAAAGGAAGTAAAGAAGGAATAAAGTACTGGAGCTGTGAGAGACGCGAGGGGAGAAGCTGTGGAAAACAAATTAACACTTTTAATAAGCAATCAGAGGAACTCGAGCTGTCATCGACGTGAAGACGGAGAAGACCGGAGGAACAGGAGACCACGGAGCAAAACGTGGAGCGACAAAAAGCAAATCAGCGTTCTAAATGAGCAATCAGTGCAAAGGCCGAAGCTTTTCATCAGCACTTCAGAGTCTCTGCGGAGACGAGCGGGACAAAGACAATCATGGACGGGCGTCAGAAATCTTTAGCGGATCGATGGCCTCGGAGACTTATCTGGGTCCGGACGCCGCGACGCAGAGATTATAGCTGCCACTGTCACTTTGTCAGGACCCAAACGCTCGACTTGATCTTCCTGCTGTTGGTGGAGGCGCCGGTTCTGTGCAGCCCGACCTGCTCGGGTCTTTCTGCTCAGCCTTCAGAACATCACACTTCTAAAGAACATCTTCAGAAGTGACGAGAACACAGAAGTTATTTAATCATCTGAATGCTGAGTCAGCGATTGGTTCAGTTTTGATTTTTCTGTAGCATCCGGCTCGTTCCTTTAGCTCGTGCTGATTTAATCTCATCCCTTTAGCGCATGCTGCTTAAACCTCGGTCCTTTAGCTTGTGCTGCTTAAACCGCGGTCCTTTAGCTTGTGCTACTTTGTTGTTCCTTTAGCTTGTGCTACTTTTAACCTCATTCCTTTAGCTCGTGATGTTTTAGCCTCCTTCTTGTAGCTCGTGCTGCGTTAGCCTCGTTCTTGTAGCTCGTGCTGCTTTAACCTTTCAGGTCTCAAAAAGTTCAGCTTGTCCAGGAAATATCTGCTGTGATTTTAGGTTCTTGTAACTTTTATACATTTCAAAACATTTACCTTTATTTACATGCTTTTTTAAAATGTACTTCAGCTAATGCTACTGTGGTTAATGGAAATTCTACTAATGCTATTTCTGCTCATGCTGACACTCAGTCTGTGTTGAGAATGACTCTCAGCTACTACCACACCAGACCTAAGTTCAATATCTGTCAAAGTGACGAGTTATATCTGTTTTAGTATCAAAAAATCATTCAATACAGAAACAACTGGACTTTATTTGTAACAGAAGACGTTTCGCTCTTCATCCGAGGAGCTTTCTCAATTC
>JAVCKU010000003.1:3197756-3216734 GCA_032273985.1 Hypsolebias coamazonicus
ATATATTTATATATATATATATATACAGTTTATATAAATAAACTACAACAAACAATTTAATAACTGACCTTTATAAAACAAAGAAACTTCAGACAGAACCATAAATTGTCGTTAAATTAAAACTAAAAAAAAAAAAAAAACATTTTAAATTGACTGCAGGTCAGGTTTTAGGGCCCGTTACTGTCAGAACCTCTTGATCGGATCAACAGATGATTACAGAACCAACCTTTAGCTGCTTGGTCAACAGACAGGCTGCTGATCCACAGCCGACCCGGTCCAAATTGGGAAAACCAACATTTTCACACGCCGAGCGGCACCGGTGCTGTTGACTCAGGCCGGGCTCAGTGGACCCCGACCCGTTTTCAGGATAACAAGAAGAAGAACAAACAGAACCAACGTTTCCTCGGCTGCCAAAGACAACCTGAGCCCGGTTCTGGAACAATCAGAGGACGAGGCGGTTCCGAGGCCTCAGAGTGAACACTGAGACTCAGGATCCGAATCAGGGTTCTGACAGACCCAGCTCTTTCAGCTCAGAACCGGTTTACAGATTTACCGTTAGCATCTCAGCTAACGGGGCTAACAGGAGCTCACTGGGTCAAAACAAGTAAAATAATCTAAAAATAACTGGAACAGGTCCGTCCACTGGATCAGGAGATATTTTACTGACAGACTGTGTGAAAAAAATTATTTTGGTATAAAATAAATTTTAATTTAACCACAATTCAGTAAAAACTGAACTCTGAATTTTATTCTTATATTGAATTAAATAAAAGTCACTTTTTGCAGTTTTGTATAAATTTGAGTTTTATGATAAAAAAAAACTTAGTTCACCTACTTTAATAAATTAATTAATTAAACCCATCTTCCATCATCATTAAAGGCCTAGCGTGCACATCGCCCCTGCGTTCAGCTCACATTTAGACTCAAACTGATGAATGTTTTAAAGTCGTCACTACAGAGCCGAGGACATCGGCTGATGCGCAAGGCGGACGTTCTTCAGCTGACGTTCAACACAAACGTTCTTCGGCTGATGCTCAAGACAGACGTTCTTTGGCTCACGTTCGAGACAGATGTTCGAGAGATTTGAGACAGACATCCTTCAGCTGATGTTCAAGATAGACGTCTTTCGGCTGACGTTCAACGTAGACATTCTTCAGCTGACGTTCAACGTAAACGTTCTTCGGCTGACGTTCAACGCAGGCGTTCTTCGGCTGACGTTCAACGCAGGCGTTCTTCGGCTGACGTTAAACGCAGGCGTTTTTAGGCTGACGTTCAACACAGACGTTCTTCAGCTGACGTTCAACACAAACGTTCTTCGACTGATGCTCAAGACAGTCGTTCTTCGGCTCACGTTCGAGACAGATGTTCGAGAGATTTGAGACAGACATCCTTCAGCTGATGTTCAAGATAGACGTCCTTCGGCTGACGTTCAACGTAGATATTCTTCAGCTGACGTTCAACGTAAACATTCTTCGGCTGACGTTCAATGCAGGTGTTCTTCGGCTGACGTTCAACGCAGGCATTCTTCGGCTGACGTTCAACGCAGGCGTTCTTCGGCTGACGTTCAACACAGACATTCTTCAGACTGACGTTCAACACAGAAGTTCTTCGGCTGATGCTCAAGACAGACGTTCTTCGGCAGACGTTTTTTGGCTCATGTTCAAGACAGATTTGAGACAGACATCCTTCAGCTGACGTTCAAGATAGATGTTCAAGATGGACGTCCTTCGGCTGATGTTCAAGACAGACAATCTTTGGTAGATGTTCAAGACCGACGTTCTTCAGTAGATGTCCTTCGGCTGATGTTCGAGACAGACGTCCTTCAGGGTTCCAACAGATTTACAGCAGCAGTTTTTAAACATTGAAACAACAAACTGGCTGAAACATGGAACAGGCGGAACTAAAGTTGCATCGCCTTGTTGCAGCCTGAACCTATTTTAGGGACGCACAAACAACAAATGTACCAACGATTAAATGCGTTACGTTTGTCTTTAACAGAGTGGAAGTTCGAACAGTGGAGAGTTATTTTGTTAAAATCAAGGATTTTAATGGAGGGATGCTAAACTGAGTTAACACTGTTTAAAAAACATCTGTTCATATTTAAACATTTATATTAAACATATATATTTCAACATTTATATTAAATATTTAGTTAAAATTTTATATTAAACATATTAAACATTTATAGTTAACCTTTATATTTAACATTTATATTTAAACATTTATATTTAATATTTATATTTAAACATTTATATTTAAACATTTATGGTTAAAAATTTATATTTAACATTTATATTTAAACATTTATGGTTAAAAATTTATATTTAAACATTTATGGTTAAAAAATTTATATTAAACATTTATATTTAAAATTTTATATTTAAACATTTATATTTAAAATTTTATATTTGAAATTTTATATTTAAACATTTATATTTAAACATTTATATTTAAACATTTATGGTTAAAAATGTATATTTAACATTTATATTTAAACATTTATGGTTAAAAATTTATATTTAGCATTTATATTTAACAGTTCTAACTGTACCCCCGGGCTCAGATCCTTCATCTCTTCAAGCCAATATTTTTCCTGTGAGAAGAACAACTTCAGCTGCTTGTCCCAATATTTGGACTTCAGCACCGAGAGTCGGACCTGGACCCTCCGTCCTGTTTGGCTCAGGTTGGATCATAAAAATTCTTGTGTGAGGAATGATGGCCCGAGCGTTCAGACCCAAACGGCACGTCATGAGCGGCGCTGAGAGGAGACGATAAATAGACGAGGGGAAACCCAAACGGGCCGCGGAGCACCGAGACAGATGGTACTGAAAACACGGGCCTGATCATTTGGTGAGAGGGAGACGTGGACAGATGATTAATGACTGGACCCGACCAGAACCAAAGCCCTTAGAGCTGCAGAACTCTCTGCAGGGTTCTTTTTAGACTGGACCCGACCAGAACCAAAGCCCTCAGAGCTGCAGAACTCTCTGCAGGGTTCTTATTAGACTGGACCCGACCAGAACCAAAGCCCTCAGAGCTGCAGAACTCTCTGCAGGGTTCTTACTAGACTGGACCTGACCAGAACCAAAGCCCTTAGAGCTGCAGAACTCTCTGCAGGGTTCTTATTAGACTGGACCTGACCAGAACCAAAGCCCTCAGAGCTGCAGAACTCTCTGCAGGGTTCTGTCCACACAGACAATGAAACCGACCAGAACCCTGCAGGAGCTACACTGGGCCTGAAGGTGGCGCTGACAATACACAGAACCTGCAGACTGTAAACACAAGAACCAGAACCGGATCCTTCCTGTGGACTGAAGACGGATCAGAACCTGTGTGTCACATCAAACTTCTGCTGACTGGGAGACGGGTCGGTCCAAACACGAGGACGTGATGATGGACCCAGTTTTAAACTTTATTCATTTTAATGTAATTAGTTTCAACAGAAAGCTGCAGCATCGAACCAGAACCAGCAGCTGGTCAAAGATTTGGGTCACGTCACCTTCAGACTGAAGCCGGTTCTGTTCAGGTCCGTCTCACGACCCGTGGACGGATTTAAGAAAACCCAACCTTTGGAGTCTGACTATTTCAAAATGGCCTCCACAGCTAATCACCGTTAGCCAACAACATGGTTCTGGTGTGAGTCGGTACAGGTACTGGGTTTGGTTCTGGTGTGAGTCGGTACAGGTACTGGGTTTGGTTCTGGTGTTGTGTTCTGGTCCAGTTTAAACCATTTATTCTCACATGTTGTAGTCTGAGCTCTGTATGAAGCGGGTCGCACCTTAAACTAGAACCTGAGCAGTACCAGAACCTGAGCGGTACCAGAACCCGAGCGGTACCTGTTTAAAGCGAGCGAGCTCCTTCAGGGCCCGCCCCCACTGCTGCTTGTAGTGCAGTTTGGACTTGGTGCTGGACTCCAGCTTCCTCTCCAGCTCCACCTGGAAAACAAACCGACACCTGAAGGTTCTGGACTGGGAGGCCCGTCTCGTTAAAAGTTTGGTTCTGGAAAACCAACTTTAATTCTGTGTTTTACATCCAAACAGAGGTTCTGCAGCAGCATTAATAATCTGTAATCTGAGTTAATCCAGGCGCCCACCTTCTCCAGGGTCAGCAGGTTGAGTTCTGACTGCAGCCCGACTTCGGGTCGGAGGTTCTGTTGTTCTCTGTAGTTCTGGAACTCTCTCTCCAGCTGTTTGTAACGAGCTTCTCCGTCTGCGATCTGAACACAAACACCCATCACCTTTGACCCAGGTGAAGGAGGTTTAGCTCCGCCCCCTCTCTACCTGCTGCAGCAGCCGCGCCCGCTCCTCCTCCATCAGTTGGACCTTTTCCCGCTCCAGCGCCACCCGGTGGTCGCTCTCCCTCTGCAGCCTCCGGCTCGCCTCCTGCAGCTCCTTCAGGGTCAGCTCGTGTTCGGCTCGGAGCTCCCGCTGCAGCCGCTGCGTCTGAGGAACCCACAAACAAACCATAAACAAACAAATCCAAACACAAACAAACCATAAACAAATAAATCCAAACACAAACAAACATGTCTGAGGAACCCACAAACAAAAGATAAACAAACAAACAGAAAATCCAAACAAAAACAAACAAGCCAACAAACAAACAATCAGTCCAAACATAAACAATAAATAAAACAAAAAGCCAACAACCAATCAATCCAAACAAAAACAGTAAATAAAACAAACAAGCCAACAATCAGTCCAAACATAAACAAAAAAAACAACCAATTAATCCAAATAAAAACCATAAATAAAACAAACAAGCCAACAAACAAACAACCAATCAATGCAAACATAAACAAACAACCAATCAATCAATCCAAACACAAACAATAAATAAAACAAACAAGTTAACAATCAATCAATCCAAACACAAACAAACAAAACAAAACAACCAATCAATTCAAACAAAAACAATAAATAAAACAAACAAGCCAACAAACAATCAATCCAAACACAAGCAATAAATAAAACAAACAAGCAAACAAACAATCAATCCAAACACAAGCAATAAATAAAACAAACAAGCAAACAAACAATCAATCCAAACACAAACAAACAAAACAAACAACCAATCAATTCAAACAAAAACAATAAATAAAACAAACAAGCCAACAAACAAACAATCAATCCAAACACAAGCAATAAATAAAACAAACAAGCAGACAAACAATCAATCCAAACACAAACAATAAATAAAACAAGTTAACAAACAAGCAATCAATCCAAACACAAACAAACAAAACAAACAACCAATAAATTCAAATAAAAACAATAAATAAAACAAACAAGCCAACAAACAATGAATCCAAACACAAACAACAAATCAATTTAAACAAAAACAATAAATAAAACAACCAATCAATCCAAACACTAACAAACAACCTATCAATCCAACAATAAATAAAATAAACAATCAATCCAAACACAAACAAACAATCAATCCAAACACGTCTGTGGAACCAACAAACAATAAACAAAAACAGACACTTCCCTCCTCTGAGCTTCAGGTTGAAACTCTTCAATCCTCCTCAGTAGAAACATTTTATTTACCTTACAGTGAATAAACAGTTGTTTACTGGAGCCCAACCTCAGTAAATAAATTAAATATGGGTTGTTTATTAAAAAATAACAAAAAATTGATTAAATGTTTGTTTTTGTTTGTTTTGATGTAGAAACATCATTTTACTGATTCAACACTAATGATTTATTTAAAAAAATATATACATATATAAATTATACTTTACTCAAAACTACGAGTCAAAAATGTAAATAAAACTTTTAAACAATAAATTTTACCTCTAAATCATTAAATAATTTAATCTGCTGTAAAAGTTGTTGCTCAGATTATTTCTGTGTTCTCGAGTCAGGACGGTTTAATTGATTAATCTTTAATATTTGTTATTGTTCGGTTTTGATCAGAAAGTTGTTTGTCTCATTAAAGTTAAAAACGTTTATTTGTTTTGACATTTTGTATTAAAACTTAAATTCAACCAGTTCAAAACTTTTTCTTACGTTAAAAGTTTGATGAATTAAAAATAATCTCAGTGACACGTTTCAATTTAAAACTTGTTTACTGGATTTTAATGAATTTATTTATTCGAAAACAAAATTTTAGTTTAAGGTAAATTTTTATGAACGTGTTTTTGATTTGAGATAAAATATTATAAACACAAATAAACTGAAGTGTTTATTTATTATTTATTTTTAATTAGACTAGTATCAGTCCAGGATCCTAACGAGACCTGGTTCCAGGAACTTCCTGTTTCCTGTGAGTACCGGAGGAGGACCTGACCTGCAGCTCGGCCTCAGCCAGATGTTTCTCTCTCTTCTCCAGGTCTGAGAGAGTTCTCTGAAGCTTCTCCTCCAGCAGGTTGAACTCCAGCTCCTGCAGACATGAACGGGTCCATCAGAACCAGGAGGAGGTTCAGATCCAGACTCTGGTGGTTCTCATTGAAATGAGTTTAAAGTCTCAGACCTTCTTCCTGACCAGAGCTTCTCTCTCTGCGTCTCTCTTCTTCCACTCCGCTGCCAACGCCTGCATGTGTCTCAGCTCCTTCTCCTTCAGCTGGAACAGAACAACCAGCAGAACCTCGTGAGTCCGGTAGAACCCCAACAGAACTCCGGCATCAACACAAACAAAGAGCTGCTGTCTCTAAATACAGAAGATCTTCTGAGGTTGTAGGAGACTGAGACCTCTGTAGGGCCGAGGGTTCACAGGTCAGAACCTAAAAAAACATCTAAAGTTCTTCAAACCTAACAACAGAACCGTTTCACTAAAACTGGGTCTGGACCCGGTCCCAGCAGCTTGTAGGACCCTCAGTGGGTGTTTGCAGGTACATTTGGTTCAGTCTTGATCTTCAGGGTGTAAACTACCTTCAGTCAGTCGGGCCTGCCGGGTCAGGACCTGAGAACTGGCAGAGATGTGTCTGACTGGACCACCTGGCCCGGTTGATCATCGGTTCTGCTCTGTTGTATCCATCTGGTACCAGAGCTGCAGACTCTTTAATGTCCGGTTACCTGATCATCGAACAGAACCTCCTGCTCCTCCTTCCACAGCTCCAGCTCCAGAGCCGCTCGGTACTCCGGCGTGTCTCTGGTGGACCGGCAGGCCGACGGTTCTGCTGGTACCGGGCGGGCAGGCGGCTGCGGGTCGGCTGGGAGCTCGCTCTGAAGACAAAGTTGAAGAAACCACTCAGAACGTGACAATTATTAAATACCAAAGATTAGATTTATTTTGAAAGAGAACCAGAACCAGAACATCAGGATGAGGCTGTAAACAGAACCGGACCCATAAAACCCAACAGGAGCTCACAGACCTGAACACCAGAACCACACTTCACCTGGTATCAATCTCCCCAGATGTTCCTGTTCTGGACGACCCAGATGTTCCTGCATGACTCCACCTTCCAGCTGTGGCTCTGTTTGTTTTGATTCTTGTTAATCTGAATAATCTTAATCTGTGAAATCTAATCTGATGTTCTCACGTGGTCTCGGTTACAGACGGTTCTGTATCGCAGCAGATTGCTGTGTTTAAAAAGTGAAGGATTATAATCTTGGCAGCAGGTTTGATAAAGATCCGGTCCAGCTCGGTCGGAGCCGCACACACCTGGACTCACCTGGGGGGAGTCCGACAGCACCACCTGTTTGGGTCGGATGAAGCCCAGGTCCTCCAGCGCCGCCACGTAGCTCAGCTCAGCCACCTTCTCTGAGGACCTGCAGGAAGGAGACGCACCTGGTGAAACTCCTGCAGGTGGTCGGTCATCCTGACACCCACCAGCTGGGTCCTACCTCTGAGGGTGGACCACCGGGACCTGGTCCTGATGGGTCTGTCTCCAGACCTGCTCTCCTGAGGGTCTAACGGTTCTGGTTCTGTTTGAGCTCAGCAGGTGAGACAGCAGGATGGAGGCTCGTCCAATCAGCTGGTCTCTGCAGGTGGAGCCTCGGTGCCAGAGCTCCACCACCAGAGGAACTCTGCCACAGACACACACCAGGTCTAGATGTTTACAGATAAACACTGAGTCGTCAGGTGGAGGTTCTCCGTGGTTCTACCTGAGGAACGTGTCGTGCAGCTGCTGAGGCAGCGCGGCGAAGTCGAAGGCGCAGAAGGACCGAGGGAGCGGCACCTCCATGTTCCTCTGCAGCTCCACAGGAGGGTTGGTCATGATGGGAGCGGCGCTGCCGAAGAACGGGTACGAGTACCTGAAACCAAGAGACACGATGACCCACCTGCCGGTCTGGGTCCAGACCTGAAGCCTGACGTGACCCGGTGGCTCACCTGAGCGTGGCCGAGATGGGCTGAGGTGAGCTGAACCTGCTCAAGCTGCGCAGGTCCAGAGAGAAGCAGAAGTGATGCGCGGAGGCGGGGATGGAGACTTTAGGAGCAGAGACGCTGACGGACGACGCTTCACCTTCTGCCGTGGCCTCGAGCTGACGGAGCAGCGGAGCTCCATCTTCTGCAGCCAAACATTTTCCATCAGAAGGTTCTGACGGAGCCAAGCTGCTCGTCTGAGGAGGTCCAGCCTCACCTGACGCTCCCGCCGGCTCTTTGTGGAGTTCCTCCAGGAGACTCTCTGCTTCGCTCTCGGTTTGAGGAGGAGGAGGAGGAGAAGGAGGAAGAGGAGGAGGTCTTTGAACAGGAGATGAGCTTTGAGGCCTCTGCTCAGCTGGAGGAGGTTCAGAGAGACGTGGAGCTGCAGGTTTCTCCTCCCACTGAAAACACAGATGAACAGATGAATCGTCTTCTTTCTCTTCTGGTTCTTCAGGTCACTCAGGTGTTTGAGAACAACAACCTTCATGTGAACAACGACCTTCATGAGAACAACGACCTTCATGAGAACAACGACCTTCATGAGAACAACGACTGTCTTCATGGTTCTGACTCAGGTTCTGCAAACACCTGGTCTGATACCAAAACCTCCATCGTGTGAACCAGTTTGTAGAACTCCTACGCTCCATGAACAAAGTCCACGAGGTGAGGGAGCCGCTGAACAGAAGGTGTTGTTAAATCGAGTTGTTGTACAGATGGGATTTGAACCAGCAGCTTTAGAAACACTGAGTCGTTAGAAGTTCTTCACTGAGCTCAGAAATTAAACAAACGCCCTCCAGCTGCTTCCTGAACGTTCAAAACAACTCACTGGATAAAAGTGGACGCTGAGAGCTGAAGAAGCTGAACCTGACCTGTGGAAGCTAAAGAAGTAGAGCACAGGCTAAAGGCTAAAGGCTACAAAATGACTAGACAAGCTAAATGTCGCCAAAGACTAGCTAAAAGCTAAAAAGTAGCACAAAGGGAGGAAAACAGACCCATCAGAAGCAGCAGGTTTTAAACAGAACAATGTTTTAAAAAAATTAAAGACATTTCTGTGTAAAAAAATAAATAAAATAAAGTTGTATATTTCACAGCCGTCACCTAAACGAGCCAAACGTTTGATGTGTGAACAGCTAAAACAAAGTAACTCAGGTAACGTTTACCTGTGGAGGCCCCGCCTCCCGCCTCAGACTAACGGCCACGCCCACAGTCGGCTGCAGGTCCGCAGGCAGAGACGGCAGCTTGACGCGTCTCGGCGGCTGCAGGACGAACGCTCCCTCCACGGTCGCCGTCTTCAAGTCCACATCAGCTGAAGCTGCAGCCAGAGCCGAGAGGGGGACGTCGGCGCCGCCCAGAGACTGGTTCCCACAGCAGAGATGGACCTGGGGGGACACGGGACAATCAGACCACATCCAGGACAGGGCCCTGCAGACCAGTCAGGACAAGGTCCGGGTGTCCTTGACCCACCTGTAGCGCGGGCTGCTGAGACAGGAAGTTCTGCAGGACCTTTTTGCTGCTGCGGATGCGCACAGAGGCGCGCTCCGGCTCGAAGCTGGGACTCAGCAGGTTGTGGAACGGCTCACTGGTGATGTCGTTCCCCAGTAAAGAGTAGTAGAAGAAGAACCCCGAGTCCTCTGAGGACAGTTTCTTTGTGCTGGGAACCAACTGCAACAAACAACAAACAAACAAACAAAACAACAACAACAAAACCATAAAAACTGTGGATTTGAGTCACGTTAAAGTTTTTATTCACAAAATGTCTCTAAGATTCTGCAGGTCACCAAAATAAAACGTAGATTTTACGTAAAGACGAGCTGACACGTCCTGATGCGGTTGAATCAATAAAAATAATTAAATGACAACAAACAGCGGAGGAGAACACCAGGGTAAGGATGTTACCTGCTCCAGGTTGGTGGCGAAGGCCACGGTGACGGACAGGACAAACATGTCCCTGCACAGATCTGCAGGTCCGACCTGATGGTACCCCTGGTCTGGGACCAGCTCGGCCTGCAGCTCAGGAAGCAGAGCAGGTACTGAGGCAGAACCTGAGACAGGAGACACCTCTAATCAAACCCAGATGATCAGAACCAAATTAGTTTGTCCTGATAATCCAGATTAACGGTACAGGTTTGTCACAACAGCCCCATCAGAAGATCAAACGTATGAAACTCGTCTTATTTCTTTGAGTTTCGTAAGCTGGTACCACTGGGCCGAGAACGCTGAAGTCCGGTGAACGTTCCCGAGAACGTCTCAGAACCTTCCTGAAGGTCAGAAATGTCCACAGGAGACACAGATCAACACCGTCCTGTCGTGTGACTGTTGAGCAACAAATCTGTCTGGTAATAATCCCCGACTCGTCTCAGAACCTGCAGCCCGAATGTCCACGTCTAAAAACCTGGTCCAAATCTCTACGTCTCCAGCAGATACAACCAGGAACACGGAGGTCGATGTGGGTCACGTGCACGGTCTGGACAGCCGTGCACCAACCCAGGCTGCTGGACCAGTCTCCAACACCTGATTAGTTGAATTTACTGCCGAGTTGCGCAGGAAACGAGCAACAGCCTCACCTTGTCGAGGGGGGGCCTTCTGGGCTTTGAAGCCCTCCGGGGAGCGCTCGGAGGCCTTGCAGTCGTTCTCCAGCACCATCCCCAGAAGAAGAGCCGGCCTCTGTTTGGTGTATTTACTGCTGAGCAGCGGGTACCAGCGAGGGTCCTGAAAAACACGGAGAGTCTGAGCGTTGGTCCGGACCAGAACCGCCCACCGACGAGGTCCAAAACAGAAAGATCCAAAACACGAATGCATCATCTGAAGTCTGCCGGGCGTTCAAACGTTCACCGTCTGAACGTGAAATAGAACGTGAAAATTATCCGACGTGGGTCAGTTCATGTTTTTATTTTTAAACGTTTGTTCAGGAATATTTTTTATTTAACGATCACGTTTATGAAACGAAGCTTCAGAGTAAAAATCTTCACAACAACTTCCTTCACTCAGAGCTCAGTAAGTAAACTCAGTCGACAACATCCGTCCTGAGCATCGTGAAAAAAAAAAAACAAGATTTTAACACATTAAACCCTAAATGTGTTTTATTCAGAGCAGCTTTTGTTTAAAATGTTAGAAATGCTTATATTAATATTTTACACTAATTATTTTGTTTTGTTTCTCTCTCTTACACGTTAGATGATTGTGCCTCAGCGTGACTAACCTGTACAAAGAAAATTAAATGAAATAAACTCCAAACACGTTTTAATTTGTGTGCTCTGTTATTTTCTTTGGAATGAGTAAATATTGTTTTGAATGACTCCGGGGGAGTCGACCGTTTACTCGTGAACATAATCCTGAAGCTGCAGCTGAACAACAGGAACAAACGCTGAATTAAACGACACCGTCTGAGTGAAACATTTATCAAGTTAAAAGCCCAAAAGGCTGAACGCGTTTTCTAAACCTGCTCATGAATCAGGTGAGGAGCAGGTAATTAACACGTACTCCGGAGAGTATTTAATAAAGTTTAATCTGAATAAATGTGAAATAATCCTCTTGACTATGGATTAAAAGTTGTTCAGTCTTGAATTAAACAGCAGCAGTAAGTTCCACATCTGGAACGTGTTTCAGGAACTTGTTTGTGATGGAACCCGCCGGCAGACAGGTGAGGTTTACCTGTCTGACCTCCTGCACTGATCTGAGGTCCAGAACGATGTACCCGACGTTCTCCTTCTTCTTACTGACCGGGTCGACAGAGAAACACTGAAGCTTGATGGGGGTCCGCTGCAGCCTGAGGGGAGCGAGGAAACGCCGTGTCAAATCAGAACCGCAGCTCGAACCCATCACTTTAACAGGAGATCGCTTTATTTTCACAATAAAACTTCACGTTATTTACAAAATAAAACCTCTGAAGTTAAAGACAAAAGGTTTGAGTCTTAAAAATGAGACTCTCATGGCGTCAGAGCTGTGGACCTGTGCTGGTGCAGAGTCCTGCGGTCCAGTTCCCAGGCCAGCTCGGTGCTGAACTGCGGCTGGTCTCGGTGCTCCACCGGGTCCGTGGCCAGCTGCTCGCCATCGAAGCTGGCCTGAACCACCAGACTGAGCCGCGGCCTCTTCGGGAAGTGCCGACCTGAAGACGCACAGGGTGGAACAAACAGCAGCTTTTAAAGATTATAATCCATAAATCAGATGATCCTCATCAATCGCTGCAGTGACCTTTGACCCCTGCTCCGGCGCCGCACCAAGGGATTTAAACTGGTCGGTCGCCTCTGATTGGTTCAAAACTTTTAATTCAAGCCACTAAAACAGCAGAAACTGTAGATTATGAAAAAAACCTCATCCTGTACCAAGGATTAAATATTGGTTTATTGTTGTTTAATGATTTTAATGTCTTACTTTAAGCAAATAAGCCTCAACAACTCAGTGTAAAACTCATAAAATCACATTTAACGTTTTCACAGACAAAATGTTTCTAATGAAATGTTCAGATTTAAACGAAACACCAAGTATTTCTTGAAGAATGCATATCTGTTGTAAACGAACATCTGTTTACTTTCTGAAAGTTTATTTTGATTTATTGAACAGACCATGACGAGCAGCGATAACTATAAAGAAAAATATGTCTGGAACCAGATTACTGTATAACTCAGAGCTAATCTCAATCTGAGACCCTGAAACCAACAATACTGTACACATTCACATGCAAGTTTTCTTACAGCCTGACCAGTGGTCCGTAAGATATGTTGCTAACAGAGTTGACTGCCAATAGTTAAAGAGAAAATTTGAAACAAAGATGTTTTTATGTCCTTCAGAGTCTGTGTTGTGGATCAGTCTCAGCTACTACCACACTAAACTTTAAATCCATATCTGTCAAAATTACAGAGTTATGATTGTTTTTGTTTTTAAGGTGAACTGGCTGTGGCGGCCATTTTGAACTGGCTTGTCTTCAAAGTGTAATCAGAAGTGGAGCCATCGTTTATTTTTATTAATGTTACTATTATTATTTTTAATAGTGAGATAAATGAGTATGTCCAGGTAGTTAATCCGTTACTGATTAACCACCTGATTAAAAATGAACACCTGGTGTCTGACAGATGCTTCAGGTAAGAGGAGAGCAGGTGAGTCTGTTACCATGGTGATAAACCACTCAACCCTCTTTCTGAGCTGAACCCGAGTCCTCATTAACACACCTGTCCTGTGTTGAACAGGTAGTTCAGGTACAAATGTCTTTAACTGAAGTTCGAGTAAACAGTTCTGTTACCTCAAAACCAGACCCTGGACCCACAGGTGACCTGCACCGGGACTGGCTCCTAAACCGGGTTAAACCCCTCGTGCATCAGCAGATACTGAGGGTATATTCAGTGTAAATGATGCGGAAGCTAACTGAGCTGCCAACCATCTTTAAACTGTGCTGTCACCCTCCTCGGAACAAACTCACCTTCCAGGACAGAAACAACAATAAGAAGTTGGTCCGACTTGGCGGTCATGTTCACATTCTGCGGCTCCAAAGCTTTCGGTAGAAAAAAAAAAAAACCTTCGTTCTTTAAATTCAGAGCTAAGTTGTTGGCATAAGAACAAAACTGCTAATTTAGGCGAAGATTAACTGAACGTAACGACGCAAACAACCGCTTTGTCGTCAGGCTTTGGCGCCACCCATTTTATTTAAAAGCGACGGAAAAGATGGTGGAGATGGGTTAGAGCGCCCCTGCTGGTTGAATTTGGAACTACACTACTAAACAGTGGCTGGAGACGACGTGCGCCCCTGCTGGTTGCATCCGGAACTACACTACTAAACAGTGGATGGAGACAGGTTAGAGCGCCCCTGCTGGTTGAATTCGGAACTATAGAACAAAACAGGAACAGAAGTCGAATCATAGAGAAAGTAATAATAATAATAATAACAATGTGTTGTTTTGTCCTTTGTACACATAAAAATTACAGAAACATGCTAAATAAACTAGACATTAAAATAATACAAATAAAAACACAATAATTAAATACAGGTAGAATTAAACACAACACATGCTCATGAAAGAAAAAAAATAATAATTTGAAGATAACATAAATAATGATAGCCTTCAGAATTGTTAATATGATAAGGCAGGTCTCTACAAAATGTGCTTAGAAAACGTTTGGCTATTGGGCAAACACTTTCCATCCACCTCCACCTACATCAACCCCCCCAATTGATTTTCTATCATTCATCCCTCCTATATCTTTACCTGCTTCTTCCTTTTCAGGTCGTGGGGGTCACTAGTGCCATCACTGGCGGGGTGCACCACAGCCATGTGGACAGGTCACAAGTCCATCACAGGGCCACATAGAAACAAAAGAGACAAATTTAGAGTTAAAAATCATGTTTTTAGACATAAATGAAGGGCAAAGACAAAAGTGTTAACATAACAATAATTACAATTCAAAACGTGAACATTAGAGCGAGTAAAGAGAGCAGCACAGTAAGATGTGGTCCGCCTGTCCGCAGCAGCAGAACTAAGGGATAGCTCAGGAAACTGACCCTAACTTTAGGATTTATCAGAAAGGAAAGTCTTGAGTCATAAAGTAGACAGAGTGTCCGACTCACAAACAGAAACTGGAAGTTGGTTGCTCAAGAAATTAACCTGACAACTGAAAGCGCTGCCTCCCATTCTACTTAAAAATAACTCTAGGAACCACAAGTAAACCCAAAAATGTAAGTTTCATCAGTTTGCTGCTCTGAAGCATCCAGATGTGTGTTAACATGACACCAAGATGGCAAGACATCAGCAATAACATCAGAGAAGCAGCTGCTGCTGCTCATCAATCTGAGAAAGGTCAAAAGTCATTTCCAAACTGAAGTCCATCGTTCTACAGAGAGAACCAGTCACATGTGGAAAACACGTCAGAAGACTGCCATCTTCACAGGAGTGAACGTCCCAGCAGATTCCCCCAGAAGGTTAAACTGTGCAATATTTATTGAAATGAGCTCCAGGCCTGTTAGCAGGTCAAAGGTCACAACTTGTTTGGATGGGCTGCAGGAGAAAACCTCCTCTCTCTAAAAACAACATGGCGTCATGACTTCTATTTGGCAAGTTTCATCTCCATCTGAAGGAACCACAAAACATCTGGGGCAAAACCAAACCAAAAAACAGATTTTTACCCATAATGCACTGCAGCAAACACTGTCAGAGCGGTGGTGGAGGGCTGATGGTTTGGGCTTTTGCAGCCACGAGTGGACCATGAACTCCTCTGTAGACCAAAAGGTTCTGGAGTCAAATGTGAGTCCATCTGTCCAACAGCTGAAGTCTGGACCAAATTGGGTCCAACAGGACCAAGAACCCAAAGACAGCAGCTGATCTACAACAGAATGGGTCAAAAAGAACAGAATGAAGGTCAGCGTTCACGTAGAGAGTCAGAGTCCAGAATCTGGACCTGGCTGAAACGCTATGTTGGGACATCCAGAGCTGAGCAGAAACCTCGATGAACTGGAGCAACGCTGGAAAGAAGATTGGGCCAAAGCTCCTCCACAACCACGAGAGACTTGAACCACTGAGAGTTCTACAAGGTGCTGGGTCAGGACCTTAAAGCTGTGAGGGTTGTGTTCCCTCGTATAATCAGCTCTTACCTCCACCTCCTGTTGTTCTTCTCAGGTGTTGTCTTGTCCGTCATTAACGTCCCTACGTCTGCGTCTCTGTGTTCCTCGTTGTCGGGGCATTTTCCTGTCCAGCTCCATCTTCCCCCAGTGTCTCCAGTGTTTAACGTAAGTTTGCTGCCTCGTCAGCTTTTTGATTTTGGTTAATAAATTATTTGTAAATGGCGCCTCCATGGCGTGCCTGCACTCGGGTTCAACTTCTAACCAACAGAACGTGACAAAAGCAGTTTGCGTGAAATAAATGAATCTGTGTCTTTTTGGTCACTTGAGGTCTGGAACCATTTTGGAGCTGAGTCAAGACCAAGTCAGTTCCACGAAGTCCCAGAACTGAACGCACGTGGACCACTGGCCGCTCGCCCCGTGCCTGGTTCTGCTGGAGGTTTCTTCATGTTGAAAGGGAGGTTTTCCTTTCCACTGTTGCCTTGGTGCTCGCTCAGGAGGGGAGACAGCGAGGAAGCGAAGGCTCACCACAATCTGCTGGCTCCTGTAGATAACTGTTATTAAATGACTTTTATAATGTATGTGAATGTTTTTGTACAGTGTCCTGAGACGACTTCTGTCGTGAACTGGGCTACAAGATAAACCAAAATGAATTGAACTACTGATTTGGAAACAAACTGTGTTTGTAAAACAACAAATGCTTGAAACATCAAAAAATATATACATTAAAAGAAGAAACTGTTTCACACGAGCATGTATATATAAACATCCTTTAATCATGATTGCCAAACATATGAATTAAGGCATATACAGTATAAAAAAGCAACAGCAGGGTTGATGTTTTCTGTGTTTTTTACTGAACACATCAGCTGATGAAGTGAACAAACCAAGCAGCCTTTATAAGACAACACGGTGTCTCTCGAAAGTCGACAGAGCTCTGTAAACAGAATCCCTTCAAGTAATAGAATGAGCACTGATACGATGCAGGTAAAACGTTGTGGAAGTGAGGCAGAGCCGCTGATTGGTCCGGTCGGGCTTTGGGGACGCTTGTCGTCGGCCATGTTAGGTTGCTACTTGTGTACGTCTCAGCTGACACGAACAAGGTGGAGTCTAACGAGCCCACATCCCGTCGTCACATTCTCTGAATCGTGGCCACGTGGAAGCTCGTGAAGAGCCGGAGCACAAAGTTTTACTAAACGTGTCCAACTTCCTGCAACCATGTATGTGCAAACATGCAGAACTCAGGGCTTCACTGTTGGCAATGAAAGTATTTACAAAAAGTACATTTTAACTTGAGACCACAAACGGCTCCAGGTCTGTTGTTTCATCAAAACTCCGTCGAGCTTCCTTTTTAATTTGGGACCATCATACACTGGGTTTGTGAAAGTTAAATGTGATATAGTTAAAGTTTGGCAGTGGCAAATCACCAGAGGTAAAACTGACCGAGCTCGTCGAAGGCTCTGAGGTGAGCTGGTTTTGATGGGAGCAGGGGAAAGAGCAAACCGGAGAAAACCCACGCAGCTCAGAGAGAACGGGCAAACTCCACCTAGAAAGGCCTCCGGGCGGGATTCGCTCCGGCAACCTTCTCACTGAGACAGCAGCTCTACCAGCTGCTCCACCGTGCTGAGTTTGTGTGCAGATAATTAAAACTGTTGGTGAGTGAAATGCATTGAATTAATATTTTCTACAGAAATGTTACGTACGTATTGATGCTTTTGGTAAATGTGCATGTGGCGCTGCAGTAAGGAGGCCTGTTGTTTGGGTTTCTTGGCATCTATTCTGTGATGCTGCGCCCCATTATTCCATGTTTCTGTGCATTAGTGATGCTTTCTGTAGCCGTGGCGACGTCATGGCGGTATTAAGATGTGGATCAGTTGAGGCAGGACACCACTGAAGGCCTCGGCGCACAACGCACGGCCCCCACAGACGCTGGGGCACAAGTTACCATCAGGTTTGTAAGAGCCTTTCAGAAGCGTGCAGTGTGAGATGGGACTGACGTTTGCAAGTGAACGCACGGACGTCTCCACTTTCTGACACAACCCGTCTGACGAGTCATCTGAACTCAGCGCAACACTTTGACCTGAAGTGAAGGGAAAGATGAAGCTGTGGAGCAAAGAGATAGTGGTCGTGCTTCCTGCTGGAGGTCCCTGCCTTGCCCTCCCTGCACAGCTGATGGTGATCAACAGTGCACAATAAAGCATGTTAGTGCTCTGCCATAAATCTGTACAGAATATTTACACCACTGGGGCTCCTATAGGTCGATGTGAAGGTTTACTCTCACGTAAAGACAATACAATCAACATGGTTACGCTCAAGTACAGCTTAGTAATACGAATGTAGCGCGAGCACTATGGAGGGAGGAGCACTTCAATAATCATGAAGAGAACAATAAGGAGAATCATAGACTTTGTAGCTTCCTGTTTCTGTCCCAGCAGGAGTTTATAAAATCTTCTTCTCGGTACATTCAGCCGTTATCGTCTTGTTCCACTGCAGTAAATGTGCGTTTGATACAGAACAACGCCACAGCTGAGCAGCTCTGAGACCTGCGGTTTTATACACAGCGTCAAAACTGGGACGATTTATACAGAAAGTCCCGGTCCTGGTTCCTGTCCCTCTGCTCCCCTGGGACGTTTTATAAAACTGCGCTCTGTCTTTACAAAGAAATGAAAGAGGTTTGTCCGTGTGTTTGTTCTCTGCCTCTCAGCGAGGCGAAGCTTATTCAACACCAAGGAATTGATGTGCGGTAAAATGTGCCGTTCCTCATGTGAGACGGGGTCACATGGTCCTACTTCTTCCCCTCACCGTCTGTGGAGACAAACACAAAGAACAAAGACGCTCAGGTACAATGGAGCCGGTCAGATTCACCTTGAAGACGTCCAGGCTGGAAGAAACGGGCTCAGGTGTGTTCTGGTCAGGTTCTGATGGCAGCTGGAGGCGGGTCAACTCAGAACCTCTATTGGGCATCAAAAATTAACAATACAGGTAACCCCCGGTTTCCAGCGTAGTTCCGTTATAACGGCCCGGCCGGATACCGAAAAAGCCGGGGACCGGCTCGCGCGGGCGGCCGAAAACGAAACTAAAACCAACATGGCGGCCGTCACGTCTTTTTAAACGCGTTATTTACA
>JAVCKU010000003.1:3270772-3284110 GCA_032273985.1 Hypsolebias coamazonicus
ATATTTAACATAATTTCTACATTTTACATATTTTATACATTTTATATACAGTATTTACATATTTCATATATTTTCATATTTTATATATTTAACACATTTTATATATTTTACATATTTTATACATTTTATACATTTTACATATTTTATACATTTTATATATTTAACATATTTTATACCTTTTACATATTTTATACATTTTACGTATTTTATACATTTTATACATTTTATATACAGTATTTTATACATTTTATATATTTAACATAATTTCTACATTTTACATATTTTATACATTTTATATACAGTATTTACATATTTCATATATTTTCATGTTTTATAAATTTACGAGACAGTGAAGAGAAACTTCCTCATGTTGAGCTGGAGGACTTTCCTTTCAGGTCCTAGTTTCTTAATGTGGACCTTCTCCCTGCTGATCCAGGACTAAGTTCAGGTTCTCTGTCCCTCCTGTTCAGGACGAGGAAGACTCTTTTGTGATGAAGGCCATCATCCACGCCATAAACGACGACAACGTTCCGGGTCTGCAGCATCTCCTCGGCTCGTTGAACAGCTACGACGTGAACCAGCCGAACAGGGTGAGCCTCCATCAAACCTTCGAGTTACGACCCGCCGGGATGCGGGTTTAGGTTCAGGTCAGGACGAGGGAGTTTTTATAATCCACATCCATCAGAGCTGAGGATCTTTCAAAATAATAAAATGAACCCAGTCATTTTAAATCCAGACGTCTTAAATTAAACAGGAGCTTAACCAGTTTTATTATTAAAAACAACAAGATGTTTGTTTGTTTAGAAGCTAAAATAAAAAAAAATAAAAAAACTGAAGACGGGAACGTTTGAGGCTCAGCGCAGACAGAAACCACATTTATTTATTTATTTGAGAGAGAAATGTGAACAATTCTCTGAGCTGGTATTTGAAAAGGTCGGTACGTTCAGCCTTCGTAAAGGTTCAACGTGATGCTGATGATGCTTCATTGTTTTATCCACTTTAATCTGAAACGACAGCAGCTGAAGTTAAAAGCTTTTATTCCTGAAGCTCAAAAACGCTCCAGCAGCCTCTAAACCCACAGATGAGTCTCACAGAGGGTTACATCAGCCGAGGCTTACATCAGCTAGAAGAACAGATTGAAGCTTTAACGAGTTTTTGAGCATCGGACTTTACAGCTGAAGCGTCTGCTTAATGCAGCAGGAAGCACCTGACAGACAAACGTGGGAAATGAACGTCAAGAAAAACGAGTGAAAAGAGAAAAAGAGCGAGTTACCGTGACCGAAGAGAACAAACATCACAGAACCAGAGAGATGTGAATGAGAAATGGATATGCTGAGAGCTGAACGACTGCTGAAAGCTGCTGATTAAAATGCTGAAACTTTCTAAAGAAGCTGCTGAAATCTGCTGATAATAAACAAAGCTGCTGAAACTTTGTAAAGAAGCTGCTGACTTTCTAAAGAAGCTGCTGAAATCTGCTGATAATAAATAAAGCTGCTGATATCCAACTGCTGAAGCTGTTGAAACCTTCTAAAGAAGCTGCTAAAACCCCCTAACAAAGCTGTTGGAATCTGCTGATAAAGCTGCTGAAACTTTGTAAAGAAGCTGCTGAAACCTTCTCAAAGAAGCTTTTGAAAACTGCTAATAAAGCTGGTGATATTTAACTGCTGAAACATTCTAAAGAAGCTGCTAAAACCTAACAAAGCTTCTGAAATCTGCTGAAAAAGCTGCTGATATCCAGCTGTTGAAGCTGGTGAACGTTCTAAAGAAGCTGCTAAAACCTCCTAACAAAGCTTCTGAAACTTTCTAAAGAAGCTGCTGAAACCTTCTTAAAGAATCTGCTGAAATCTGCTGAAAAAGCTGTTGATATCCAACTGTTGAAGCTGCTGAATGTTCTAAAGAAGCTCCTGAAACCTTCTAAAGAAGCTGCTGAAATTGGCAAAAGAAAATCTGCAAAAACAGCTGCTGAAATCTGAAGAAGCTGCATAAGTTTGCTGAATAAGCTGCTGAAATCTGTTGAAGCTGGTGACGAAGCTAAAGCATCTACTAAATCAGCAGAAAGTTATATCTGAACGTCTAAAATAGAACAACATAAGTAGAAATGATTTGTTTTCTAAACAACCTACAGATAATAACAACAATAATAACAATAACCATAATAATAATAATAACCATTACCATAATAATAGCAATAAAATAATAATAATAATACAAATAATAATAATAATAATACAAATAATAATAATAATAATAATAACCATATAAATAATAATAATAAGTCTGACTCCGCCTTGAGACAAGTAAATCCTCTGAGCTGCTGCAGGTCTGTTTGTGTAGCAGGAACTGTTTTCCGTCTTCTCTGTTAGCAGAGTAAATCAGCTGATCGTCGGTCAAACCTGGAGTTCTGAGCACGTTTTTGTTGTTGTTTTTGTTTTCCTGCAGCACGGGACACCTCCGCTGCTGATCGCAGCCGGCTGTGGAAACATTCAGATCATCCAGGTGCTGATGAGGAAAGGTGCAGAGATCCAGGCTAACGATAAGGTACCAGCCGATGGTGGTTCTCCTGCTGTGGATTTTAGAATCAACATTTAATAACGTGTTGATCTGTGAATCAGGCAGAATCATCAAATAGTTTTTACACAAATTACACTCAATCAACATGCTTCTTTTTATTTGGTTTTACTAGAAATCTCTTTCAAAAATGCATTTATAAAGAATATTGATATTTTATATAAAGTACAACAGAATTGTAGCAGATATAGTGAAAATGCAAGTTTTACCTAAAAAAAAAAACATGCAGTAGCTTTATTTACAGTTCAGATATTTTGAATTGGGAAAAGTTAATATCTTACCTGCTGCAGATAGCTCTTTGAATGAGCTCTGTTTGAAAAAGAATGTTTCAGATGAGCTAACGGCTAGACTGAATGCAGCTGAAAGTCAATTTCAGTCATTTCAGCTGTTTTTGTAGATAAACACATTTTGTCTTTTTCTCTTGGCTGTTTTGGCTTCTTTAGCTGTTTCCACAGCTAAACAAACATGTTTTGACCTTTTCTGTAGCTATATAAACACACTTACATTGTTTCTGTAGGTAAACAAACACACTTAAGCTGTTTCTGAAGCTAAACTATAACACTTTGGCTGTTTTTGCAGATAAACAAGCACATCTGGTCGTAGGTTGCCGGTCTCGGGTTTAATTGAAAGAAATTTTCTCGTCAATATTCGTGGATTATTGTGCAGATTTTTCTTTCTTTATGTTTATTTCTGTCAGATTTTCGTGACCTCACAGCGAGCAGCTTTAGCTGTTGTAGAAACTGTGAATTTAAGCTGTTTCTGTGCAGGAAGTGAGAAAAAGCAGCAGGAAGTCAGCCGTTTGAGAAACAGCTGCTGCCTTTTTGCACACGGAGCCGTTTGCTTCGGATCTTTGTGGAGACATCAAGATAGACGTGTAAATTAAAGACACAAAGCCACGAGGTCTCTCTCAGGCTTTCATTTACGGTTGCCATGACAACGCCTCCACTAATCCCTCTCTGAGCTCAGGATGCAAACACGTCCCCAAAACGAACGCCTCCGTGAAGCACGACTTGCGGCCTCGCTGTGTTTACATCGTCTCCCTGAAGGTTGAATTTCAGGAATGTTGTCGTCTCTGAAACCTTCAGACCGGAGCCAACGCCGTCTACTACGCCGCCAGGCACGGCCACGTGGAGACCCTGAAGTTCCTGCACCAGAACCGGTGTCCTCTGGACGTCCAAGATAAGGTGAGTCAGCTCTTCTTCCCTCCCTGCACCTCCTCTACGACGTGGCCTGTCTGCCCAACTAAACACACCTGATGCTGCAACAGCCATTGCTGTTGCCGTGGAAACAGGCTCTGCAGAAAGAGATGTGTGTGTGTGTTTGTCGATTATAACGTGTGCTCAGACACACACAAGCTGTCTCCAGGGTTTTTACCCTCCACATCACCGCCTCTCAGAAGATCCAGCAGATCAGAGGTCGTCTGGACTCCAGGCTCCTTCTAATGGTCACCTGGTTCCTGTGAGAGGATCCAGTAGATCAGAGATCTTCTGGACTCCAGGCTCCTGCCTGATGGTCACCTGGTTCTTGTCAGAAGATCCAGTAGATCAGAGGTTGTCTGGACTCCAGGCTCCGCCCTCATCCTTTGATGGGGTCCTAGTGTTCTGGTATCTCTGCTGATGTTCTGGATCGAGCCCTGTCTGCTTCCTGGCAAACAAAGAGCTGATGGATCTATTTCTGAGGAGAACTCAGGTCTTAAAGTCTTAAGTGCAAAGTTTCCGACTCGTTAAATGATTGACAGGTTTTAAACTGCCCTTCCTCAGAGCTTCATCTTCATCATCTTGGTTCTGTTCAGACTGTCTCACTCCACAAAGATCTGCAGAACTTTGACTCCTGGCTGTTGTTTCCTCCTCCAGTGTGGAGAAACGGCTCTTCACGTCGCGGCTCGTTACGGCAACGTGGACGTGGTGACCTACCTGTGCAGCATCAGCGCCAACCCGGACCTGTCGGACCGGGTGAGTCCCTGCTCCCTCTGCAGCAGGAGGAAGAAAAGCCGGAGGTTTGACTCCGGTGTGTTTGTGTGTATCCAGGAGCAGGAGACGCCGCTGCACTGCGCAGCCTGGCACGGTTACTCCGCCGTGGCCAGAGCGCTGTGCCGGGCGGGGTGCCACGTGGACGCCAAGAACCGTGAGGGCGAGACGCCGCTGCTGACGGCGTCGGCTCGAGGCTTCACCGACATCGTGGAGTGTCTGGTGGAGCACCAGGCCGATGTGGAAGCTACAGACAAGGTGAGGCGCTGCCGTCAGAACGTTTGAGGCTGATCATCAGTTTTCTGTCGTCGTCACTTGTCTCTCTGTCCCCGTCTGTCCTCATCTGTCCACGTCTGTCCTCGTCTGTCCACGTCTGTCCTCGTCTGTCCACGTCTGCCCTCTTGAGTCCGTGGTCACTCAGAGCCACAGTCAGGAGCATCAAACCACAGAGGAAGAGGAAGTACAGACTGGAGGAAGCTGTGACAAACAAGATGGTGGAGCTGACATTAACGTTCAATTTGGACGTTTGTTTTACATTCATCCTTTAATTTGTTCATGTTTTACTTTTATTTTGTAAAATTAAGACAGACTTAAATCGTTTCAAGCCCCAAAACAAATCCTCATGATAAAAAGCTGTTTTTACTCAAATGTACACAGTTTGATAGAACTCATCAGAACATTCAGCTTCATGAAGCTTTAATGTTTTTAACTTTAATGTTTTTAACTTTAATGTTTTTAACTTTAATGTTTTTAACTTTAATGTTTTTAACTTTAATGTTTTTTACTTTAAAGTTTTTTACATTAATGTTTTTTACGTTAATGTTTTTTACTTTAATGTTTTTAACTTTAATGTTTTTACTTTAATGTTTTTACTTTAATGTTTTTAACTTTAATGTTTTTAACTTTAATGTTTTTAACTTTAATATTTTAACGTTAATGTTTTTAACTTTAATGTTTTTAACTTTAATGTTTTTAACTTTAATGTTTTAACGTTAATGTTTTTAACTTTAATGTTTTTAACTTTAATGTTTTTAACTTTAATGTTTTTAACTTTAATGTTTTTAACGTTAATGTTTTTAACTTTAATGTTTTTAACTTTAATGTTTTTAACCCACTAAAACTCATAAAAACACAAAGAAGCTCATGTGTTTTATAAGAACTAACTTTTTCTCCTGCAGCAGCTGTGACGTTACGTCCTGGAGATCTCACTCTGGTCTGTGTGTAGTGACACACAACGGGGTCCTGACCCGCAGCGTGGTCCTGACCCGCAGCGGGGTCCTGACCCGCAGCGTGGTCCTGACCCACAGCGTGGGCCTGACCCGCAGCGTGGGCCTGACCCGCAGCGTGGGCCTGACCCGCAGCGTGGTCCTGACCCACACTTTGTGGACCCGCTGGTCTCATGTCCTGTCCGGTGTCTCTCTCAGGACGAGCACACGGCGCTCCACCTGGCCGTTCGGAGGTGTCAGGTCGACGTGGTCCGCTGCCTCCTCCGTCACAGCTGCCGCCTGGACCGGCAGGATCGCCATGGCAACACGCCGCTCCACATCGCCTGCAAGGACGGAAACCTGCCCGTCGTCATGGCGCTGTGCAGCGCCAAGGCCAGCCTGGACCTGCCCAACAAGGTGAGACCATTTGATCATCTGTCTGCTCCGAGAACCTCGGGTCCGGTTTGTCTCTCAGGTCCAATCAGCTAAAGAAAAACTGATCCGAGTCCAAGTCCTGGTGATCTAAAAACCTGGATCAGACTGGACAGCTTCTGGTTGTGGTTCTTAGTTTGGTGCTCTGGTCTCTGAGTAGAGAAACAGTGTCCCAAAGGAGAGGAGGGTCTGACCTGGACCCTGGATGTCCTCGGTACAGAGGGAGGGGACGGATCATCTGGATTTAATCCTGACGTTTGGTTCATTCTGCTCAGAGATCTGACACGACAGTCTGAATGTTTCTAAATCGTTCTCACCATTTATATACTTTTTTTTTTTTAATGTTTTTCATAACGTAACTCATTCTTTTTGCTGTTTCAACAATTCATGAATTAAAACGTTCGGCTGATTCAGGATGTTCCTGCTGTGATGTTTGGCGTTTGTGCAATTTTTACTTTGACATATTTAGCTGAGTCGGCCTCATTGCAAATTAATTTGAGCTGTTTAAAACTTTTACTGCTCATTTTAGCTTCTTTCTCCTACTTTGAGCTTCCTTCAGCTGCTTTCTGCTTCGTTCTAATTTCAGCTTCTTTCTGCTCACTTCAGTTTCTTCTTTGCTAATTTCAGATTTTTTGTGATCATTTCAGCTGCTCTCTGCCTCCTTCAGCTTATTCTGCTGGTTTCTGCTATATTCAGCTTTTTCTACACATTTTAGCAGTTTTTCTGTTGGTTTCAGCTTTTATTTTCCTGCCTTTAGCTTTTATTTTCCTGCCTTTAGCTTTTATTTTCCTGCCTTTAGCTTTTATTTTCCTGCCTTCAGCTTTTGTTTTCCTGCCTTCAGCTTTTGTTTTCCTGCCTTTAGCTTTTATCTTATTGCTTTCAGCTTTTATTTTATTGCTTTCAACTTATCTTTTGTTTTCCTGCCTTTAGCTTTTGTTTTCCTGCCTTTAGCTTTTGTTTTCCTGCCTTCAGCTTTTGTTTTGCTGGCTTCAGCTTTTGTTTTGCTGCCTTTAAGTTTTATTTTCCTGCCTTTAAGTTTTATTTTCCTGCCTTTAGCTTTTATTTTCCTGTTTTCAGCTTTTGTTTTCCTGCCTTTAGCTTTTGTTTTCCTGCCTTCAGCTTTTATTTTCCTGCCTTCATCTTTTATTTTCCTGCCTTCAGCTTTTATTTTCCTGCCTTCAGCTTTTATTTTCCTGTTTTCAGCTTTTGTTTTCCTGCCTTCAGCTTTTGTTTTCCTGCCTTCAGCTTTTGTTTTCCTGCCTTCAGCTTTTGTTTTCCTGCCTTTAGCTTTTGTTTTCCTGCCTTCATCTTTTATTTTCCTGCCTTCATCTTTTATTTTCCTGCCTTTAGCTTTTGTTTTTACTGCCTTCAGCTTCTATTTTCCTGCTTTCCGTGTCAGCTGTTCAAATTCAACTCACGTCAACAGTTCAGTGGTGAAACGTTTTCAGCAGATTTCAGCAACAAGCCTTCACGCTGCATTTTAGCAGGAAGTGAAAATTTTTTCTAATTAAATTTTGTGTTTGTTTTAATTCTGAGCCTGTTTAAAATTAAAATGAACTGAACGTCTCAGACTTTTCACTGATTAAAGTCCTGGTTGTTTTCCCTTCTGCTCCTTTAAATGTGGCCGAAGGTCTCGTCGTCCCTCACGATGCAGGCTTCGCTGCGATGGGTCGGCCTTTTCCTCAGAGTTCAGGGAGAGACCCAGTTCTGCTTCGTTCTCGGTTGTTTCCTGCTGACGAGTCTGTCTCCTTCAGCTGAAGACGCTGAGCAGAACCTTCTGGCTTTTATTTTGAAACAGCAGAGAGACGTTTCCTTTCTGCAGGTAATACACCTGAGGGGTCATGTACGCTGAGCAGGAGCGGCAGGTCGGTGAACTGGTTTTTGTGGCTCGCTGTGCTGATGGTACACACCAAACCATCAGAGTGAGTGGAATTTACAGAATCATGAAGAAGTGAATGTGCTCACATGAACGTTCCTGCTTCCACCTTCAGTTTCGGTGGCACCGCCTGCGGTTCTGGAAAAACCCAAACAAGATCGCTCATACCTGCGTTTCCATCAGGAGCTCCACTGACGTCATCGAACGACGGAGAAGAAATTCACTAAAACCTGTACAAACACCCCACCATGGACAACCACCGACTGTTGAACCTGGTCCTGTTTGGACCAACGGCTCAGACTTCACAGCAGAACCACCGTTCACAGTTTAAACGGGTCACAGGACGTTGGACAGGATTTAAACCTGTGAAGTTTTGTAGGTTGGACTGTTGGTTTGTCCACTCGTCTCCAGTTTCTCTGTCCAGACTTCAGTTTTTCTGTCTTCTTCCAAAGAAGAAAAACCCCAGAGCACCGTCAAGCAGAACCTGTGGTACCATCAGAACCTTCTGCTGTTCACGGGTCAAGAAGTTCTTTGATCCGACTTCTAGTTTTCTATCAGACTGTTGGTCTGAGGCTTACTTTTTGCTCTGTGGTTCTGCCTGAGGAACTGACCATCTTAACGACCAGTGACTCAGCAGATTGTGGGTCTTCTATATTACCCAGCATGCTTTTCTTCCTTCCATGCTTCCATCATGGCCACCCCATAGATTCTTCATGTCGTCTCTCGTCAGATCTTTGATGTTCAGGTGGATTCAGTCGGAGTTGACAGGAAACAGGAAGAGAACTGAAGCTGGAGTTTCACAATAAAACTCATAAGCACTAAAATAAGAGTCTGGTTTCATCGTAGCTTCAAATCAAAATGTCTTGGTTCTTCCTGAGACACAGACACGTTTCAGCATTTCTCCAGAAATGTGTTAGTTGTTCATGCAAGTCAACTGAAACTGTAGGTCAGTGGTTCTGAAAGGCCGGGTCAGGGTCCCACAGAAGGTCCTCGAACATGGAGTGAGGGGTCTTGAGGTTTAAAAAGTCTTGCAAACCTTCAGAAGGGTCATTGTTCATCCTTATCTGCTCTGGAGAGACGAAACAAGGGTCATAAATGAAGTGAGGCTGGGTGGTCCAGCGGTCTGCAGGACCGGTTTGATCTGGTTCTGCGGTTCCCTGAACGGTTCTTGTTCTTCTTCCCCTCAGTGCGGCAGAACCCCGCTCCACCTGGCGGCGCACACCGGCAGTCTCGAAGTCGTTCGTCACCTCTGCCTGGCCGGAGCCAACATCGACGCCGTCACACACGTGAGTCAGAACTCTGACCCAGAATCTCTCTGGTTCTGGTTTTTCGTCTGTTCGGTTTCAGGTTTCCTTTAAGCTGAAAGACCACAGAAGGACGAGGACGGGTCCGCCAGGTGCAGAACTTTGATTTAAATCTGATGTTGGAGCTCTGGACTGGAGGACTCGGCTGTTATAGATCAGCTCGTTATGTCTTTAATTCTCTGATTGACAGTTTCCAGAACACCCTAACAGGAAGTGAGGAGGTTCAGGAGGAGAGCAGAAACCTTCCAGCTGTTGGGAAACCACTGTATTTTTCAGCCTATAAGTGGCAGGTTTTTTTTTGTTTTTTTTTTTGTATAATATACATGCCCTGTGCGACTTATACAGGTAGTCCTTGGTTTACGGCCGAGTTCCGTTACAACGGCCCGGTCGGATACCGATTTGAACTTAAACCGGACCCACTTAGACAATACATGTACAGTACCTGTACATGTACAGTTACAAAGCACTTTTCTTGATAAATAAAAAATATTAATTTCTTACTTTGAGATGGTCACGCCTGCTTTGCAGCTCCCTGCAGCTTCACTCGGTCCAAAACTGTTTATAAAAATGACTGTAAGCATTTTAACTTCATACATTTGGAGCCAGAAAAAGCGTTAATATCTTACTGAAAGCCGTTTGTCCACAGTGTGGTCTCCTTCCAACACTCGCTGGGCCTGTTAGCATTAGCCACGCCGGTCTTTGGTGCTAAGGAGGCAGCCTACTGCTGATTGTAGCTAGCTCATCTGATAGCAGCTGTATTATTCCCCCACCGTAACAAACAGAGCTGCAAAAGCTGTTGGTAATAACGCCATTAACTCAACAAAAATGTCCTCCAACTTGTGTCTGCTGCTCGTGGTGTCCGGTGTTGATATTAGCTTCCTATTAGCTCTGCTCCTTAGCCTTAACTCCATTTGCTGCCCCACCGTAACAAACAGAGCTTTAACAGCTGCTGCCAATAACGCCATTAACTCGACAAAAACGTCCTCCAACTTGTGTCTGCCACCTGTGGCATTAGTCCTTGCAGCAAGCAGCTCGTGTCTCCTCAGCTGTGTGTCACGGCTCTGTCATTTAACACGGCAGCCATTATAGTACTGTATCTGCCGCTCGGACCTATAACACTGACGGACCGGCAGACCGAAATCACGACGGACTGGAATAAAATCACTAAAAAATAATAATAATACTAATAATACATTATTAAAAGCCATTTAAAACAACCACAGCTGCAACAATGTGCTGTACACATGAAAAAAGTACGTAAAATTATTATTATTTTTTTTTCCCATATTTTTATAATAATTATTAATTATGATGTGAACGTAAACGCGAAATGCCAGGAACCGAGCCGGCCGAAAACCGAGGACCACCTGTACACAGTACAGTTTTTAACAACATATGGAACTGTGTATTTTTTCACCAATGTTTTGTGAACATTCATTAAAGATGTGTTAAATCAAGTTAAAATTATTAAAGGGACTGAGTTGTTTTTGTTGATAATTTACAATGTCTACTCTTAGCAGTTAACACATTTTATAAAATACATATTTGGCAGAACTGACATTAGTCTCTTGGACCGGTCTTCTGTAACAATCCAAGTTTCATAGGTGGCTCTAGGGCTGGGGTGTCCAAACGTTTTCATAGGTGGACCAGAAATAGATGAAAGGACTCATGGGCCAGAAATTTTTGAATTTAAGAAAAGAAACTTTATTTTTATTTTTAAGTGTGATTTTTATTTCCCCCCTCATTTTTTCAAATCTCAGCAACTTGAAAATATTTTGGAGAAAGGCTAAATGTTTAGTTTAAATTATTATAGGTCCAGAACATTAGCAGCCTCATAAACATTAACCATTAATTAATTAATTTATTTATTTAAATAATTTAATTTATTAGGGGGTTTTTTTTAGGTCTATTTGCTTTCTTGCACTTGAAAAGTTATTTTTTGTTTATTTTCAGAGACAAAAGCCTAAAATGAGTAACTCTTCTTTTAAAAACAGTGATGGAGCTTCAAGCACCCGTTTGGACCATGAATGGTCCCAACGGGTCATCGAAGTTCTGAAAACCCGTCCATCTGGCAGTTAAAACAGATTCGGGTTTGAAGGGACATGGATAAAATTGATCAACTTGAATGTTGTTGATACCACTTTGTTTTCTTTTAATAATGCCCAATTTCTCCCCATCAATCATTTAATCAGCTGAAATGATTTTTATTTGAAAACACTTGTTGAATTTAGCCAAATCATGAAATATTATCCAAAATTCTACTTTTTGGCAGGTCAGTGAAGGTTTGTTATAGGATAAAGGATAAATATTTGTACTGTACTTAAAACCGCTCATTTTGAGACGTTTATTTTAATCTGTTTTACTGTTAAATCTAAAAAGTAGCACCATGAAAAGGTCTACATCTGCATCAACCTCTTAAGCATGTTGGTCAAAACTATACCATTCTTTAATTGTAGTTGTGGGCCACACAAAATCACTCCAAGGGGCCGCAAATGGCCCTCGGGCCACACTTTGGACACCACTGCGCTAGAGTAAGCAATATACAAATGTCCCTTTTTATTCAGTTGGTTTTTTTAACAAATTTTTCTAGATGTCATTCAATATTAGTTCTGATGTCAACTGTGCAAACATGATAGAAAAACATTTACTGCCACTCTTACATCAAAAATAATTATTTTATAGAAAAGCAAGTCATCATAGTACATCTAGCTTTACTAATGAATTAATGACGGTGGTCCATTGAAAACAGACGATCTGCTAAATAATAAAGTTATATCAGATTCAGAACAGCTGTGTGAAAACCGATGTGTTTGAGTTATTTATTTATTTTTAAATTGATAAAGGTTTTCCTGAAACCTTTGTGTTTTTAATCGCCTGTATGAAACTCTAAATGTAACCGCTGGGTGTAGTCCTACAAGTCGTAAAGCTCTGGGGTCAACAATATCTACCACAGCAATTCAACCTTAGCAAACATAAAAACAGCTTTTACCAATTCTGAAGTGAAACTTTGTTGTAGGCATTGTCAACACATTGGCTACTTTAAGTGCTTATAAAATTAACAAGATATCCAGGAGATTACACATAATGTCACCTTCAAAGTTGAACTAAAACATCTCAGAAAGGGTCAACGCCATTTTTGCACCTTCTCGTCTTCCTCCAGGTTGATAGAGGAAATACAGTAGAATGGGAGTGAAGTGTGTGATGGGACTATCAGACAGCCTCTACCAGAGCTCTGTGACACACATTCCTGTGTTCCAGAGTCACGTCCAAAGGCGACTGGTGGAGCAGCTCGCTATGCAATTAAAGCCAAGGACAAAAGCACAGCCCCCAGTGCGAGGAGCGGAGATGGGATAATGATCACTAATTAATCATGCACTGGGGTCATGTGGCTCGTCTCCTCACCACCGACACAGGAGCAGGAGGCTATGACTCACTTCCCACTGAAAGCTCCACGTACAAGCAGCTGAATGAAGTGAGACACTGGTGTCTCAGCAAGACACATTTTACAAGTCACAAGCAGTGATGGTAATGTGTTAGCTGCTCTGGGGGAAGGAAGGGGAGATTTATGCAAGTCCACTCATTTAGTAATTAACCCACATGTATTTAACAGTGGCTGAGCATGGAGGATGTTGTGTTGTTGCAGACGTTCACACTAAACAGAATAATAAATCTCTCAGGACAACACTCTCGACATGAACTCTTGCTTTACAGAAATAAATACATGTACAGCGCATGCATTGCTTTGAGATTATTACTCTTACCTAATAGAAGCAGTTTTTATCCCTCAGAGTAAACTGTTTACAGGCAGCAAGCATTACTGTAAACTTTTTTTTTTTTGACTACTCCCTTTTTTAAGTTGCATGAAGATTTTCCTCTGTGTGGAGCAGAGAGCTGGACGCCTGGGGGAGCAGATGTTGTGTGTGTGTGTGTGTGTGTGTGTGTGTGTGTGTGTGTGTGTGTGTGTGTGTGTGTGTGTGTGTGTGTGT
>JAVCKU010000003.1:3299056-3310775 GCA_032273985.1 Hypsolebias coamazonicus
GCAAATCAGATGATACGACTACAAAGTCAATCATCAATCTATGACCTAGGTCCTCCCGGTGCCAAGTGCACTTATGGACACCCTTATGTTCGAACATGGTGTTCATGATGGACACACTATGACTAGCACAGAAGTCCAACAACAGAACATCGCTAGAGTTCAGATCAGAGAGGTCGTTCCTCCCATTCACACCCCTCCAGGTCTCACTGTCATTACCCAAGTGTGCATTGAAGTCCCCCAGCAGAATAAAGGAGTTCCCAGCTAGTGCACCTTCCAGCACCCCGCCAAGGACTCAAGAAGGCTGGATATTCTGAAATGCCATTTGCCGCCTAGGCAAAAACAGTCGGAGCCCGTCCCCCAACCCGAAGGCATAGGGAAGCTACCCTCTCATCTACCAAGGAAAACTCTCACAAACAGACACCAAGACGGGAGGGTGGTGGTGGTGGTGGCGGGGGGGGCGGCTCAGAGTAGACCCACACCAGCTCAGCGCCTCTCACCATGGGCAATTCCAGAGTGGAATAAGTTCCACCCACTTGCAAGGAGGTTGGTTCCAGAGCCCATTCTGTGTGTCATCTAGTCGGTACCTCTCAACCTCGCGCTTAAGCTCAGGCTCCTTCCCCGCCAGAGAGGTCATGCTCCATGTCCCAAGAGCCATTTTGGTAAGCCAGTGTCAGAGCGCCAAGGTCCCTGCCTGGTGCCCTGACTCATATGGCCCCTCCTGCAAATGGTGGGCCCACAGGAAGGCAAACCCATGTTGCTTATATTGAGCTGAGCCCGACTGGGCCCCATGGGTAGAGATCCGGTCACCAAGCACTCGCCGATCAGCCACTCCCCCAGGCCTGGCTCCAGGGTGGGGCCTCAGTAACCCACGTCCAGGTAAGGGACACGGAGTTCCTTTTTGAGTGTACATGTGCTACGGCGTGATTGGTCAACACAGCTTCAACTGGAAGGAGATGAAGACATGTGACACAGACTGAGCAACAATCGTCTGAACGGTTAGAGGTTTAGCGTTAGGTTAAAAAAAATATTGGAAGCTGTTTAACATTTGCAATGCTAACCCATATGTCATATTTTGGTTGACCGTGACCACCATAGGCCTCCACCATATATGTGTGTATATCAGCCACCCCTAACCTTTGAGGAAACTATGCTTCCTAGTTTTTATGTTGCTTCAAAGTATAGTTGTATCAAATGGTTAAGGTGGCCATAGATTAATCAGTGGGGGAGCCAAGACCACCATTAGCCACTCCCTGACTTCTCCACTGCGCCTATTGGCAGATAAAATATCTCCCTCCACTTGCCAGGATCCATCATTGCTGCCTAGGACAAAAAAAAACAAGCTCCCTCTGTTCTTCCACGGTGTAACTCCTACAACTTAAATATCTTGCACCAAAAACATTTAGGTTTACTTTCATTCTCTGTTCAGTTCCAGTCCAGAAAAACACTCATCTCAAAAACTACAAACATTTACTCTTCAGATCCCTCAGCGACAGGGGTCATCGGCGTAATGCGTTTTACGTTATGTTTAAAACATGGTTTTGTAGATTTGACATGTTTTTTTTTGCCTCCTTTTTGTCTGTGCATAAAGTCAGTCACAAACTTTTGTAAAACAACTTTTTTTATTATATAAAAATGCAAATTTCTTTATGAACGCCAGTTAAAAACTTCGGCTGCTGTGTCTGCAGATTCACGCAGCACGAATGGCTGAACAGGTTCAACTCTTCACGCATGCTGAATTTTTGAATTGCAGCAGTTTTTTTTTGGCTTTAATGGTCTTTTTGAAGCTGACTGGTCAGAAAACGTTCAGTCATCATCATGTTTCTGTTTGAGCAACAGCTGGGTCACACACTGCTGCTCTCAGCAGGAAGCTCTGAGGAACATGCGACGACACGCACATCCATCCGGTCACGTTCAACGCCCGATCAGCTGCAGCTTCTCGTACATCAGGAGGTTCTTGGAGTCAGACTAGGGGTTTTGGGAAATGTGACTTGAGTAAAGAGAAAGTCTCTGATTTCACATGTGTTTGAGAAACATAAGCTCATCCAACGCTCCCCAGCAGACCCTTGGAAGAAAATTTACACCAAACGTGTTTGAAATCAAACCAAAAAAGAAAACAAGAGCTGCATTATTCACTTTGTGTTTGGAAATCATAAAAATGTCAAAATTCAGAATAACAATGAAGAAAACGGACAACAAATATCAGTAAAACTCCTGACCCAGCATGTTGTACTTCCCAGATGTTTGCAGTTGTTTGTGTGAATTGCTGCTCGATGGAGATGAAAAGAATCAGATATAATGAAATCTGAAGCAGATAAATTCAGCCTGAAGAAGTTTGATCGGAGTGAAACAAACAGGTTGTAGTCAATCAGATCAGTCACATGACATCAGAACTGATGACCTCTGACCCTGATCCGTCAGCACTTTGTGGACGAACAAACAGAGCCTTTCTGACCTGTTCTTCAACGATCCGTTTTTTTAAGGTGGAAATTACAACATTTGTGTTGTCAGCAGTTTATCTGAGGGTAAACCTGAACAATGGCTGATCTAATTAATCTAAACCGAAGGTCCGAGGCCCGGACCGGCTGCGTCGCACGGATCCATCTGCATGAACCCACTCAGACGGCACCAGGTTACACATTTACAGACTGAACAAAGGGTCGACCCGACCAAACCTGAGGTTAGGAGGATACAGGCACCTCTTATACAATTATACACGCTTTTAAAACATTTTCACAGTTTTAAATGAACTCTGACTTCTTGTTCACCCCGAGGCTCAAAAATGTGCAGATGAGAGAACCCAACATGAGAACCTGCAGTTTCAGTATTTACATTTACACAGAACTGCTTTGTGTCTGAAAGACGAACAAACAGATGTTTGTTTCTCATGAGCTGATGGTAACCAAACAGACACACCTGCTCAGGTGTGTGAACAGGAAACGGGTCATGTTTCGACCCCCACATCATCTTTATTTTATTTTATTTTTTACCAACATGTTTATGTGAATTTGACTCTATAAATGTTTGACCCTGGTTTGGTCTCATCCCTAGAGTTCTGAGCAGCTCTGAGGAACAAACAGGAGTTAAAAACAACATTAACTGAGAGATAACGTAATCTTGTATCGGTTTTATTCAACAAACACATTTGACGCAATTCCAGAGGGAGGGAATCACGTGCTCCTACGAAGGCATCATCTGGGCGGGGCTTTAAGAAGAACGTATAAGGGACCAATCAGAAAGCACGCTGTAACGCTAGCCGCAGCGAAATTGACCAATCAGAGAGCTCATTGGGCCGCTATCTCTCGGGCAGTGTAACCTTTATAAACTTAGTGTTCCTCCGCTGATTAAAGCTGTTTTTCTCCTCGTCCGAGCAACAAACACTTCACAGTAAGTTTTTAATTTTATTTTAAAGTCTTAAGATTGTTCTAACTTCATGTCTTGGTGAAACAGCTGAACGTATTAGTTTGTATCGTCGAGTTTTTCAGACTTCAGTAAGCAACAAACCAATTTCCATTTAAAACTTGCATATATAAATATTAAATTTAATCTGATTATTTTGTTTATAATCTAATATCGTCAATTGTCGTCCTTTTATGTTAATGTGAGTCATTTCTTTAATTCGGCTATCTTTGTGTTTATCTTCTCTGCTCCGTAGACTCAAAAACAGGGTTTTAGTTTGTTTTTATGACCTGATTTAATCAGAATAAAACGGCCTCGGGAACCAGCAGCAAAACAAAACCGTTATTTTTCGCCTAAAGTTTCACTTCTCTTTTCGTTTTCCTCGTTCGTGCCCGGTTCTCCTCTTGGCTCCGTGCCCGGGCAGATCCCGTGACTCCCGGCCCAGAACAAAAAAAAAAAAAAAAAGGATCACGGTGTTCGGGACCAGGCCCGGGTTCTGCTCAGACAAAGAACGGCCCAAAAGAACCAGAGCGGAAACATGGTCTTTATCCACGGTCAGGGTGGTGGTACCGGTGTCTGTGGACCTGACGGTTCCGAAGGTTATGCTGCCCTGAACCGGTTCTGATTGTGAAATTTCCGGGATGAATCATGAAGAACCACGTGACCCCAACTGGCTGTAGAGCAGATAAACAAACAAACAAACAAACAAACAATAGAACAGCTGGGACGGTTCTAAACATGTTCTGGGTTCTTGGTAGGAGGAGGTCGAGTCCAACCAGAAGACCTGGTCTAGAGGACCTGAGGGTTCAGGAGTTAAAGCCAAGTCTGATAGAAGGACCAAGACCAGAATCCACCTTAAGACCAGGAACAGAATCTGAAAGTCCAGTTTAACACCCACAAGATCAGTTGTAGAGTTCCACTCTTCTGTACCCTGAACCGGACCCAGCAGGTACCCTGAACCGGACCCAGCAGGTACCCTGAGGTACCCTGAACCGGTCCCACTAGGTACTCAGTGTTGCAGTAATTCAGCTTGCAGGTGGAAAAAAGTAGTGTAGTCTGTTGTTTACAGACTGTTTACCTGTTGTTTACCTGTTGTCTTACAGGTTGTTTACCCATTGTTTACTTGTCAGAGCCCTGACGATGCTGCTTGTAGTCGTGGCGACGGTGTGCCTGAGTGCGGTTCTGTCCGCCCCCAGTTTGGACCCTCAGCTGGACCAGCACTGGGACCAGTGGAAGAGCTGGCACGAGAGGAAGTACCACGAGGTGAGTGTTTTCTGCTCTGTGAGGTTCTGGTTCTGATGAACGGGTCTGACCCGTTCTTGCTGACCGCAGAGAGAGGAGGGCTGGAGGAGGATGGTGTGGGAGAAGAACCTGAGGAAGATCCAGCTGCACAACCTGGAGCACTCCATGGGCAAACACACCTACCGCCTGGGGATGAACCACTTTGGAGACATGGTGAGTTCACCGCACAGAACCGGGTTCTGCTGGAACCACTGATCAAGGCTGTTTCAAAGGTTCTGAAGCCCAGAACTGAACGTGAACTGAACTGAAGTTCTCTGTGCTCCTCAGACTCACGAGGAGTTCAGGCAGGTCATGAACGGCTACAAACGCAGAGCGGACCGCAGGTTCCGGGGGTCCCTGTTCATGGAGCCCAACTTCCTGGAGGCCCCCCGATCCGTGGACTGGAGGGAGAAGGGCTACGTCACCCCCGTGAAGGACCAGGTAATGGACCTGTTGTCTTCATCAGCCTTAGGAGGCCTCTGAGTTTTTTTGGGGGGGGCTGGCGGGTCAGAGGTGTGGTAGACTTGCATAGTGCTGCAGAATTCATGTAGCTAGCTCGCAACCTGTGCTCTCAGCAAACCTTGCACTAGCTAGGAAACGCTAAGCTAGTGCACTTACGTAGCGCTACGTAGGTACCAGCAGTTGTCAACCTGGGGTGGGGGGGTGGGGGTGGGGTTACATCTGTAGCATCTTAGCTAATGTCTGTATTGTGCGCTGCTAGCTTTGCGCTACATTTAAGACACTAGTTTTTGCTATTGGCTAAATGTTCGGCTCTATTTGTTTTCTCTGGTCGGCTTGCTGCTGCTGTTTGATTTAATTTTTTTGATTGATGCATCTTTCCAATGCATGTCCTAATTAAACTAAGAAATGTTAGAAAATGTCTTTTTTTTTACCTGAAACATTTTGTCTTGTCCCCAGTTTTCTTCTTGGGACTGTACCAGAATGCTTTGAACATGTTCTACATCCTGATGCTCAGTAATCCAGGTGGAAAACTAAAAACTTAAGTCTGGTCCTCTGGACCTCGTCTTTTGTATGAAAGACGAAACATTCCTACAATTTTTTTTTATTTTATTTTTTTTGAACCTGTCAAGAGGACCAGACGTAACTGTTTTAGAGTGTTGTCCCGCAGGCGGGCCGGTGCCGCGGGCGGCCGGGCCGGTCCACGTGTGTTTTTAAACTTTACGAGTTCTTCACGTTGACTCATCAGCTGTTTACTGAACTGTTCTTCAGATAAATGTCGTGCTGCTTTTATCTTACTGCTCCACATGTCCTCCTCCTGAGTGCAGTGTGTCCCCCACCCCACACACACACACACACACACACACACACACACACACACACACACACACACACACACACACACGTGTAGGCTGAAGTCAGTCGGTCCAGTTCCCTTCAAACCGGGTCAGATTGCAACAAACTGAACATGTAAAGTTTTATTATGTAACCTCATTATAGACAGATTTAATTAATTTATTTTTTTAAATAAATAAAAATGTAGGAGTTTGGTTTTAGTGTGAACTCTGCAGGCGTTGACTCCTTGTCTGTCGCTCTGTTAGCAAAATATTTCATCAACTACTGGACAGCTTTTAAATGAATTACTTTTCATTTTGGAGACAACAACCTGATTCAAGATGGCTGCCACAGCTAATCCGCCGCAGCCACCTGAAGGCTGATCTGGGGTTCCAGAGATGATGTGTGGTAGTAGCTGAGAGTCGTCCCCAGCACACGCTCCGAGTGCCGACTGGTCTGAGGTCTGAAGCTGCGAGGCGGCGGGCGATCAGCTTCCTGTTAAGATTAAGTTTCAGTTTTTGACACGTTCTTCATGACGAGGTGCAGAAGAAGTGAAGTGTTCTGTCTGAGGTCCACTTCACGGTCTGAACCGTCCCGGTGATGTAAGACCAGCCCGTTTGGACCGTTTGACTGAAACGCTTTCCGTTAATGTTTAAACCGTTAAGCTTCAGAGCCGTGTGCCTCCGGGGTCACAGGAAGCTCCGTTTGTTCTTCTTGGTGACCGACCGGATCCTCTGCTTCCTGTTCCAGGGTCAGTGCGGGTCCTGCTGGGCCTTCAGCACCACCGGGGCCCTGGAGGGCCAGGAGTTCAGGAAGACCGGCAAGCTGGTGTCGCTGAGTGAGCAGAACCTGGTGGACTGCTCCAGACCCGAGGGCAACGAGGGCTGCAACGGAGGCCTGATGGACCAGGCCTTCCAGTACGTCAAGGACAACCAGGGTCTGGACTCTGAGGACGCCTACCCCTACCTGGGAACCGTACGTAACCTGAGCTTAGAGCTTTATGTGTAGAGGTCCTAAAGGGGTTGCCATGACGACTGTTTCTGTCTTTCAGGACGACCAGCCGTGCCACTACGACCCAAAGTTTAACTCCGCCAACGACACCGGGTTTGTGGACGTCCCCAGCGGCAACGAGCGTGCGCTGATGAAGGCCGTGGCTGCGGTGGGACCAGTTTCTGTCGCCATCGACGCCGGGCACCAGTCCTTCCAGTTCTATCAGTCGGGTCAGTTCTGCATCCCTTTACACTCAGACGGGGTTTAAACCAGAGAAGGGGTTCATGTTTACTGGACGCAAAGTTTCAGAAACGCTGATTTAAAAAGAGTTGAGCCTCAAAAAGAAGAAAACTAAAGTTTCTTAAAAAGTGGACATGGTGTGTCCAAATCTAAACTTTTCTGACTTTAAATAAAACCTTTAAAGTTATAAACCAAGAATAAATGTTTTAAAAGGACAAAAATTCTCCTCTGACATGATCCGAACCGGTTTTGCTCATCTCGTCCTGGTTCTGGTGTTTCAGGGATCTACTACGAGTCTGAGTGCAGCAGCGAGGAACTGGACCACGGCGTGCTGGTGGTGGGCTACGGCTTCCAGGGAGACGACGTGGACGGCAAGAAATACTGGATCGTCAAGAACAGGTGAGAGACTGGCACCGGTCAAGTCCCGGGTCTGAGGACAGAACAACCTGGTCTCAGGTCTAACCTCAGGATGAGCCGAAATCTGATTTGAATTCATATTTATGTTTTTCTGCGGAACTGATCAGTGAAAGTGTTGACCTGTTTTCAGTCACTTTGGCTGTTTCTGTGGGTCAGCAGGCCCTGCTTTAGCTGTTTCTGCCCTGCTTTGGCTGTTGGGTCAGCAGGCCCTGCTTTAGCTGTTTCTGACCTGCTGTGGCTGTTGGGTCAGCAGGCCCTGCTTTAGCTGTTTCTGCCCTGCTTTGGCTGTTTCTGTGGGTCAGCAGGCCCTACTTTAGCTGTTTCTGCTCTGCTTTGGCTGTTGGGTCAGCAGGCCCTGCTTTAGCTGTTTCTGACCTGCTTTGGCTGTTGGGTCAGCAGGCCCTACTTTAGCTGTTTTGTCCCTGCTTTGGCTGATTCTGTGGGTCAGCAGGCCCTACTTTAGCTGTTTCTGCCCTGCTTTAGCTGTTTCTGACCTGCTTTGGCTGTTGTGTCAGCAGGCCCTGCTTTAGCTATTTCTGACCTGCTTTGGCTGATCTATGGGTCAGCAGGCCCTGCTTTAGCTGTTTCTGCCCTGCTTTGGCTGTTGGGTCAGCAGGCCCTGCTTTGGCTGCTTCTGCCCTGCTTTGGCTGATTCTGTGGGTCAGCAGGCCCTGCTTTAGCTGTTTCTGCCCTGTTTGGCTGTTTCTGTTGCTCCCCTCCATTTGGGGGGTGTTTTGGTACCGGTGAGCCTCTTACTGGAGCTGCTCTTTCTTTAATCCTGTTTTAGCTGTTGTTGGTCACTCTGACTGTGGAACCAGAGGTTCTGACTGTGGTTCTGTGTCGTTGCAGCTGGAGTGAGAAGTGGGGCGATAAAGGCTACATCTACATGTCCAAGGACCGGAAGAACCACTGCGGCATCGCCACGGCAGCCAGTTACCCACTGGTCTGAGATCAGCTTCATGTTGGAGTGTTTTGAGTTGAGGAGGAGGAGCAGGAGGAGTTCTTCAGCTGCAGGAGGTTCTGCAGCCTCTCCCCACGAGGAAAACTCGTCTGTTTTAGGGAAATGTTTTGTTTTGGGCGGCTTTTCACGCCTCTTTGTTTCGTCTTTTCTAATTGTAGCTGCGAGTTTTATTCTGTAAATACGTCGATGCTGCTCGGGGGCCCGTCACGTTTGGGTCGTCATAAATGATTTTTTTATTTCCACTTTTATTGTGATCCAATAAAGTTGTCAAACACTACCAGCGTGTTCTGCTTCTTCAGAAAACATCTGGGCACCTTATGATGAATTAAATGGACTTCAGAACCAGACGGTCCCGTGTTGGAACATCTGGACCTCTCAGTGTTTCTGAAGAAAACAGCTGCTGCTTAACACACAAACCCAAACCAGGAGCGAACAGAACCAGCAGCACAGGACTGGAATGAACAGGAAGTGGATGAAAACCTAGATGTTTACGGTGCAAGATATTCAAGTGGGAGGAGCTACAGTGGAGAGCAGAATGTTTTTTTTATTTTTTTATTTAGGCAGAATAGAGATGGATCCTGGTGAGTAGAGGGAGGAGCTTTATCCACCACCAAGAGTGATTGGGAGGGGGGGGGGGGGTCATTGGTGGCCCTGGCCCTATACAGTAGATTAAACTATTCAGTTTATTTGTATAGCTCCAAGTCACAAGAGAAGTCATCTTTTTCATTCAGCCTTTATTCAGGACTCATTTACAAGAGAGACCTGGTTTTAACAAAGAGATGACAACAAGCACCTGCAGATGTTGGATGCTGTCTATCACGGTGCACTAAGATTCATAAACCCACCACTGCACCCAGTATTCACTGGTTAACTGGACATCATTAACTTCACGCAGGCTCTTCCACTGGTACATTTTCATCTTTAATAAATCACTTCTTGGTCTGCTGCCTTCAAACATCTACATGTCTCTGTGTGAGTGCAGCTACAGCGTGCGCTCTCAGGACATTATTACCTGCAGTGTTCCCTCAGTGAAGACTGAACTAGACAAAAGGACCTTCTCCTACTCTGCTCTTGTTTCCTGGAATATCTTACAAAAAGATCTGAAGCTCTTGACTTAGACCTCTAAGTGATTTTAAAACCCTAAGTTCCCGACAAAAACCAACACAGACATGTCCCTGTTTTTAGTTTTCTAAATCGCGTTGTAATCTAGCAGACCTTTTTTTTTTTTTTTTTGCTATTATTCGTCTTGATTGTGCTTTTGGTTGCTATTTTGTTTTGATTTGTTAAAAAAAATGGAAATGTAAATTTGTATGCCTATTTTATGGTTGTCTATCGTCGTTGTTATTCACTGTTGTCATCGTTATTTAAGAAACCAGGTCTCTCTTGTAAATGAGTCCCTGAGGCTCTATGGGATTAACCAGTAGAAATAAAGGTTGAATATATATAAAAAAAAAAAAAAAAAAAAAATACTATGAAACGTATTCTAGTAAAATAAAAAAATTGTATGAACTCAACATAAAGGAAACAATTTGATGCAAAGCCAACAATAGAACCTACTAATACAATTTTACTGTTTGTCCAGTGAAAGGCCTTTTCTGTCACCACATCCAGACTGTGGAACCAACTACCGTACCTTATGAAGCTTGCTCTCCATCAATGACCTGGTTTTAAAAAAAAAAAAAATCTAATCATAAAACTTTTTATTAGTGACTCTCTGGCATTTTGAATTTCTGTACTGTGAAGCACGTTGTGCACCTTTTGGCTATTGTAAAAGGCTCTATAAATGAATGTTGATTGAGAATCTGTTTTCTGAGCAACCCCATTTTATGTCAGATGCGGCAAAATTATTTATTTCATTTCAGCACCATTTGAACACTTATCTGTTGAAAAAAACTGGCCTGCTATTAGCAAGATTATGACCTCAATACATAGTTTTAAATTTATCAACCCTGTAATTTGTTTATTCAGATAGAACTGAATTCTCAAAACAAAAGGGGGGTTAAAAAACATAAATAAATAAAAAATACCAAAATTAGCTCTTGGGACATAAAATGTCACCACACTAGCAAGGAAGGAGCCTGAACTTGTGCATGAGTTTGAGAGGTACTGACTAGCTCAGCAGCTCTGAACAGCCAGCCTTTGGAGTCCTTAGTGGAACTGCTGGAAAGTGCTCCAGTGCACATGGCACCAGGACACCCTAGGGCGTAGATCGATGATCGACTCTGTAGTTATGTCATCTGATCTGCAGCCATATGTTTTGGACACTCGGGTGACGGAAGAGAAGGTCTGTCAACTGATCACACTTGATGGTGAGTTAGATCAGATGGTGGGGCAAGATGCCAGACAGACCTTGTATAAAAATGTATAGTGCTGGAAACTCCTGGCAAAAGAACCCATCAGAAAGATCTTTAACTTACACCTTCAAGAGAACTTTAATCACATCCCAACACACTGACTTCAAGTGAGCCATGGTCCACACCTCCATCATCGAGGCAGCTGCCTTGAGATGTGGCTGCATGATCATCAGTTTTTCTTGCAGTAGCCATCCAAGAACTCAGTGGTGGACACTCCGGGTTAGGGAAGTTGTCAAGCTGAAGGCGTCCTATTGGGCCTTGTTGGCTCGTAGGACTCTGGAGCTGCTGAGGAGTATTGGCATGTCAAGAAGGTTGCAGCTCTGGCTGTTGCTGAGGCAAAAGCTCAAATGTGGGAAGAGTTTGATGAGAGTTTGGATAGAGGCTCCCAATATGCTCCAAGGACATCATCAGGTGGCTGAGGCAGGGAAAACAGCACTTCACCAACACTGTGTTTAGTGAAGTTGGGGTGCTGTCACCCTCAACCAGTGATGTTGTTAGGCGGTGGAACGAATACTTCTCAGACCTTCTCAATCCCACCAGAAAGTCTCATGAAAGAATCAGGATGTGTTCCAATTAAAGGTCTGATCAATGGTCAAACCTCAGATTCATTAGGATCGATGCAAGTTCTGTTCTAGCTGTGGAACACTGGACCAGCTTTTTACCCTTAATAAATGGTAAATGGACTGCACTTATATAGCACTCTTCTATCTTATCAATATACTCAAAGAGCTATACTGTACACTACAATCTGTGCCCTCATTTATCCATTCATACAGCACTGCTATTT
>JAVCKU010000003.1:3320549-3334463 GCA_032273985.1 Hypsolebias coamazonicus
AAAGTTGTTTATGTTAAAAACAGTTAACTGATGTGTATGATACACCTGAATGGGTCAAACATATTTACGTTTTAAAAGGTTTAACGTTATTTTAGTTTGTTTTGGAGGGGAAGTCGGCCTGAAAGACTCACGACAGATGTTCAACGGTCAGATGTGGTTTCAAAACAAAATGGCGGCTAAAACGGTTTGTTGAGCCTTTTTCTGGAGGGTTTGTCTCCAACACATCTGGAATCAGAATCTGCTCCTCTTCTTGACAAAACGCTCTAAACGAGGTTACCTTCCCCTTCGGGCTCTTCTCGTTGGCGGGATACATGAAGATGCCTCCATAGGCGATGGTTCGATGGACGTCAGAGACCATGGAGCCCACGTACCGAGCTCCATACGGGGAGCCACCGTCCTGCAGGACCACAACATGACATTCAGTTTTAAATCGTTCTCAAGGTTTCAGACTCAGAAACAACCAAATAAACATTTTTCTGCTCAAAACATGAAGTTTTAGCTCGTAAACGAACTGAATTTAGGATTGGAAACCAGAGAAACGTCATTTCGTGTCAAAACGCAGCCGAACATTTTCTGCTGAAAAGGTTTCTTCACTGAACTGTTCATGTGAGCTGAATTTAAACAGCTGACATTTGCTGAAAGCAGCTAAATAAAAGCAGAAATGTGCGGGGAAAAGCTGAATTGAGCAGAAATCAGCAGAATAAGGTGAAATGGGCAAAAAGGACTGAATGCATTGCAAACAAATCTGAAATTAGTAATACATTTTAAACTAGCATAAAACGTTGTAATTATTGCAAAGAAACACAAGAAGAAGATAATTTGCAGAAAATATGTAAATACAAAGTTGCTGAAGCTGCAGAAACAAAATTAATTCAACAGCAAGAAGCTGAAAGGAGTATGCTGGTGAAGATTCTCAGTCATCCAGGACATGATAAAATAAAATAAAAAAGTTCAATACAGAAACAACTGGACTTTATTTGTAGTATTATTTATTATTATTATTATTATTATTATTATTATCATTTATTTTATTTATTATTTATTTGTAGTATTTTTTTTTTAAAGGAGCTGAAAAACGATACAAAAAAAGTTAAATCAGCCAAAAATAAGCTGAAATTCGCAGAAAAATAGCTGAAATAAAAAGGCTGAAATGTGCTGAGGGAAATTTAAAACAGCACAAATATGCTAAAGTGATTAAAAAAATTAAGCTGAATTAGCCAAAATAAGCTGATAGGAGGAGAAAAATAACTGAACCAAGTTGAATTTAGCAGAAAGAAGCTGACAAAAACTGAAAAATAACAAAAAGGCTTAAATCAGCCAAAAATAAACTGAAATTAGCAGAAAAATAACTGAAAAAAGCTTAAATGTGCTGAAGGAAGTTTAAAGTAGCACAAATAATCTGAAAAGTAGTAAAAAACAAGGCTGAATTAGCTGCAAGAAGCTGAAAGGAGGAGAAAAATAATTAAACCAAGCTAAAATTAGCAGAAAAAAACTGAAAGTAGCTAAAGGATGTTGAAATTAGTAAAAAGAAGCTGAAAATAAGAAAAAGCTGAAATTAAAACTCTCAGTGTCTCAGAGTCTTAAAACATTTTGTTCATCTCAGTGAATCACAACAAAATCCAGCAACAATAATCCAGTTTTACTCAGACGCTGTTTAATCCCAGAGATTACAGCTCCCGTCTACATCAATAAAACGAGTTAGACGAGCTCCGGATGTCCAGGTGGTTCTGATCCAAAAGAAAACTGCTCGGTTGGAGTCTTGAAAGCCTGCGGCTCAGGTAACAACAGAGAGGTCAAAGGTCACAGGGACAAACAGGTAAAGAGTTGAGTCAGGATCAGACGACCTGAAGTTTCTTTAAAACGTCTCAGTTAAAAGAAGATTTCAGTGTTTTGGGACTTAATGTGTGAAAAACTTCCATTAAATTAAACTTTGACGTTAAAGTCAGTTGAATAAAACTCAGAATATTTAACTTTGTGTGTGAATACGTCTTTAGACTTTAAACTGACAGTGGTTCTGTTGTTTTTCGTGGACCTTGCAGATGTTTGTGGCCCGGCTGGTTTTGATCAGACGAGGAACCAAACGAGGCCCGAAGGCCTCGAGGAGTGGTTCAACCTCGTGACTCACAGGCTGAAGCGCTTCATAACTCCTGAGTCACGCTGCGGGGAGGAGCAGAGGTTTGGTGTCACCGCAGGCGTCACGAGTGTTGGACTCCGTGGTCAGCGTCTCTTTCTTCACCTCAAAACAACTTTGAGGAATCAGCAGATAACGGGTCGTAAACAGATGAGTCACGATGAAGAACCAGGCCGCAGCGTCACGTTTGGACCGCTGACAGCAGAGTTTCCAGAAGAGCGGCCGCAGGTTCCTGAGGAACAAACCGGGTCAGCTGACCTTCATCCTGTCTGTCTTCATCATCAGCTGCTCAGGCCCAGAGCAGCTCGGGTCAGAGGTCAGAGGCCGCAGGAAGTCACAACAAAAACCTCTTCCTGTTTCGATCGGGACATTCCCGTAATCTGACTTTTGGGATTAACAGTCCTCCAGACCTTCTGAAGCTCCTCAGATCTTTAAATGTGTCTTTCCCAGAGCTGCATTCAGATCTGTCCAGTGTTTATCAGATATTTTGCTAACAGACAAAGAATCAAAGACACAGACAAACACGTTATTGTCCCGTCGCCTCTGGCGGCAGACGAAAAAGTTTCCAGGAAATTCCGGCAGCTTGGAAGGACAACGGGAAGAAATGAATGGTTTAAAACTTTTGCACTCTCATATCAACCAGTTGTTGATTTGTTTGTGTTTGATCTTCAGGATCAAAGAGAAAAACAAAGAAAAGAAAACTCATTCAGGCAGCTCAGGAGCCTCGTCAGCCTCTGACCTCTGACCTCTGAGCCTCGATGTCAGCCGAAGGAACGGCTTCGGCCGTGAGTCCGTTTTTTTTTTTTTTTTCTTAAACTTTGGTTAAAGGTTTCAGAACCACAAAAACAGCTTGTTACCAAACCTCCAGCTCAGGTGGACTCACAGGTGTGTGAAGCTGGAGGTACTTCCTGTGGTCTCACCTGGACGTACTTCCTGTGGTCTCACCTGGAGGTACTTCCTGTGGTCTCACCTGGGGGTACTTCTTGTGTTTGAGGTACTCGTTGATGGAGGGGTGGAAGTATTTGGCGTAGCCCTCGTTCAGACTGTAGATCTTTCCCTTCGGTTTAATCTTCACGTTCCTCTCTGTCAGGATGAACTCGCCGATGGCCTGATGGGAAAAATAAATATTTACATCAGTGAAAACTGTCCTGAACTCTGAGACATTAATTATTTGATAAATCGATCAGTTTTCTTCTGTTTGTTTTCTCATAAAACCCAGGAGTTAAGTCAGAAGCATGTTGACCAGATGGGATGACAACTCCAAGTAAAACATATTTCAAAATAAAATCCTTCATCCTCCCTGAACCTTTTATTTGTTTTTATTAAATATTAATTCAGATGGAGAGCTCTGTGAAGACAAATCTGCTTAAGTTTAGATTTTGGTCAGATGGGCCCCTCTAGTACTCTTAGAGGCCCTCAGGGAATCAGAGAGATCTTCAGGGTCTCAGATGGGCTCCTGAAGGACTCAAAGAAGCCATAAGGTCTCAGATGGACGCCCCCCACACCCACCCACACACACAAAGACTGTTAGAGGCCCTCAGAATCTCATTTAAGGCCCTCAGGTTCTTAGATAGGCCGCCTCAGGGACTCACCGGGTCCAGCATGAAAAAGTTGAGTCCGGCTCCGGTGCTGAGGGCCACCAGGGTGGCACTGCCATACAGGGCGTAGCCGGCACACACCATTCTGTTCCCTGGCTGCAGGGCGTCCTGCTCAGTGGGCTCCTCCTCCGAAACCTGAACACCCCAAACACCAAGGAGATCAAATTAAAACAAATAAAACAAAGAATGGAAATTATTCAAACAGAAGTTTGGATCAAATAAACTAAAACTGATTCAAGGAAGAAGCGGGTAAAATATAATGGATGCATGGATGGATGGATGGATGGATGCATGGATAGATGGATGATTTAAACCTGCAGATTGTCAGAGCAGCAGCGCCCCCTGCTGGCTGTGAGTTCAGATTATTTCCACCTGTTCTGAGGTCAGAGCAGGACTTTTACAACCAAAAGAGACATTTCTGCTCCTTTCTCACTCAAACTTCTGCATCCAGAGGTTCAAACTAAACTCAGAGCAGAGAGTATTGCTTCAATACTACATATTTTAATAAATACAGTTTGTTACATTATTATTGTTATTTTGAAGAAAAAGACCAAACAAATAAATTTACAGTCATAAGAACAAAAACCTTCATTAAATACAGATTTTATTCAAAGTTTTTGTCTGAAACAAACTCTTGCTGCTAATTCTCAAAGTCATCAGACACGGTTGTTTTCCCGTGTTGGTTTTGAACTGAAATAATATTATTTATTTAGTTTTGGTGAAAGCTCCTGAGGGCCGCTGCAGAGGGACCAGAGGGCCTCGTGGGGCCCCAGAGCCACTGGTTGTGGACTTGAGGGGGAAACTGACCCGTTTGTAGATGGCGAATATGGTGCCGATAGAAGCCAAGCAGTCGATGTTACTGGATCCGTCCAGAGGGTCAAAACACACCACGTACTTCCCCTGAGAGCAGAACCACAAAGTCCTGTTACACCCAAACGTGGACAAAGTTTAATAAATAAAACACAAAGTTTTTATATAAAACCTTCAGATGTCCAAGCCTTATAAATAATGAGCAAATCTGTTTTATTCTTTCGTATCCATGTATAGTTTTATTATGAAAAGTATTTAAATAAATAAACTTATTGGTTTTTCTAACTTCAAGAATTTATTCCTCTTTTAATTTTCTGAACAGATTTTACTGGAAACTTTATAAAAAAAAGTGCACTGGAGGAATTTAAACTAGTGGATAGCAATAGTAATAATGATACAGATACCAATGTAAGACTGATACCACTAACGATACTAATACTGATAATTATATAGATACTAATAATTGTACCCCTTCTCAATACTGAAACTGGTAAAGATAGAGATACTAGTACTAAAACCAATACTGATATGGATACTGATAATGATACCAATACCAATACTACCAATGCTGATACTGACAAAGATATAAACACAGACACTGGTACTGATAATGACACCAATACTGACACTGATACAGATATTAATACTGATACCAATACTGATACATACACTGATAATGACATAGATACAAATTCTGATACATATACAATACTGACACTGGTACTGACACTGTAACCGATACTGATACTAATTCAGTTAAATTCAAAAACACTTTATTAAGCCCAAAGGGAAATTAAATGTTGTAACTCGTTATCCTCATTTCGTGAAGAGATGCAGTTTTATAGATGCTGATGGCTGCAGGCAGGAAGGATCTCTTGTAAAGGTCCGTCCCACAACGGAGCTGAAGAAACTGGCTGCAGATGCTGTTTGATCCGTCCACCCAGACTTGGCTGGCCTCTCAGTTCTCCTGGGCTGCAGGACTTCCTGAATGCCAGTCTGAACTCCTCCCAAAGCGATGGCCACTCCTCCCAGAAGCCTGCCGAGCTCCTCGTCACTACTGACAGTCAGCCAGGGGACAATCTCGGTCCTTTTGCTGTCACAAGCCACGTTTCCTGCCAGTACCAGGATCTCAATGGTCAGGCACTCGAGCACAGCCGGCAGGGAGACGGGAATGCATCCACGGCGCCTCCTTTTCAACTCATTTGAGGTTTGAGGCTGTAGTTGCGATATTATATGAGCTTTTGAGATGTGAATCAGCTGCTCCTTGTTGTAGAAAACCACCTTAATGTTATGGTTACGCGTCATAACAAGTGTCCAAAACTAAAAAAAAAGTTTATTTAAAAACCCTTCCAGTTGCACAGCATCCAAAACCAGAAGAAACAATCATCCAAAAAAGTCATTTGCATCCAGAAAAAGAGGAATTAAAGTTTCCAAAAGCAAAATCTCACAATGAATGTAACAGAGCTACTCTAATATGCAGCCACCCTGAGTGGTGCAATTCTAGAATACTGATATTGATACAATTCCTGATACACATTCAATACTGATACTGGTACTGATACTATGACCAGTACTGATATTGTAACCAATATCGATACTGGTACAGATACTGTAACTACTTTGTAATACTGATACTGATACATATACAGTACTTATATAGATACTGACACAAAACAGATACAGTACTGATATTAATAATCATATTGATACCAATACTGATACAGATACCCATACTGGTAGACTCCAGTACAAATATACTAATACAAATACCATTAGTGATGCCTAAAGCAATACTGTACTTATAATAATATTGATACTGATACCAATACTGATACAGACACACTAATACACAAACAGACACAGATACCGATACTAAAACTTAGATCAATACTGATACTGATACACACCAACACATTATTGATACTGATACATATATTGAAACTTACACCAACATTTTTCCAAATATTTATTGTGCTCTAGTGATTTCAAGACCCTCACCTGGTGACTCACAACCTACATGGAGTCCCCACCCCAGCTCTGGGAACAGATAATTGATCAAAGTTAATAAAGTTGAAAAAGTGAAGCACCCCCCGTTACCCTCTTGTCTTTGGGTGTGACGATGAGCTCCTTGTTCTCCTCAGACACCATGCAGCAGGTGCTGTAGGACGCCTGCAGCATGTTGATCACCAGGTCGTTGGACAGGACGTCCAACTTCTTCACGTCGTCCCCCGTCACATTCACGGAGCCGGCCATGCCCTGTCTGTGGGGACCGAGGACACCAGAACCAGATTCAAACCCACACAGATGATCCAGCAACAAACCCCCAAAACTCTTAAACCAAATGTCCAGACCTTCTGTTGAAGTGGATCCAGAACCACTTTAACAGGAAGTGGATCCAGAACCACTTTAACAGGAAGTAGATTCAGAACCACTTTAACAGGAAGTGGATCCATCACTCTAACAGGAAGTGGATCCAGAACCACTTTAACAGGAAGTGGATCCAGAACCACTTTCACAGGAAGTGGATCCAGAACCACTTTGACAGGAAGTGGATCCAGAACCACTCTAACAGGAAGTGGATCCAGAACCACTCTAACAGGAAGTGGATCCAGAACCACTTTAACAGGAAGTGGATCCAGAACCAATTTAAAAGGATGTGGACCCAGAACCACTTTAAAAGGAAGTAGATCCAGAACCACTCTAACAGGAAGTGGATCCAGAACCACTTTAACAGGAAGTGGATCCAGAACCACTCTAACAGATTTCAGGACTGTTTGGATCTTTGGAAAAGGCTCAAAACTTTTGCACAGTCCTGATCATGTTTTCAGGAGATAAAAACTGTTTCTTTTATCTGTTGTCATATCTCAGATTTCCTCCTGAATCACTTGGACCGACCCAGGAGACCAGAACCAGGCAGGGTCCAAAGTCCAGTCGTGAGCAGTGAGTTTGTTTAACTCCTTGCAGACAGACGAGTTCCTCCACCGTTTGTTTCTTCAAGATTAGAACTTTGGATCAGTTTTGCAGAGAGGCACGTTCTGCTCAGACTGAAGCAGCAACAGAACCTTCCACGTGGTTCTGTTGGTTAAACCCAGAACTCTATGGCTCTGGTTTAACCGGCCAGATGGAGGAGAACCAGCATTTCTGCTGCTGGACTGAAAATGAACGTCCAACAACAGGAAAGTCTGCAGGAGGCTGATGTTCTGCAGCTGGTTCTGATCCGACACAGAGTCTGGTTTGAGTCGCAGGTTCTGACACCGGAGCAGAGGACATTAAAAAGTTGGTTCTGGTTTTAGTCTGAGGTGTTTTAACCCGTTCATCTGTTTGGGTTCTGGACCTGGCCTGACCCTGAACCTGGTTTTAAAGCACCTGTATTCCCTGTGGGTCCAGTCCAGGTCTGACTGACCCATCTGAGTGTTGAGGGCACCAGAACCACGGGTTGGTACTTACAGGTGGGCCAGGCCCGCCTTCCTCACAGCAGAGGAGATGGCCTTGATGGCGGTCAGCATGGCCGTGATGAGCTGGGTCAGCTCTCCTGTGGCTCCTTTGGCCTGACGGCCCGTCTCAATGATGAACCGGGTCAGTGTCCAAACATCTGTTTCAAATGCTGACTGGTCCGACATGCTGGGTTCTGGTCCTCCTTCCTGTAGGGCAGCAGGACTGTGACTGGGCTCCTCAGACCCTGACCCCGAGGATCTATTTGTGATCTGGTGACCCGGTTGGACTGTGGAGGTGTTGGGTTTCTGCAGGGATTCACTTAAATGCTGCACAGAACCAGAACCTTCAATGACTCGGTCCATCAGAACTCAGCAGCCTGAAACACACAGAATCTGATCTAAAGTTTGTTTTTATGTATAATCTTTATTTTTATTTGAAATTAAATAAAAAATGGGTGAATAAAACTGAGGTTCTGAAAGGTTCTGGATGGTCCTGAAAGGTTCTGGACAGTCCTGAAAGGTTCTGGACGGCTCCATCAGAACAAAGTTTGTCTGTTTCCTGCAGATTTTTCACCTCAGGATGATTTAAATTTTATTTTTAATCAGTTGTTGTTGTTCAGCTGCTGCTCATCAGAGCCCCACATGACCTTTCAGTTTAAAGGTCAACTTCTATCCAAACAGCCACCTTTCAAAATAAAAGCTTCATGAGTGTGTTTCATGCTTCAGCTGAAATTCTTCAGTTTCAGGTTTCATTTCCTGCTTTATTTTGAAAACCCTGAAACCGCTCAGCTTCCTGTTTATTTGTTGTTCAGTGATTTAGTTCTAAAGAACTCACAAAATTAAAACAATACTTTTTAAAAAGTGACTGATTCAAATGAAGAAAAGCACATTCATTTGCATTTCCTGTTTATTAGGAAGTCATGAGTCCACACAGTAATTTCACAATAAAAGCATGAGGTCATGTTAGTCACATATTTTTATGAATCAGACTTTAAGGAACAGCTGATGAACGTCTTCATGTTCATTCAAGTAGATTTTAGTTTTTGGCACTTTTTATAAAAACTTTGGTGTTTTTTTTTTTCCAGGAATGTGACTTTAGGAAGCAGAAGTTTCACATTTAGTTTGTTGAAATAAAAACATTTCACTGAAGAATCCTTCGAACACAAACAAACTTCCAGCTTCAGATTAAAAGTGGTCCAGAGATGACGGGTTCTCCGTCGAGCCGGGCCGCCCTCACTTCTTCTTGGTGTGTTTCTGGCAGATGGCGATGAACTCCTGCACGTCCTCAGGAGAACCCATGGCCACAGGAGCGCGCTGGTGGAGGTTCTCCGGCTGGATGTCCAGGATGTTCTGGAGGCCGGTGGAGGCCATGCCGCCCGCCTGCTCCATGATGAAGGCCATAGGGTTGCATTCATACAGGAGGCGCAGCTGGAGGAGGAGAAATGAGAGGGGGAGGAGAAAATGAGAGGGAGGAGAAAGAAGAGGATCAATGAAAAGGACGGGAGAAATGGGGGGAGAGAAGGAATTGAAATGAGAAGGGGAGAAGAAATGAGGGAGAGGAAGAGAAATGAGAGGGGGAGAAAGAGGAAACAGGAGAAGAAATGAGAAGGGGGAGGAGGATAAATGAGGGGGAGGAGAAAGAGGAGGATCAATGAAAGGGGAGGAGAAAGAGGAGAATCAATGAAAGGGGGAGGAGAAAAATGTGAGGGGGAGGAGGAGTAAAATGAGATCAACTAGAAGGTTTATCTGCAAAGTCTAACCAGTAAAGACCAGAAGCAGGGTTCTAACTCTGGACTGGTTCTGACTCTGGACTGGTTCTGACTCGTCCACAATGATCATCAGAATTAAAAAAATAAAAATAAAAATCAATATTCTGTCTGTGTTTCACGTAAAGGGCAGAAACTCTTTGGTTTTATATATTTTTTAATATTTCTCAAAGGAATCTTTTTTTTAAATCTTGTTTTTCAGAACTTTACTCATTTTATATTTATTGTATAATTTATAAAAACATTCAGCTTCAGGGTCGCACGGGCTAACAACGTTTTATTAGTTATTAAAGCAAAGTGTCTTCAGTGAACTATACGGATCATTAGTAAAAAATAAATAAAACAGAACTTTAATAATTTGACTGTAAAATGGTCGTTCTTATAGTTTTAAAATCAAAGACACTAGAGACGACTTCACAAGCAGCTGAAGCTCCTCTAGTGCAGTTTGTTGTGAAACCAGAGCAGGATGTGGAGGTGAAGAAACTCTGTTGTGACAGACGAAGCTTCCACGAAACCACTTTCTGAAGCGCAACACTGAAACTTCGTTAAGTCGAACAGAGGCTTTGAACTGCTTCACTTCATGAACACATTTAAAACTTTAAAACTCGTCTTCACTTCGTGAACACATTTGAAACTCGTCGCTCTGCTTCACGACACAAACAAACCTGGAGGTTTAAGACATATATTTCAAATCAAACTGCATACTTATGGTTTTAAACGACACGTCACTGTAGTTGGTGAATTAACGACAGTAAACGTGTCATCAGCGTAAGATGTGACATGAAGCGTCTTTGACGACGCGTTTCGTTCCTCCTGCCGGTCCGACGGCGGCGCTCACCTTTCCTTTGGGGCTCTTCACGTTTCCGGGGTACAAGAAGATTCCTCCGTACATCAGCGTCCGGTGGACGTCCGCCACCATGGAGCCGATGTACCGCGCTCCGTACGGCTCGCTGCCGTCCTGCGGACAGTTGATCAGGCCTCAAAAACAAGGAAACTGCAGATGGAGCTTAAATAAATGACATAAAAGCTGCTTTAGTTTCCATGAAAAAGATTTAAAAAAAACAACGGACGCCAAGCCACTAACAGCGAAGCTAATTCGCCGTTTAGCGGATTAACAATTCTCTAACTTTGGAAACAGTTAACGGACGAATTAGCTTCCGCTAACTTTACGTCTGCTAACAAAATTCACGCGCTTGTCTCCATCTGGTGTGGGCGTGTCCAAGTGTCCATTAGGCAAACTACTGGCTGACTACATGTGCACGTGACGTGAGTGGTGGACGCAGCAGCGGCTAGCTGAACAGCATAACTCAAACACTTCTCTGATGTTTAAATATGACATTTATCCCAGAAAACAACAACGATCCCTCACATGCAGCGCTGCACGCGTGCCTCATGCAACACGTGCGTCCACCTGCGTGACGCAGGGCTATCTCTGGTCTGACTGGCTGAACTGCAACACATGACCCCGCCCACCTTCAAACCAACAGGTCTGCCTCAGTCCCACCAGTGTCCAACTGGAAGGAGGCGAAGACGAGTGACGCAGACTGACAGTCACCTTAGCGATTAGCAGTTAGCGGTAGCTTCTGCTAATTTTTTTTTTACCTGTTTAGTGTTTGCAGAGCTGTTTAGCGTTAGCGAAGCTAAGGGTTTGGTTAGCTGTGTCCACCACTGCTGGTCTGTTTCTCAGCACCAAGTGGGCCTGGACCCTCTGAGGACCTGAAGCAGCAGGAAGAACATGGGCAGTACCTCGGGGAACTTCTTCTTCTGCAGATACTCGGTCACGGCCGGGTCGAAGTGCTTGGCGTAGCCTTCGTTCAGGCTGTAGATCTTTCCGCGTTTCTTGATCTTCACGTCTCGATCCACGAGGATGAACTCGCCAAGCGCCTGCGGAGCAGAACGTACAAAACGTCGTCACCAACTCCTGACGGTGCCTGGGCGAAATCAGTCCGTGAGAACCATGAGGAGGAACATACCGGGTCCAGCATGAAGCAGTTGACTCCCTGACCCGTGGAGAGGACGATCATGGTGGCGCTGCCGTAGAGGGCGTAGCCCGCCGCCACCAGGTTCCTGCCAGGCTGCAGGGCGTCCTCCTCACACGGCTCACTGTCTGTTGTCTGACAGAACATGACCAAAACTTAAACATGTACTGGCCCATGGGACGTCAATAATAATATAAAAAAAAATCAGAAACAGCATGACTCAAAACCTCTGCTTTTATTTTGAAGGCAACTTGGGCATTAAGCAGCACCGATGTGAATAAAGATGTCTGCGCACTAATAAAATGTGTGAGGTACCCCTGATAGACACGCCTCCCAACTCGCCAAGAGGCTGCTCGTCGCAGTTTAACGTCTAAAAAAAATCATTAAAAACTATTTATTGATTAAAATATTTAAATCAACAGTGGCACAAACTATCTGAAGTATATTTTAATTTTTTAGTCTGGAAAATGTGTCATTGGCTTACATGGAGGAGGCGGGGCCTAATAAATTTTAAAACCAGCCACTGGGGGGTGGGCAGCTTTGTGGCTTCAACTTCCTGGTTCCTGTCCTATGTCTAGTCACAATGAATTGGAAGGCTGCGGTTTTAAAATTAATTTTTTTTCCCGTTTGACCTGAACAAAATGTTTCAGCTGAAAAACATTTTCAAACGAAAGTCACCTTCGACTGGATTTATCACAATTATCTACAATTTTATTCTAATTTAACAATAATTTTAGTCCAAATTACTAATTTTTTTTTGTTTTTTATATACAATAAGTATCTTATATGCTTCTGTTTTTTTAATTCTAGATACATTTATAACAAAGTTATTAAAATGACTGATGTCGGTGAATTCTTGACAAACGTACGTCGTGATTTTCGTTACCTTCCTGTAAATGGCAAAAATGGTTCCGATGGAGACGAGGCAGTCGATGTTGGAGGAGCCGTCCAGAGGATCGAAGCAGACGATGTATTTACCCTGAAATAAATAATCAATGTTATCTATCGCCTGCTGATGCTTTCTGTTCCAACAACCTGATCAAGATGATCGCTGGTGGTTCCGACCCAAACGCACCCGTTTCTCAGGATCCACGATGATGGCTCTCTCGTTCTCCTCGGACACCAGAACGCAGGAGGTGAACGACGACTTGAGCATGTTGATGACCAGGTCGTTGGACAGGATGTCCAGCTTCTTCACCTGGTCTCCTGTCACGTTCGTGTTGCCCGCAATCCCATATCTGAGAGAAACACGCCACAGAACCAAAGTTTTTAAAAATTAGCATTAGTTGGTACTAGCTAGCTGATGCTAATAGCAGTTAGCGTTAGCCTAGATGTTTGTTTATTAGGGCAGATTCTAAGTTCTACATTATTTTTATTTATTTTTTTATTTTTTTTTAAAATCAGATCTATGGGTAAAGATCTTCCCCAGTCTACAGGGTCAAACCTCCTGAGTTAAAACTAACCTGGGTCAGCTCGGTCCAAACTGGAACCCGCACTGGGTACAACCAGTTATTTTTAACCCAGCGGTTCTTAGTGTGTGGAGAGTCTGCTTGTTTTTCTCTTATTGAACAATAAAAACATTTTGATCAAATGTTCATGCGACAGATGTAAAAACTGAGCCACAATCAGAAATGAAGCTGCACACGACTAAGAAAAATACCTGCTGGGAATAAAACAAGTGGGCGTGTCTGAGACAGGTAAGCTCTTCCTGATTGGCTCATGAAGAACCTGGATCTCCTGCTCAGCCTGCCTGTGAGGAAGTGATGAGCTGCAGAACCTGAACCTCTGCAGAACACTACTTTAACCCTAAACCTGTTGAACTCCATGTGAGTTAACTCACAGGTCTGACTCATTTAAACCAGTTAACTCGTAGGTTTGACATTTAAAGCAGTTAACTCACAGATTTGACTCATTTAACTGAGTTAACTCGCAGATTTGGCTAATTTCAAACTAGTTAATTTGCAGGTTTAACTCATTTAACCTAGTTAACTCTCAGGTTTGACTAATTTAATCTAGTCAACTTGCAGAGTTGACTCTTAACTGAGTTAACTCACAGTTTTGATTAACTTAACAGAGTTAACTCACAGTTTTGACTCATTTAACTGAGTTAACTCGCAGGTTTGGCTAATTTCAAACTAGTTAATTTGCAGGTTTAACTCATTTAACCTAGTTAACTCTCAGGTTTGACTAATTTAA
>JAVCKU010000003.1:3405290-3415718 GCA_032273985.1 Hypsolebias coamazonicus
ACAATGTTCAACAACAACATCCAATAATGTCCAACATGCAACAATGTTCAACAACAATATCCAACAACATCCAACAATATCCAACATCAACAACATCCAGCAATGTAACAATCTATAACAACATCCAACAACATCCAACAACTACATCCAACAATGTCCAACATGCAACAATGTTCAACAACAACATCCAATAATGTCCAACATGCAACAATGTTCAACAACAATATCCAACAACATCCAACAACATCCAGCAATGTCCAACAACATCCAACAACATCCATTAACTTACATCATCCAACAAAAATAATTTGTTTGTCTGTTTATCCAACCCAACCTGCAGCAGATTTCTGCATTAAAAATCTCTTTATTAAAAAAAAAAACAACAACCAACTAAAATATGTAACTTTTTTATATTTAAAGAATATATTTGTATTTGATTGTATTTTATGGGGTTTCTGATTTTAAATTTAGTCAAATAAAATGTTACCAATACTGTACTTTGTAAATAAGTAAAGAAAAATGTTAATTTTAATGACCAAAAGAGTATTATTATTATTATCATTATTATTATCATTATTATCATTATTATTATTATCATCATCATCATCATCATCATCATCATCATCATCATTATTATTATTATTATTATTATATTATTATTATTATCATTATTTTTATTATTATTATCATTATTATCATCATCATCATCATCATCATCATTATTATTATCATCATTATTATTATTATCATTATTATTATTATCATTATTATCGTTATTATTATTATTATTATCATCATCATCATCATTATTATTATTATTATTATTATTATTATCATTATTATTATCATTATTATTATTATTATCATTATTATCATTATTATTATTATTATTATTATTATCATCATCATCATCATTATTATTATTATTATTATCATTATTATTATTATCATCATCATCATCATCATTATTATTATCATTATTATTATTATCATTATTATTATTATTATCATTATTATTGTCGTTATTATTATTATTATTATTATTATTATCATCATCATTATTATTATCATTATTATTATTATTATTATCATGAGTTTTATTTGATGAGAAGACTGTTCTGAGTGAAAATGAAGTCTGGAATAAAACTTGTACATTCATGTTGTAAAGCCTCCATAAAGTGAATTCCTTCATGGTGGTTTCAGGTAAGACAGACGGGCGAGAGCTCACAGATATTAATTATTAACGACATTAACGAGCTCTCGTGGACTAATTGATTAACAACAAAATAAAGAAAGACGAGCTCTCATGGCCTCCACACTCCCAAACCATCTGCAGGGAAACATGGAAAGAAACCATCACTGACACATCCACTGCACAACCACGCTAATGAACGTCTAAAACACGTGACAGGAAGACAAGCAGGTACAGGTGAGTGTGGGCGGGGCCAGGAGCAGAAGCAGCACAGTCATGAACACAGGATCACCAGAAACAAAACTGAGCACACAAGAAAACTAAAACACCAAACCTGAACAGAAACACAGATTCTGACATCTTTTCAAAAGTAACACCTGGACTCCTGGACTCCATCCCAGAACCGGTTCCACTCCTCCAGAACCGGTCAATGTTTGGGTCTCTCTGAGGATTTATGGAAATCCCACCACCATCAAAGTTTACCAGTTGTTCTTTCCCTGATGTCACGCAAAAGATTTGGCGATTGTTTCACCTGGATGTGCTTCCTGGTGAACCTGGGCTCAAACCTGCAGCCTCAGGACAACAGCACCACACTGACCACCGAGCTACCGCGGCACCCTTTCAGGTGTAATCAGTAATTAAATGATTGCTGGAAACTTCTTGATGGTCTTTGAACCCCTAAAAATGTTAGTCTGAAACAAATTTTGACCGTTTCCTCCTGCAGGGATCCCTGACAGATTATAATTTTAATCTGAAGCAGCCTGAAACCAACTCTGAGATGTTTGTTAACTCCTGGTGGACCTTCGATCTTTGTCTAGTCCAATCCACAATAAAACTCAAAGTCTTCTGACAAGAGGATTCCTTTCAGTTCCATAAAAACTGTAACGGTTTTTAAAAACTTTTTTTTCAACACGCCACAGACCTCAGGCTCTGAAGACCCAGAACCAGTTACACCTCAAGACCCACAACGTTTCCCAGAGTGCTCCAGTCTGAAGTAAACTAAATGAAAGTTGAAGAATCCTGCAGCTCTGGATCCCATGAAGAGGGCGTAAATAAACCTGTGGAAGAATCCACCGGAACGTCTTGGGTTAACTCCCAGAAACTTGGAACCATATAACGGATGTTTGGAATACCTCAGAGGGACCCTAAAACTTCACACAAAGACACCCCCCCCCCCCCCACCAGAGCCCCTGACAAAGACAACACATATGACCTGGACCACTGATCTCTGTGGATCCTCTGGTCCAGTCCCCGCCTCAGCATCAAAGCATTCCGGGTGTGAAATGCTCGTAACCTCGACAGTAAATTATCAAGAAGAGGAAACTGCACCTGCAGACCAGGAGGAGGTGTTACCTCCACCTCTCCAAGCTCTCTTCCACCTGTTCCCTGCTCTCATCACGTCACCTGCCTGACGTCCTCTGCCAGGGTTCTGCAGCTTCATGATCAAAAGAGCCGTTTCTGCACCTTCGCCGCACACTATCAAGCTAAAAATATCTAACGATTTTTAACACATTGATATTTTTACAATTTAAAACAAAAGAAAAGAGCAGAATCTTGTAAAGAAGAAAAATAAACAAATTGTTTTTCTTTTATCAGTTTTTTTATTTATTTATTAAAACAAACTATGAACGGCAGACCTTAAGTATTTTTTTAATTGTGGACAAAATAATGAAGTACAGAAATAAAACATAAATTTACTTCTTGCATTAGTTCTAGTATTCACATATTTTGCAAAAGAACTGATCAAAAACTGAAAACTGCTACAACCAGCTTTATTTCAGTTTGTATAACAAACAATTTATGTTAGTTTTGGTGAAAGCTTGAAAGATCCGCTGCAGAGGGACCACAGAGCCGCATGTGGCTCCAGAGCCGCAGGCTGCGGCACCTGTCGGCCAGAGCAAACAAGAAGGGGCTCAGAGCTGATCCCTGATGCACTCCCACCTCCACTGAAGCCATTTGTCACTACAGCACCCTGTGAGGCCTCTTGAAATGTATTAATGGGGGAGGGGGGCACTGCTCCTTCCTAAGCGGAGAAATCGGCTCTCGTTGTCGCGTCATGAAAATTGCGTCATTTTGTTTTCAGAGTAGCCCCGCCCCTTCTCGACACAAGGCCCGGCAGAACTTTTTCTCCAGGCGTACACGTCAAATATTGTGTAACTGGTCAGGAGTTTGTGGGCGTGTTTGTCAGTGCGCTCGGACATTCAGCTGTAAGGCTCTTCAAACGCTCTAAATGAGTCAAACGGCCAAAACTCCTGGAAGGAGAGTGTGCACCCACCGTGCACGGAGGAGTCCGTTTGCAGAAAAGTGTGGCGTTCTCTTCGTGATAGGTTTGTGGCCAAACGGCGGCTGCAGGGACGGAGTGGAGACTCTGGCAGGAAGTCTCGTGCGGTGACGTATACTGCAGGGGGCGGAGCTTAGGAGGGTCTTGTGGAGTCTGGAAGGTGTGCATGAAAACAAACGTCCTGCAACCATTTGACGTGCGCCGACTGTCTTTGGATGCAATATGCAGGGTGCTTAAGGGGTGGACAGTACCCCCTTGGCCCCCCCTTGGTGGTGCCCCTGACCTCACCACTGTCCTGCTGTCCTCTCATGTCCTGTATTTATGAATTATTTTCTGCTGAGGTGTTACTTCCTGAGACGTAACCGAGAAATAAATCTAAATAAAACAGATTTTTACCAAAAGTTTCATACTGTGCATCATAAAAACACTGCGGTGATTCATCGTCTTTCTAACAACATCCTGCTGATCATCTTGTTTTAAAGCCAGAGTCACACACAATCAAGAAGGTTCTTGTGTTTTTATGGTTCTGACATTAAACTGGTCCAGCGTCATCATTTGTCATGTAAAAGCCTGAATAAAAACATGCATGTAGTTTCACTTTCATGATGGTTCTGATCCGTGGTTTTTGTTTAAATAAAGCTCCAGGTAAAGGGTAAATTACAGGTTGGCTTTCAGTTCACGTCTATTTATGGAGACGAACGTCCCTGTATGCTGATGACTCGCTGTTTTTATAGCAGATTTGATTGTTGTGGAAACAGGATAATCGCCGTCAGAAGAGCTGCCAGCACGACAAACTGCACCGAGCTGCAGGGCCCACCTGTCGCCTGTTTACCTGCCCGTCACATGGCTGTTTAGAGCCAACAGACAGGGCAGGGATCCTTTAATCTGTTACTAAATGTTAAAAAACACCAGCGTCGTGCTGACGGAGCTGCGGCCTGAGGCTCTGGAGTGAAAACATTTAGAGGCCAAACATTCGTCAGGAGTTCCAGAGAGAAAACACGTCTTCAGGAACAGGTCACCTGGAAAAGACAACAAAGAGGAAGGAAGGCTCTGTTTTCTGTGCAAACCTGCAACACCCAACCAGAGAAAAGATAAACATTGCATGCACTCTTCAACTTCGGCTAATTAATCAGCTAAAGTTTACCCACTACCTCGGATTAGCTGTCGCTGCTCTTTCTGCAGGGGTCGCCACAGCGAGCGAATTCACAGGAAAGAAGGCGTGTCGTGCCTGACCCCGTCTGGGCTCAGAACTGTGGCCTGCAGATTCTAAGGCCGCGGTACTGACCACCACACCACCGCTCTGATCAGCTGGGTTTCATAATTATTTATTAGTTTATATACTTCTTTAGTAACAAAAACTAGTGTGTGAATAAATGGAGAGCCCGGCTGTAAAGAAAAGAGCTGTAGCTGTTAGCTTAATACGTTAGCTTAGCTGAAGTTATTTAGACAGAATCATAAACTTTGTTAAATTCAACCGGGAAGAATAAAATCACAAGTTTTCAGTTTAAAACCTTTTTTTTTTCTGTAGAGATAAACCTCCAAAGGGTCAAATAAACAACTAATCCCATTGTCACCATCAGAAGACGTTACTGGGAGAGCCCCGCCCACCGTAACAACTTCCCTGCTCCTATTGGTCAGCGCCGGACGCGCAGCAGCCAATCAGAGCGCAGCTGGCCGTTCTTAGCGCAGTGAGGTGACAGAGTCCAGTTCAGAGAGACGGAGGTTCTGTCCGCAGCGCATCCGCGTTCACGCTGGAGTCCGGACCGCCTGGGCCCCCCAACAGGGCTCGAACCACCCGGTACCTTTCTGCTGGACCCGCCGAGGTAACGCCAGGCGTGCACGCGCTCCGGTTCTGTTGTTTGTTCTGGATGAATGAGAGGTTCTGGACCCAGACGGTTCCCAAAAAAGTTCAAAACAAATTTAGTCTTTAAAAGTCTGACTGAAAACAGATTAAATATAAATGAATGTTTGATCCGAACCGACTTCTGATCACGAACACTTTAAATTAAAATACAAATCTGACGAATTTATTTTGTTTCTATTTAACTTTTTCTGTTTTTATTGGACTTTATTGAAGATGATTTTAAACTGTAACGTTTGGTTTTATGAAATGAAGAGATGAGAATAAATAAAATAAAAATGTTGGAATCAATTACTGTACTTTAAAATGTTTCTCGTTTTTAAACTTTTTTTTCTTTCTTTTTGATAAACAGATTAAAGACTGAATTTAAATCAGAGCTGGAAGAAACCCTGCAGAACCTTGCAGAACCCAACCACGCAAAACCCTGCAGAACCGTACAGAACCCTGCAGAACCACGCAAAACCCTGCAGAACCGTACAGAACCCTGCAGAACCACGCAAAACCCTGCAGAACCGTACAGAACCAGAACCCTGCAGAACCACACAGAACCCTGCAGACATGTCGGACAGCGCCGGCTGTGAGTTCGAAATCGACGTGGAGACTCTGGAGTCCGACGAACTGGGTCCTGAAGACTCCTGCAGCCGGCCCGGTTCGGCTCCGCTCGGACCGGACGGAGACGGGACCAGGAGCGAGGAGCCTCCGGGGCCCGGCGGCCTGAGCTCGGGGGACCAGAGGAAACTGAGCCGGACCCCCAAGTGCGCGCGGTGCCGGAACCACGGGGTGGTCTCGTGCCTGAAGGGCCACAAGCGGTTCTGCCGCTGGCGGGACTGTCAGTGCGCGAACTGTCTGCTGGTGGTGGAGCGGCAGCGCGTGATGGCGGCCCAGGTGGCCCTGAGGAGGCAGCAGGCCACAGAGGTAGGCCCGGTTCCGACCCGGTCTCTGTGACCAACACTCAGGCTTTAACGTTAGAGCTTCGGGCCCCATGGGCCAGAACTCAACCTGGACTCTGAAGAGTTGCAGAAACTAATAATAATAATAATAATAATAATAATGATGATAATAATAATAATAATGATAATAATAATAATAATAATAATAATAATAATAATAATAATAATAATAATAATAATGATAATAATAAACATTTAACATAATTAAATCTTCACTGATTAAAGTTCTGCTAAAATCCTTCAATGTTTAACTTTAGTCACATGTTCCGTTATTTTAGTTCAGCTGAATTAGTTTTTATTAAAAGTTTCTCATCAGAACTCTCTGAATGTGGTTTAATTCAATCTTTGTTTACAAGTTTGTAAAAGTTTATTTACAATAATCCAGTCTGTTTAGATTTCTGTTGCAGTTTTAATTCAGATGATCTGTTTTACTATAGAGTTCCACGTCAAATTATGAAATTATTAAAATAAACAAGTTAACATTAAAGCTGTCATGAAACTCATTTGGATTATAAAGAATCAAAAACAAAATCGTCCAAACATCAGAGGCTGCTTCAGTTTTTAGGTTTTAATAAATTAATTTTCACAGATTTTTTTTAAGGTAAATTCTTTTTTTTTTTTTTTTTATTTATTAATTATTATTAAACATAAATTCATGCATGCATTTGAGCATGCATCATGCAGGTTGATTTTTGGAGTTTGATGCTCTGACTCAGACTGAAATGAAAAACTTAAAAAAAAAGAATTTAATCTGAATAAATTGGGACCAGAACCGGTTTATGGATCCAAACAGTTTTTCTGTAACAAGATTCATTGTCCGGCTTTGAGTCTGAATTATTGTTGCTTCTTTTTCTCTCAGCTCGTTTCTTGGATTAATTTAAATAGATTTTTAACGTTTCCCACTTTGTGTAGAATAATAATCTGAGCCTTGTTCATTAAATGAAACGTTTAATCCCGTCAGAATCTGGTGTTTCAGGATGATTGAAAACGTTTCTCGTGTTTCAGGACAAAAAAGGCGTTTCTGGGAAAGTGGTTCCAGCAGAGCGGAGGATTTACCAGCGACACGTCCGGCCGTCCACCATGTTGGCGAAAAGCATCCTGGAAGGTGCCGGACGCTCCAGAACCGTCTGTTTAACTTTGAAACGTTTGGACTCGTCGTCACGCTCTTGTTCTCTTCTCCAGGGTACCGTCCGGTCCAGCCCGACCCGTTCCTGGTGGTCAACACGTCTCTTCCTCCGCCGCTCAGCGACCGGATGAGGAAGAGGAGGGCCTTCGCTGACAAGGAGCTGGAGTCCATCATGTTGGAGCGCGAGTACAAGGAGCGCGAGCTGCTGGAGAACGGCCAGGCGGGGCCCGGTCCGCTCGTCTTCCCCGGTGGCCTGGTCCACCACGCCGCCGAGTACAACGCCTACAAGACGGCCTTCTCCCCGGCAGCTCCGGTGGAGCCGCAGCCCAAAGAGCTCTGCGGCTTCCTGGGTCCGAACCGGCTGGATCTGTCCGTGCAGTACCCGTCCAGCGCGGCCAACGTGGAGCTCATCTCCTCCAACGTCAGCGTGGCCACCACCTACCGCCACTACCCGCTGCAGCCGGCCAGGGGCGGCTTCGTGATGTGGCCCCGGGGGCCCTCCAGCCTGGGGGACGCCCTGCTCTACCAGCAGTGTCTGTTCAACGCCACGGCCGTGCAGAACCTGAAGCCCGGCGCCGTGTGGGAACCCAAAGCGCTGCCAGCTGAGAGCCAGGAAACAGAGGCCGCCGCCCTCGCTGCTCAACTGGAAGGGTCCCGAGCCGCTGCCCTGCAGGACTCCTCAGACCTCCAAAGGCCCGACCCAAAACCCCCCAGTGTGGCCCAGGTGGGGCAGAAGGAGCGCTCGGCCTTCTCTCCCCCCAAGAGGAGCTTTGGACAATCCTTCACCACCCAGTCCCTGGACTTTAGCCACGTCCCAAACAAAGCGAGCAAAGACAGACTGTCCTCCAGACTCAGCTCCTTCCACTCGCTCCTGCAGAACTCCCGGACTGAGAAACCCCCCACAGGGTCCGGGTCAGAGGTCAGAGCGCCGTACTGCAAAGAGCTGCTGCAAGAGGCGGCCCGCAAGTTCAGGGAGGGCACCGCCAAGGACATTCAGGGGTTCAGTGTCACAGACAGGTTCAGCAAAGACTTTCTGAGTAAAGCTGGGACGAAGATGGCGTCCGGCGAGGCGCTGTCGTTTTCCGTGGAGGCCATCTTGAAGCGCCCGGCGCCCGCCCTGGCTCGAGCCTTCCCCTCGTTCTGAAGCGTTTTGCACTAAAACGATGTGAAAGATGCAGCAGACTCCTCTGTTTTATGTTTCCAGGACTTGAAAGTATTTAAATATTTTTCCTCGTCTGAATAAACCTGAATCGGGTCAGAACCGAGTCGTTCGTTCATCTTGTGAAGCAGTTTGTCCAGTTCTGCACAAACACTGAAAAACATTTTACACAATAAAGATTCATGTATTTAATACAAACTTGAGTTTCTGTCAGTCTCTTTAATCTCCTGCGTCTGAACAGCTTCGGCTGTTTGTCTGCATTTATCAGCCGAAACACGTTTTTGCTGTCAGCTGAACTCGCATGAAAGATCTGTCGTTTTACCCTGACCGGGCCTGGGATCAAACGTGCGGGCTGAGGATTATCAGCCCCCACCAGCAGAAAATCGTTTCGGATTAAACAGTTCGTGTTGAATCTTCAGGATTATTTCATTTTCTGAGGAGTTTCTGCTGATCTGAGGCCGTTTTTACTCCGAAATCCTTCGACCGGGCCAGAAACTTCTACACCTGACAGGAATTTATTTATTTATTTATTTATTTATTTCATGTGAAGATTTTACGTTCAGTGTTAAAAAACAGACGACAGATTGTTTCTCATCGAATTAAACTCAGATTATCGATGAACGAGAAGAAACCTGAGCTGCTCCTCGTGCTGACGCTCATTCCTTTCTTGTTAGGTCTTCCTGTGTGTGTGTGTGTGTGTGTGTGTGTGTGTGTGTTCCAACAGATTTCAGATCAGCTGCTGATCCGTATAAAGAAAACAGAAGGTGAAAGACTCATTAATCTGTTCTTTCAGTACAAACGTTCACATTTCATCAGGAAAACAACCGATTCTTAGAACCGAGATGTTTTTTCTGCTCTAAAAGACATTTATATACTTTAAAATGTGTTTTATCTATTTAAAGGCGTTTATCTATAGAAGAAACACATTTTAATGTCAATGTTTAAATGTGTTTATCTTTGTTAAAAGGCGTCTCTGCTTCACCTTCAGTCTGTTGAACTTCTTTATTCTGCAGAGAAACATCCCGTCAGGGGGATAAGATTGACTTTATTCGTCACGTGCACTGTCGTGCATGGAATAATATGCAGTGAAACGTCTTGCTGCATCCAAAAATCCCCAAAAGAGAAGAAACATAAAAAAAAAACAGAAACTAAATCATCAGAGAAACAAAGCTTACATAAAGAGGAAAGGAGCACAGAGGTGATAAAAATGACGTCATCGTTTGGAGATTTTTGTTTTGCGTTTTTGCTTGGATTTAATCTGAAGACATTTTTACAGAAGTCTGACGTCACTTGGTTTGATTTGTTGCTTTAAAATAAATGTTTAATGTAAAAACAGTTAAATGAAGTTTGCCTCTTAGGCTGACTGTTCATCTTTTAGCTCCTGAAATGGGACCAGACCCGTTCAGGACTTCCTGTGGAAACGGACCAATCAGCAGCTCCTGTTTAAAGCCAGTCTTTCCTTCCCACTGTCGCCTCCACGCTGCTCAGGATGGAGTGAGACCAACAGAAGACCGGACCCGACGACCCGGATGTGAAAGGTTCTGACCCGGTTAGAGCTCCGAGATGACGACATCTGTTGTGCTTTATAAACAAACTGAGTTCAATTGAATTGTGGGTAAACTCTGTGTGCGAGTGTGTGTGCATGAGTGTGTGTGTACGTGTGAGTGTGCATGTGTGTGTCACACTCGATGCCTGCAGGCAGCAGTTAACAGTGTTTATCTTCTCTAACTGCCACTGATAAGAATCTGCTGAAGTTTTTACTGCACACTCATTCCCAAAGTGTGAGATGCAACATGTCAGCAGACCCCCCCATTCCCCCCCCCCGCCACACACACACACACACACACCTACAGTTGGCG
>JAVCKU010000003.1:3463632-3475969 GCA_032273985.1 Hypsolebias coamazonicus
TTTTCTCCAGGTACTCCAGTTTCCTCCCACAGAACAAAAACATGCATGTTAGACTGATTGGTAACTCTAAATTGTCCCTAAGTGTGAGTGAGAGAGTGAATGATTGTTTGTCTCATTTGTCTCTATGACCCTGTGATGGACTTGCGACTCATCCAGGGTGTACCCCGCCCCTCGCACAGTGATTGCTGGACATGGGCACCGGCGACCCCGTGACCCAAAATGGAAGAAGCGGGTAAAACACATAAAACAAAGTTAAGAAGTATAAGCTAGTCTAAAGAGATGTGTTTTCAGAGTAGTCTTGAACAAAGAAGTTGTTCTGATTTTGAAATAGAGAGTTTGGTACCGACAAGGATGACTTCTGGTTTTTAACTGTTTAGTTGAAGGTAATTGTTAGAAAACCAGTGACTGAGCTCACTGAGACAGTCGGTGAGGATGGAGGGTGGAGTTTGGTTTGGTTGACAGCTGTGTTTCATCAGCATAACAGTGGAAATGGACATCAGATTTGTGGAAGATGTGACCTAGAGGAAGGAGGTAAATGATGAAGAGGAGGGCTCCAAGGACAGAGCCGTGGGGCACACCAGTGGAGACGGGGAAAGACTGAGAATGGAAGGATTTAAGCTGAATGAATTGAATAATTTTCAACTCCAAAACTAAATTAAAAAATAAAATAAAATAAAAAATAAAAATTGTGATGCAGTTTATGTTTTTCCACTGAGGTTTCTGATTCGGTCTGACAGGTGGAACTGGGCCAGGGAGGAGTCTCTGCCTCAGGTGGAGGGGTTCAGATATCTGGGTGTTTTGTTCCTCGGTGATGGTAGGATAGAGTGGATATCAATGACTCATCCTCAGTAATGAGGGCGTTGCACCAATCGGTCGTGGTGAATAAAGTGTTTAGTCTAAAGGCAAACATCTGGATTTACCTGAGGTCATAGGGGCAGGATCAGGACCAACAGAACCAGATCCCGGATCCAAGCATCTGAAATGAGCTTCCTTCGAAGGGCGCCCAGGCTCAGCCTTAGAGAAAGGGTGAGGAGCTCTGTCACCCGGGGGGAGCTCGGAGTAGAGCTGCTCCTCCTCTGCATCAAAAGGAGTCAACGGAGGAGGTTCTTCTGACCAGGGTGCCTCCTGGAGGCCTCCCTTTGGAGGTTTTTCCATCAACATGCTCTACCAAACACAGTTTAATGTTCAAATTGTTAAAACAAATATGACTGTATATATTATTTTACAATCACAAGTGTTCAATAGGTGAAATGATAAATACATTAATGCTTTAATAGTTGTTTTTTTTTGTTTGTTTTTTGTTTTTGAGAAAGATCAGGGCTGAGATGAAGTCAAACTGATTCATCAGCCCTTCTTCTTTGTGCCTGGCTGTTCTTTTGTTCGGCTCATCTGTTTAAAAACCTGCAGACTTTGAATAAAGTGTTCTGCCTTTGACTCCACCTAAGCTTTTTACGGAACGTTTCAAGGTGAGTGGAAGCCACAACCACTCGTCCTTTCACTCACAAATCACTGCGGACAAACCTTTTCCTGGCTCGGTGATGCTGAAGGGACCCGCGGTTTCACCACACACCTAATTACATTTGTTTAGTGATGCCACATTTCCATGCAGAAAGCCTTGGACATGCTTTTAGGAAACAAGAAAGGAGAGAATTGTTCAGGAGGGGAAGTTTAATTGAAGCTTTGTTTACAGAGTTCATTCAAATGATGATAGACTAAAAGTCATTTTAGTGTCCCAACACAGAAACCTGTTAGGTTTGAACAGGATGCAGCAAATATTCCACTACTAACCCCCACTACACAGAGCATTTAAAGTCTGCAAACAAAGAGATAAACGAGGGATTACAAATACACCCACAGTTTATAAAAAGCTTTAGGACTAATGGCTAAAAAAAATTTTGAATAAATATTTCTGTTTTGCTGTAATTGTTTTATTTATTTGGACAAGATACACTTAATGTAAATTCAGCCAAATTATAGAACAACACATCTATTCCTGCTGAGGTTAAACAAACAAATGCCCAGAAAAAAAACCTGCTTTACTTTTTCATAATGAAAACAAAACTGATTTCTGATGTCAGAAGGATGCAAATCCAGCTGTGCTAAACGTGTGCGTAATTTGCATGGCACACATCTGAAACTCCACAATGCTATCATCAGACTGGACAAGTTAGAATATGGAAAAATGAGCTGCAGAACTCAATCTTACAGACATCACGCCACAGATAATCTGCAGGAAAATCTGGAGTTACATGAAGCAAGATCTGAGCACTGCTGCCATCTGGTGTTCACTCTACAGACTGCAGATAGGACTACAAACATGGCAGAACACTCTGCAGAGAGGACTACAAACATGGCGGAAACTACTGCAGACAACTACCAGTAGTTAATCAGTTAACATTAGACACCATGGAAAATATTTTAAATGTAAAGTTATCTATCTAGCTATGGTTTGTATCATTACTTGTATAATACTTAAAACACATTTAGTGAGTACATCTGTTCAGATAGCAGAACTAGACAAAGATGCTGACAAAAATAACAGTGTTAATTTTAATACTGCAATTATGTTTATTGTAATAGAAAAATGCAATGCTGTAGAAAAAAACAAAAAAGATGGCAGACTGTATAACTATGTTATACAGTTAGTCCTCGGGTTACGACAACATTTCACCGTTACGAATGCCTCCCAGTGACGTCACACCTCCCATTGACTTTCAGTAGCCTTTTTTTCAGTTACACACAGTGCTGTTTCTTTTGTGTGTGGGGTGTAAATACTTTTCCCTTTAAGACCCTGTGGACTCTTCCTGCGCTCTGGCGTCCATCTTGTTGTGGGGAAGTGGGGGCAGGGAGCAGTAAGTTGGAGGAAGTTGTTGTCGGGTGAAAGGCATGAGCTACAGCCTTAGCAACTCTGTTTGTTACGGCGGAGGAATACTACAGCTGCTGTTGAACACACGAGCTAGCACGAGCTAGCAGGAAGCCTCGTTCGGATGGACCGAAGACAGGGCTCTGCTGTGGGACGCACGAGCTAGCTCCAGCTAGCAGCAGGCTGCGTTTGGATGGAGGGTGAAAGGCGTGAGCTGCAGGCTTTAGCAGCTCTGTTTGTTACGGCGGAGGATGTACTACAGCTGCGGTCGGACACACGGTACGCGGTGCAGGAAAACTGTACTGTACGCCGCTCTGGACCGAGGAGGATGGCGTCACCAGCGTCCCGGTAGGCCATTAACTCTTTTTGTCCTTCATTATGGCCCCCAAACGTAATAATAATTGATAACATGTAGGGTACTGTGTTAGCTAACCACTCAGAAATACAGTACAGTACTGTACAAGTTTAAGGTACAGAATGTACGCTGGTTTTGTGTTACGTTGAAAAAAACGTGTTTACAACGCCGCATACCATGCATTTCCGACTTACGTCAAATTCGGTTTACGACGCTGTCGTGGGAACGGATCTGCGTCGTAAGTCGAGGACTACCTGTATTGCTGTAAGATTAATTTAAGGTTATCAGTTTAGCACAGAAAATACATTATTTCATCATATTTTGTAAACGCCAAAACTCCAAATGGCATTTAGTAATATGAAATTACAGTACAGTATACTGTATATTACTGACAGCAGCACTCGCCTCAAGAACAAAATAAGATGATTGACAGCTAATTCAGCGAATCACCGTTGAGAAAGGCGGAACTTCCGGTGACATTGACAAATCAGTAATGGCGAATCGAGAAAAACCGAAGATGACAGCAAAACAACACTAATGGGGGTGTGAACTTGTGGACAGCCGTCATTTTTGAAGAGGCATTACAAAATAAACGTCTAGTTGTGCTGAATTTGGGATCAGCCGGAAGGTAAAAAAATATTTTTGGAGTTTTGTAATTGATGTGTTGTCTGATGGCTGCTCCGCGTCGTGTTAACGGTCCAAACTTTCTGACACGAACACAGCTAGCTGGGCAGAGCCCGAGCGAGCTAGCAGGCTATGCTAAGTGCTAGCTGTTAGCTAAGTTGTTCCGATCGAGCCAAACAGCCTCACTGTAAGGCAATCAAACATTCCAGCAATTTGTTTTATCAAACCCAGTGTTTGTAACCGCCCCATATTACTTAAACTAAGTATCCTAAAGCACTGGCACGATCATATGAGCTCGACTTTCATTTTAAGTTTGGTTTTGTTGCACATCCGCGAGGGCCACCAGGTTTAGGAGCCATGATCCAAACAGTCGGGTTGTTTCTTGTAGTTAACCAGGTAACGGTCACCGAACTGAACCGGGACTTTTAGTTAAATAACACACCAAATCTGAGTCATTTTTAACAGGTGGGTAACCTGATTACCGACACCTTGATTGAGAAATGAGCACGTTGAAAGGGCAGAATTATCGCTGGAAACAGATGTTTTTATATTCACTTCTATTTATATAGTGCCAATTCATAACAGAAGTCATACCAGGCCACTGCACAGAAACATTCACATGCATCAAAATCTGTAAATAACAATATTAATCTAAGAAGCCAGCAGATTGCTTCAGAGTTTTTCGCTTGTGGCAGTCTCCCATCCTAAGCGAGCACAGATGTAACTGTGGAAAGGAAAAACTCCCTCATGAGGAAGAAACCTTTAGCAGAACCAGGCTCAGGACAAGTGTCCATCTGCTTCAACCGGCTGGGTTTGACAGGATATGGTGCAGTTTGCTGCCTGTTTATAAATGAACCCTTTTGGCTGTCAGGTCGAAGAGCAGCACTGGTCAATGTAGAACAACAGCCACAAAGTTAAAACATGGGAAATTTGAGAAACATCATAACTCACACAAAATTTTGTATACTGTATTGTGTGTTTTACTGTTCTGTGGGTAAAATGCACAGTGACAGGTCACTAAAGACTCGTGATTTATACACAATCATATTTTTTTTGGTGAAAGAACATTGATGGAAGCAAAAACCTGCCTTTAAACTTTTATATGATCCAGTTCTTTGAGCCTTCTCGCTCTTCAGATCTTATGTTATTGATAAACGACATACTGTGGACTTTATTGAGCAGATTTTTATTATGTAGTCTGGCTGATTGATTGATTGGATTGATAAATATGAGGGTAACCCAGAGAAGGTTTAATGCACCATACGCTCAATTTTAAATATGTTTTATGGTAGTAAAGTGATTCGGAACTAAAGCCATAAAATAATGTGATCTGAAGTGGATGCTTTTTGTTTCTTTTTAAAATTTAGTTCATGTAATGCCACAAAATATATAAATACTCTTAAAATAATTTAAATTACTCAGTACCTGAGTAAATGAACTCCACAGTAGGTTAATAACCATATATTAATCTGTTTTATGAACAATGAGCATTATTTGGCATATCAAAACATTATAAGACTGAAAGGCGTGATGTTTTTCCAAATCATTAGTTGATGTAAATTAACATTGCCTCTCTCCTCCCCACTGTTAAAGCTGACTGGAGTCCTCCCATTTCTTCAGTAGATGTCCACGCCGTCAGACACATCAGGTGGTATGTCCCATCCTGGTCCTTCACCTTCGGCTGGTCTGTCCCCAGGGCCCATCCTGGGCCCCAGTCCTGGACCGGACCCTTCACCTAGTTCTGTCCACAGTATGATGGGGCCCAGTCCTGGACCTGGAACACCTAATGCCCCTCATGGCATGCAGGGCCAAGGACAAAGTGACTACTCCCAGGATGGCATGTATCCTATGCACAAGGTACGGCGCGAGTGCATGGTCCTCCAGCTGTTGAACATGTGTGGAAGGTTTCCTTGTTTGGATGTGAATTATTCTGCACTCGTGGAGCGACAGAACGTGACTGAAAGTTTACAGCTTACACAGAATTAGAGTTTGAAGTCAGTAAGTGTTGGTTTGGTAACTGTTCTGTGACCAGATGAGCCGTCTAACATTCTTGTTGTCTTTCTTCTTCTTGTCTTTCTTTCAGCCCGTGGAGGGGACACTGAATGAGAAGACGATGGCAGAGGCGATGCATTTTGGTCACATGAAAGGTGTCGGGATGAGATCCCTCCACAGTGGCATGGGCCCCCCTCAGAGTCCTATGGACCAGCACAGCCAAGGTCTCTTATCTGATACTTTACTTTTTTTGGTATCATTTGTCTTGTTTTTCAAAATTTGATTTGTTGTAAGCGTTCTTGTCCTCTCAGTAAGAAGCTGCTGTTTAAAGAATGTTAACTTTGAAACTTTCGTCTTTAGGATACATGTCTCCACACCCGTCCCCCATGGGACTCCATGAGCATGCTTCTAGTCCCATGTCAGGAGGTGGAGGTGGACCTACACCCCCCCACCTCCCTCCCTCCCAGTCAGGCCCGATGATGTCTATGGATCCTCAGGGGGGCATGTCCAGTATGGGACAGCAGGGTCGGGGGCCCTCTGCCTTCAACCCGGTCCAGCTGCAGCAGCTCAGAGCTCAGATTCTCGCCTACAAGATTCTGGCCCGGGAGCAACCACTGCCGGAAAACCTCCAACTCGCCGTTCAGGGCAAAAGGAGCCTACCCACAATGCAACAGCAGCAACAACAGCAGCAGCAACAGCAGTCGTCTAGTGCCAGCCCATACAGACCTCCAGGTGGGAAAACCTGCTTTTACATTTGTGCAAATTACAAACTCAATTTTACTCATAAATGCATACTAATCTCAAATATCCCCCCTGGGATTAATAAAGTCATCCATCCATCAATCCATCAGTCCAATCCAGTTTTACATCGGCACAATACTAAAACATCAAGACGTGTTTTATTTTTAATTGTTTAAATGTATTAAAAGCAAATATCTGTGAACTAATATCAAACTGTTCTTTTGCTGTAAAGGCATGCCGATGACATCCATGGGTGGTCCTCAGTCCAGCCCCTCTCCAGCACCAGCCATGCAAGTGCACAATCAGAGCACGGGACCCAAACCGTGGCCCGATGGTACGTCCTGTCAGCTGTTTGTCGTTTCACTGAGAAAACAGAAAAAGATTCACTGTGGGTCTTCAGGTGAACTGCAGTGCAGGTTGTATGGTAGAAGACCCTTCACTACAATATGACACAATCACTTTATTACTTTCACAAAGTTCTGTCTGAGTTTAATAAATTCTTGAGCTGGGTGTCTGCTAGTTTTTCACTTTTATTTCTAGTTCATAAAATCATCAACTAGACACGTCAACAAGCTACAAACAGCTAAAGTCAAAGTGTGCACATAGAAATAAAGGACATTTAGCACGTAGGCTGCATTTTGATGACTTTGGAGTTGGACTTTTGTCTCTTTGTGGGATCTAAAGACTGTTGTTGACATTTGATATATCTGACGTCTGTGGCTCCGGGTCTTCTTCAGGCCTCTCACACATTCAGGGTCAGTTTCTGATGAATTATTTTTGTAAATGTAAATAAACGAGTTCTTCCCTCAGTCACATACACCACTTCCTGAAAATCCTCCCAGTAGTTTTTACTAAGTTGTGCAGAAAGATGGATCAGGTGGTTATCTCCTGCAGTCAAAGAGAGGTTGGAAATTGTTTGTGTATGTCCCTTTCAGCTTGTTAACAAAATATCTGACAAACCAATGGACAGGGTTTAATGAAACTCTCAAAAATGATCACTAAAAGAACAAGAACACTGGTTAGGTTTTGGAGTCAAGCTGATCGACATTAGTAAACACAAACATCCCTGACTCTGCCAGTTTTACAGATGTTGAGCTAAAGTTCGGTGTGGCAGTAGCTGTCAATCATTCCCAGCACATCCTGTGGGTGCTGACAGATCACGTGATTTTTGTTGAAAACAGGTCTTCAGGGTGGTGGGCGATATGCATTTCTGCAAGGACTCCTCTTTTAATCTACAAATGTTTCTGTGCAGGTCAGAGTGCTGACAATCAAGCGACTGCTCAGAAACACCTCACCCCTGTTCCCAGCGGCCGCCCCTCCCCTGCACCTCCTCAGACCACCCCGGGGCCTCCTGGGCCCATGCCAGGAGGTTCTGCAGCCCCCCATCCCCAGGGCCAGCAGGTGTCCCCCATGCTCCAGATGCAGCAGAAGCAAAACCGGATCACACCGATCCAGAAGCCTCAGGGTCTGGACCCAGTGGGAATCTTACAGGAGAGAGAGCACAGGTATTCATCCCACCTGCTGACTTCTGCTGTATTTAGAAATGACACCCGGACTGATGAGCTCAGAAAACTCTGAAAGGGTTAACAAGGCCAGTCAGAGCGCTGAAACGCAACGTGTGACCTCACGACGTGCTGCTGCCAATTAAAAACACCTCTGCTTCCTGAACTCTGTTAACATCAGTGAACTCTTTATTTATTTCACATTCTCTGTGTTATCATTTGTCAGATTTTATAATGGTCTTAAAAATTCACAATCTTAACAATTTTATAAACCAGTACCATCATTTCTGGACTATTGAGTGCACCTGAACATAAGCTATGCCCATTAATTTAAAAAGAAAAAAAAAAGTACATATATAAGCCACACTTGTCTATAAGCCATGGGTGTCCACGTGTAACATGAAGTATTTCCACAGAAATGTTTTTTTACATTTTTAATTAAATTTGTACTGGAACATACACAAATTTATTCAGTGAATATTTTTTCTGAACAATTCCTGTAACACGGCTGATTAAAAAAAAATACAGTAGCCTACCAGGAAGTCACTGATCGCTATCTTCATCTTCCTCCTGTAGCATTGTATACGTTCAAAGTGTGTGGGGAAAAAGTAGCAACTTATAGTTGGGAAATTACGGTAATGGAAAAAAATAAGAGCATTTCAAGTTTGTACATAACAACAGTGAGTGAAGTAAATAAAGATGGCAGGTCATAATCAGTCTCTACTTCAGGCTGCAGGCTCGGATCGCACATCGGATCCAGGAGCTGGAGAGTCTGCCGGGCTCCTTGCCTCCTGACTTGAGGACCAAAGCTACAGTGGAGCTGAAGGCTCTACGGCTGCTCAACTTCCAGCGGCAGGTACACAACAGCTGCACAACATTTCATTCATCTTCACAGAAATCAGCCTTCAACAAGTCAGAGTTACAGAAGTGTTAGTCGAGTCACGACACGCTGCACCACTGGACCAACCAGCTGGCAGAAAGACTTCCTGTGCAGTTTACAACTAATCAGTCCCTCCAGGAAGTTCTGAGCATTAATTCTAATTAACCAACTCCCTGCCTGCTTTCACTTTCTGGTATTTAATCCTGCGAGATGAAAACGTTTATTGGCAGATGAGGATGTTTCCCACTAAATATTTCTGATAATCATGAAGAGTGGTGGAACTGTTTCTCTGCTGATGTGTGTTTTTATTTTTATATGAAGGGTCTTGTTATAAATGTTGAACAGATCTGTTGTTGTTGTGAAACAATTCTCCAGGAATCTTTGCCTTTTCTAGAAGCTTCATGAAACTTGCAGCTTTTTTGTAAATTCATCTCGTCTCATAATGGTAAAGAAAAACAAAACATTGCAACTTTATCGCTAATTTATGAAAACACTGCTGCAAAATCAGACATTTTAAACAACAATCACACAAAAAGCTCAAAACTCTGGAGAGACTGTGGTGATGCTGCTCAATAATCCAGGTAGACAAATCTAACCAGGTTAAGTCAGGTCCTCTGGACAGATTCTTCTGGAGAGGCTGGTTCCATTAAAGGTTCTGTTTGGAATCTCATCAGCAGAGTTTTGAGAATAAAAAAGGAAAGTTTTGTTTTCACATTTTAACACATTATAAAGCTTTACTTGTACCCAAGGAGCTTCAAGATTATTTCCTCCTTGATAAAAGTTATCTGCAGGTGCATCTAAAAAAAAAAAAAGAAAGAATATCTTGAAAAAGTTCATTACAGTAGTCCTTCGCTACTTCATGGTTCGTTCATCGCAAACGCGCTCTATCATGGTTTTTCAAAATAAGACTGGAAACTACACATAATGTCTGACTGATGGATGAGCTGCACGATCAGCATGGAATTTTTATTTAAAATGAATTATTTTAAAGTATTTAGCGCCTGCTGCACTTCTGTGCAGCCCACACTGCAGGATAAACTTCCTGCTGCAGCTGATCAGCTGTTCTCTGTGCAGACCGGGCGAAGTGGGCGTGGCCGAGAGCACTTGCAGGTGGCTGAGAGCAGCAGAGGTTGAAATCATGACATGCTGTTATCTTTTAGTGTTTAGGGTTTAGAAACATTGTTTAGAATCTTGCAAGAGTGTAGAAAGAGTTCAAAACGTATATATACACTAAAATAAACAACTACTTACTATTTGTACTACTATTCCTACTTTGTGGTTTTTCACTTGTCGTGGGGCTTCAGGGTACAGATCCCATACGATAAACGAGGGACTACTGTTGATCTGTCAATCACTTCAGAAAGTGAACCTCATAAATTACATATATTCATTACACAGTGTGAAATATTTCAAGCCTTTATTTCTTGTAGTTTTGATGATTATAACCTACAAATAATGAAAAAACAAAATTCAGAGTGTCAGAAACTGAGAATATTCCAGAACCAGGTTCTGGTACCTTTGGCAGTGTGGGCCAGTGCCGAGTCCTGCTGGGAAATGAAATCAGGGTCTCTGTGGATCAACATAGATTCTGGGCCTCTCCACTCTTCCTCCAGACTCTGGGACCTTCATTTACAAGTCTTTCACCTGAAAAGAGGACGTTGAACCGCTGAGAGACTGTCCAGGGGCCTCTTGTACAAAGACTTGTGTTTTTTGGATCTTCTACTGAAACTTGGTGTAAGCTTAAATCAAGAGAACGGCGTATACCGTTACACAAATAAATGCAGATTGGCTGTGCACATTTGCACGGTCATTTCATTCTTGATACAGAGCGTATGCCATGTTTTTGTGTGTATGCACCGTTTGTACATGAGGCCCCAGTTCTTTGTGTCCTCAGCAGGTAAGACACTGACGTTGGCTCTGGTTCAGGAGTGGCTGGACTCGAGGACCGAGACATTTGTAGCTCGTCCAAGAGTTAAATCAGCTGATTAGAGTGTGACACCAGGAGTTTACAGGAGTTTTCTAATTTTCTGAGTTTTGCTTTTTCATTATTTGTAAGTTATAATAATCAAAACTACAAGATATAAAGGATTTAAATGTTTTACTCTGTTTAATGACTGTATATAATGAGTTTCACTTTCTGAAATGATTAACCAAAAAAAAAAAAAGGGAAAGTTTTCACTATATTCTAATTTTTTTAGATGCGCCCGTACTGTGTGGCGTATACGAGGGCGATCCAGTCCTTTAATCCAGACTTTCCTGTAATCTGTTAGAGCGGTTCTGGATCTGAACTTCTAGACACAGAAGGTCTGGATCTTTTAAAAGAAAACAGAAAAGGATGAGGGATGAATCAAACTTGTAGGTAGGAGAACTGTCAGTGTAACTCCTTCGTGTGTCCAGCTGCGGCAGGATGTGGTGGCCTGCGTGAGGCGAGACACGACCCTGGAGACGGCGCTGAACTCGAAGGCCTACCGGCGCAGCAAGAGACAAACTCTGAGGGAGGCTCGCATGACGGAGAAGCTGGAGAAGCAGCAGAAACTGGAGCAGGAGAAGAAACGCAGACAGAAACATCAGGTAAGTTCACCTTCCTGTGGTCTTCAGGCCGTTGCTCAGTTTGAACTCAAGACTTCACCTCTTTTTATTTTGTACAAATAAAACAAGGTGAAAAAAGTCTCAAGTATTAAATGTTGTGCTTTGTTTTGTTTTTTTTAGGAATATCTGAACAGCATTCTTCAGCATGCTAAAGACTTCAAAGAGTACCACCGCTCGGTGTCGGGAAAAATCCAGAAACTCACCAGAGCTATCGCTACCTGGCACACCAACACAGAGCGGGAGCAGAAGAAGGAGACCGAGAGGATTGAGAAGGAGAGGATGAGGAGGCTCATGGTAAGAACATCCATCCGTCACAGAACAGCCTGCTTTTCCAGGTCCACTGGTTCTGTCTAAACCCCTCCAAACATCAGACCAGCTTGTTTCCCACAACGTGGGTCTATTTCATGCATCTTCTAACACATATTTTACAACAACAAACTGTTAGAAGCAGGAGGGAGGGAACTGAGGATGGTCCTGAGATCATCATTAAAGTGAGAAGGTCAATCTTCAGGGATGAATAAGTCATGTGGATCCAGGAGACCACCGATGACAGAGTAACGGGTTCATCAGGGTTCATTTTCTCAATATTACCAAAACTGATCAACATGTAAGTGATGAGAAGCTGCGTCTGATGTTAAAGGAAAGGAGGAATGATCCGTTACGGGGAGTCCATCAGATCCCAAGTTGAGACCAGAGCAGCTCTAAAGCTGTCAAAGCAAGATGTAAAGTCTTTAGTGAGGAGATGATTGTCCATGAGGATGTTGGGGGGGGGGGGGGGGGGGGGGGGGGGG
>JAVCKU010000003.1:3482137-3492555 GCA_032273985.1 Hypsolebias coamazonicus
GAGCTAGTAAAGAGAGCATTATCTCCGATCCAACGAACTATATAGCGTTGGCTCCAGAGCTAATATATGTAGCATTAGCTTCAGAGCTAATATATGTAGCGTTAGATCCAGAGCTAATATATGTAGCATTAGCTCCAGAGCTAATATATGTAGCATTAGCTCCAGAGCTAATATATGTAGCATTAGCTCCAGAGCTAATATATGTAGTTTTGGCTTCAGAGCTAATCTATGTAGTATTAGCTCCAGAGCTAATTGATGTAGCTGTAGCTCCAGAATTGGAAAGAATGTGTTTTTCTCCAGACCAACTATATTTTTGTTATTAGCTCCAGAACTGATGAAACATCACAAGTTCACCACATTTGATCATTTCAACCACATATTGTGCATAAGGACTAATACAAAATATAACTTTATTGTCACATTATAACTTTTTAGCTTTTGCTCCTCGTGTTTTAGTCTCAACTACAACCATTGTACATCATCGCCCCAGAATGCATTGCACTGGTAAAGTAATGGTGATGTCCTTAGGTGAAAAATGTAATGAACACATTAATGTTTTAGAAAATAATTAAGTTTTCACGTATCACAAATAACAGCTTTTGGTAGAATAGAGACATCACAACATATTAAGTATGTGCACACGACCCAGAGATCCCTTTTAGAGCTTTAAACTAACAAATGGAGACTTGCAGAAACTCTTAATACTGTTGCCAGCTGTGAGATGTTCCTGAAGCTTCAGTCTCCACCATGTTGGATGACAGCAGAGCTGCACTTTGGAACAGAAACACCTTCTTCTCTCACATAAATAATGCTTCCAGCTCTTTGAGTTCTCTGTAATTTATGCAAAACCAATCTTTTCCAATAACGTCTGCATTTGAGAACACATTTTCCAGCTTATTTAGACATTCAGAACGATTTAAAGATCTGCCGGGTGCGTTATTCAAGTAGATGTGGCTGAAGTTTGTTTTATGACCGCTCAGTTTGTTGTCTGTTTGCTTCCTGCCTCTGCAGTGTTTCCTTCCCTGTGGAGCAGGTGTCCATCAATAACAGGCATGGAAATGTCAAGCTGCAGCTTTCTCTCAGGGAGATGTGTGTGTTTCTGATTTATTGTGTTTCTGTCTTTAAATGAGATTTGATGCTGCGCCTTGGAAACATCACATTTCAGCTGGGTAATAATTGGACCACTTGTCTTCACCTCCTGCATCAATCAGCTTTACATTCTGAATTATCAGGAGTAAACAACAGGAGCTGCACATTTATACGTCTGTTCAAAGCTGGTTGAGCTGCTGCAGTTTCCTTTTCTGGAAACAACCTGTGCTATAGAAGATGAGTTTGTAATTGGTCATCTTCTCTGCAGCCCCTGACCTCCTTTCTGTTTCATCGTATGGTTTGTTGTTGACGTAAACGAGCTGCACGGTTCATGAAATGCATTATTTGTCCAACACACCGCCATGGCAGCAAGAAACCAGGACACCGTTTTGCAGAAAAACATCTAAAAGGTTGAGCTCTTTACAGCAGAAGGAAGTCTAAAAGCAGGAAAACACGTTTCATTTTGACTTCTTTAGTCAGGTTTTATTTTTAAACCTTGGTAGCAAAAGTTATACAGTCTGTCACATCAACGTGCAACCAAAACTCTGGAGTGAAAACCACGAGGACGGCCCCAGAATATGCTGTTCAGACATTCTTTACTTTAACACGACCCATAAACGACAGGGGAGCTAAAAGTTAGATTGATGCTTGTGGTGCCTAAATGTGTGCATTAATGACGTCAGACACAAAAAAACAGGACTTTGTCCACAATTAAAAAAAAAAAAAAGTGTTTCTAATTCACTGGTGTTTATATTTGTAAAACCTAAACTTTGATTTTTCTTCTTGTTCTCATTTAACTTTTCTGTTTGCCGACTCTGGTGAAAATACAACCAAACATTTTCATCCAAAAAAACAAAACAAAACAAAAAAAACAGGGAACATTATTTTGGTCATAAAAAGATGAGCATTTAAAGTATCATCTGTGCGTGACATCAAAATACTGTAGTAATAAATAAATAAACGACACAACTTCCAAACTGGAGGAAGGACAAATTTCAGCTTCTCTTCCTTTCCCTGGGGTTTGTAGATCCAGGGTTTGGAGTGGATGGTGTCCCTGTACAACAACAACCTGAACGGCATCCTGGCTGATGAAATGGGTCTGGGGAAAACCATCCAAACCATCGCGCTCATCACCTACCTGATGGAACACAAGAGGCTCAACGGGCCCTACCTCATCATCGTACCTCTCTCGTAAGTACCCCTCTCCTGCCTTCTATCACATCTGGTCTGTTAAAAGGTTCACAGCACAGGACCGGTGTGCACCGCGCTCACTTAACAACAATTACTGTGGAGACAACGAGACCCACCTTAATAACCTCAGTCCCACGTGTGTGACTGAAGAAGAGGAAAGTCTTCACTGATGGACGTTAGAGCGCCAGGCATTCACTCTCCTCTGCTTTACATCCTTGTTCAAAGTTTTAACGTCAGAAAAGTGATCGATTCAAACACACAGGTCAGGCTGATGATGTTAGACGTCTTTTAAAAGGTGCTTTTCTCCCACAATGCAAAGCGCTAATGGCTTCATCGGCTCACAAATAAAACTATCTCAGACTGAATAAGTAAAATTAAAATAAACTGCGTCAGAAAGGCTCTAAGCTACTAAATAATACCTTGAAGTTTTAGTTTGACAATTTGCAGATGATGTGGTCCTGTTGGCGTCATTGTGCCATGATCTTCAGGTCTCACTGGAGCGGTTCACAGCAGAGTTTGAAACAACTGGGAGGAGAATCAGCACCTCCAGATCTGAGGCCATGGTCCTCAGTCAGAGGGTGGATTGTTCTCTTCAGATCGAGGGTGAAGTTCTGCCTCAGGTGGAGGAGTTCAAGTATCTCAGGATTTTGTTCACGAGTGAGGGAAGAAGTGAGATTGACAGATGGATTGGTGCAGCGTCTGCAGTATTGTGGACTCTGTACTGGTCCGTTGTGGTGAAGAGGGAGCTGAGCTGTAAGTCAAAGCTCTCTGTTTACCTTTAGGACTACGTTCCTCCCCTCACCTCTGGTCATGAACTCTGGGTAGAGACTGAAAGGATGAGATCGTGGATACAGGAGGTTGACAAGAGTTTTCTCTGCAGGGTAGCTGGACTCTCCCTCAGAGACAGGCTGAGAAGTTCAGGAGAGGCTCAGAGTAGAACCACTGCTCCTCCACATCTAAAGGAGCCAGTTGAGGTGGTTCAGGCATCTGGTAAGGATGCTCCCTGGACGCCTCCCTAGGGAGGTGTTTCAGGCATGTCCAACTGGGAGGAGACCCCGGCGAAGACCCAGGACACTCTGGAGATACTATGTCTTGGTTGGCCTGGGAACACCTTGGAGTCCTCCTGGAAGAGGTGGAAGAGGCTGTGGAAAGAGATGTCTGGAGCTCCCTGCTCAAGATGCTGCTCCAAGAATAAGTGGAAGATGATGGATGGAGGGAGGGGAAGAAAGTGTTTGTTAGTGAACCTAAGCAGATGGCCGCTTGTCCTGAGCCTGGTTCTGTTAAAGGTTTCTTCCTCACGAGGGAGTTTTTCCTTTCCACTGTCGCCTTCATGCTTGTTCTACATGAGAGTTCTGTGATGGAGTTAAACTCAAAGCAGTCTGCTCCTCAGATAAATAATGTTAAATTATTATTTTTATTTATGAATGTTTCTGTTCAGTGTCCTGAGACGACTTCTGTTGTTTTTAAATAAATTGAATTGAAACATGTTTCAGTATACCTGCTCTACTTTTGTTTGTCTGCTACTTTTAATTTGTAGTAACAAGTCTACTACGTGTTGCTTTTAGAGAGCATTTGCTACTTTTAGCTTTTAGTTTGTGTTTTGCTTTTAGCCACTCAGCTTTAGCTTCTTCGGTGAACGTCATAAAATTAATTATGTCTGCTGCAAAAAAAGCATTTGTTTTTCTTTTTGTTTGTCAGTTTCAGCCTCCTGTTTGTGTTCAATCTGTTTAATTTTTTTTTTCAGGGTGTTTTTTTTTTGCAACAAATATTCAAAGTTTCTGGTTAAATCAAAAGCTAAGAGTCTGATTTATTTATGCTTGAGCGTGTGCCTGTGAGGTTTCTTCTGTCCCGATACTGGGTGACACATTTTACTCCAAAATATCTCTGCAATCTTCTCATATCATTTTTCTTCTGTAACATTTTGTGCCCAGAAGCGGAGACAGAAAATGAGTTCCTCCATATAAAACCACCTAAATGTTTTAGGGCGCTCTCTTCCTTTTTGCCATTTCAATGAACTTATCAAGTTTTCTTGCCACAACTGAGGCTTATTTCTAAAAGCTATTAGTTTTTTTTTTTTTGTTGTTTTTTTGTTTTTTTGTTTTACATTTGAATCTGTTTACAGCTGTGTCTGTTGGTCTACTTCATTCAGCACATGTAATGGGCTCCAATCACCACCTTCAGTACTATAATCTGGAAGATTTTTAGCTCTGGGAGCTAAAATATGGCTTAAATTGATCATTTTTCCACTGAAAATTTGGAAAGAAAGATAAAAATAGTGTTTGTTTTTCCAAACTGACGTTACAAACATTTAAAAAAACTTCTCAAAATCTGTTTCCTCTTATCGTCAGGATCCTGAACGCTTCAGACTTCCCTGTGTCGTGTTACGGTTAGTGTAATGTGGAAATGGGAAGTTGAGAAAATAAAAGAAAAAAACTCAAAGATCTTTCTGAACGCACCGTGATTAGGATTTCCGAACCAACATAATTTACTAAAATGGTCAAAGTCACCAGTGGATATTCAGTTTATATTTTTATTTTTATTTCCAAAAAGCCATTTGATTAGTAAGCGGACGCTTTGTCTGCCTCGTGTCCCTGTCCAATGAAGAGACCGTCCTCAAGCGTGATTGACATTTGCTGCCAAACGTGCCCTGGAGAACCAATTTCTGACCAGACAAGAGAACGACTGAGCCTTTTAACCACAAAGACAAGATATTTGAAGCCAAGTTCAGCTTTCAAGCCTACAATGAACTGCCGAAGCACGGTGGGGGCAGTGTCATGTTGTGGTGCCTGCACATGACAAAGAAACCCCTTTAAATTCTATTTCAACTCAAGTCAACAGCTGGATGTTTAAAACTTGCACATTTGGACAATGATCCCAAATTGAGCTTCTTCTAAAGCCTTGACCGTAACCATGTTGATGATTTGTGGACAACACATTAAAGCAAGAAATCCACCAAATTTACCAAGAAGATCAGATATTATATATTATTAAATGGTCAAACATAACTAATTAATGCAAATATATTGTGGTCCTGGTGCAACTTGCTAACATTAAATCCAAAATATAGTTTGAGATTATGGCTATATTTGAGTCAAAATCTACAATAAATTCAAACTTGTGCACCCAGTTTTTGAAGTTGCATGTTTAATAACTCTTTTGTAAAGAAATGTTTCAAACAAATCATCACGTGTTAACTTCTAACTGAAACTGTTCCAACGTATGGAAAATTACAGAGCCTAAAGTACTTTTGCACCGATGTGTTAAAGCTCCCTAAAGCTCGGTGGTCAGTCTTGTTTTCCGGAGGCTGCAGGTTCGAGCCCAGGTTGCATCAGGAAGGCTATCCGGTGTAAAACAATTACCGTATTTTTTTGACTATAAGGTGCACTCAAAATCCTGTAATTTTCTCAAAAATCCACAGTGAGCCTTATAATCCAGTGCACCTTATGCACTAATTCTGGCTATGCTTAGTGACTTCAAACTGATTTTATGGGGTACAACTAAACAATGTTGAGGGTTGTGTGAACGAGCTTGACTTATCTGTTTTGTTTTGCATAATGCGCCTTATAGTCTGAAAAATACGGTGATATTTTGTGCAAACACCTGAAGTGGCGAATGAAAGAAAAACATTAAAGCTCCCAAGTCTTGTAAACAAACTTTTATATGTAAGACACTGCAGCCTTCTTTGACGGTTCTTGTCCGATGAGCATTTGAAGAACCTTCAGAACCAGCTGAAACTCTTTGGCGACATGACGAGCGTCCTGCTGACTGAACGCCTCTTTTTTTTTTTGGTGGTTCTGTCATCTGCTCCAAAACAAACAAACCGACGTCTCAACACCTCCACGTGGAGCTTTACGGGACGTGTTGATGACGATGTGTTGCACGATAACTCCGTGAGGCGGGGGGGATGAATGGTAAACACATCTGCCTCGGCAATCACACAACAATGCATGATGGGAGGAAAGACAGCAGTCAGGGCACCTCACTTCCTGTTTACTGACCGGCGGTGCTGAACAGATCGGCCGGGTCTAATTTCAGAGTTATTTCCATCAGACGTCTAATAAAAAACTTTGTTATGGCGGGCGATAATGTTTGGCCTCTATTTTGCGCATGAATGTTAGTCTGTTAGCAAAATATCTCATGAACCAGTGGGCAGATGTAAATCAAACTTTCAGAAATATTTCGCTTCTACAACTGAACAACTTTTAGTGCCAAACTGATTCAAGATGGACGCCACAGCTAAGTGATATTAGCCAACACAAAAACAGCTTTAATTTAGTCAGTTTTACAGATATTGAGCTAAGATTTGGTGTGGTAGTAGCTCAGAGTCATCCACAAAACATGCTCTGAGCGTTAAACCATGAGTTACTAGGTTTGACCAAAACGGCTAAAACTCCACCTGTTCTTGTCATAAAACGATCTTAGCATAAAGATCAGGTGATACGCGTTCCTTTAGAAGATACTGGGCTTTAATTTCCTCACAGCTGATATCAATTAAACCACACCGACACGCCTTTGTTTACTGTTGTGCTTTTATTCAGTCGTTGTGTGCTAAATCTGAAATGTGATTACGTGAGCAATAAGTAGGTCCACGCTGGGGGGCACCGTCACTGCAATGAGGATATAAATTTAAATATAAATAATATTGTTCATGCAAGAACAGACAGGAGCTATTGTAGAACTGTTTCTAATACGACGCATGTCTCTAATGGCTAAAAATACTTTAAATCTCTGCACACACTGATTTTTTAAATCCTCCACTATGTTTTTAGCCTTTTTTCAGGACTTAAGATAAATCACTTCTCACTGTTCCTGGAAACGTTCACATTTCAGAGCAGTAAACAAAGGGATAAACGATTCGTGTCAGTGCCGTATCACTCTGTTAGGACGATTTTTAGGTTATTTTAGCCATTTATAAATTAAAATGTTCATAGTTTTCAAAATATTTAACTTTACGTACAAATATTTCCTCGTAGAAATACACTGAGAGTTGGTTTTCTTTGTATTTTATGCTACTTTTAGCTTTTAGCTAGCCTTTTGCTACTTAGTTTTATTTTCTAACTAGAATTGTGATGTTTTTCATTTTAAGCTTGCAACTTTTTAGCTTCCGGTTTAGCCTCTGCGAGCTGTTATCTTTGGCAAGCCTTTTGCAATTTTTACTCATATCTAAAAAATAATAAATTCAACCTTTACGTTTTAGTTTGTGCAGGGGTTCCCAACTCTGATCCTTGAGGAACACCTTACCGCATGTTTTAGTTGTTTCCTGCTCCAACACACCTGATTTAGTGATTTTATTACTTCTTCAAATTTGCAGAAGCCTATCCGTCACCCATCCATTCAAATCAGGTGTGTCAAAGCAGGGAAACATCTAAAACATGCAGGATGGAGTTCCCCAAGGACCATGGTTGGGAAGCCTTTGGTTGTTTCGTTGTTTACGGTATAGCTAAGTGCCTCCGGCGTAAAAACTTTTATCAAATCTTTCATGCAAGTTTGCGTGCTGTGACGATCCCTGAAGAAGGGAGTAGCCAAAAAAATAGTTAGCTTTGCTACTTTTAGCTAGCATTCGCGTATTTGAGCATTTGGCTTTTAGCGAGTGTTTTGCTCATGTCAGCGTTAACACTCAGCAGTCATTCAGTCATTTACGCCGCATTTGCTCTAGATTTTATTTCCATTTTCCCACTTAGATTAATCACAAAAGTCAATGATGCCACAGGCGACTGAGGCAGAAAATGTGATTTTTATTACTCCCATTATCTCCGGTGCAAATGTCTTTGAGAGCTTCAACTGAAATCATTTCAAAGTGATGAATCTGACCTTACACCACTTTATTCACCACCCCCATCCTCCCACAGCACCCTCCAAATCAAAGCAGAGCACAATCAGATTCATTATGATGTGTATTTACTTAAACTAGACAACAAATTGATGACTTTACACATTTTGTAAATTCAATAAATATTCTCACATTACTGTGCTTCTTATAAAAGTTTCTGTCTTTCACCTTTAGGATTTTACCGTAGGGTTTTAATCATACACTTAAATTAAGCTCACGTGATCCTTGTGTTCGTTCTTGGATGGGTTTTAAATAAAAATCTTAAAGTAAAGATGGGATTGACCACTGTCAACACAATTCAAGATGGACGCCATGGCCCATTGACATTAGGAAACACAGAAATGGCTAAAGCTCAGCCAGTTTCACAAATAATCAAGTGAAATTTGGTGTGGAAGTAGTTGAGAGTCATCTGCGACAGCAGTGAGAATCCACACATTATTTTCAAAGTTTAACCAAAATGACTTCATCTGACCTCAACATTTCTCAGCAGATTTATTTAGGCTTGATTTGTGAAATGCAAGGCGGCGGGCGATATGCATTCCGTAAACATATAGAGGATCTAAAATCATGGGAACATCATTACAACATGTAAAGTCACTGACTGCTTTATTCAAAAACACTGATTAAAGATAAATGACATTTAATAATTAATAATTTTCGTTTAGTTTTCTACTACTCTGCTCTATATTTTAAAGAAAAACATGCACAGCATACTAATCATAATTTGTTTATTTAAGGTAAGAGGCAATGGATTCAATCCTAAATTATGCAGATTAACTTTTCTATTTGGGTATTTGAGCCATATTGGGTCTGATTAAAGAATAAATCAATTTTATTTATGCTTTTTTTTATATGTTAATGATATGGTTGCTATTTTGTAAATAAATAATAAATATGTTGTTTAACCTAATATTTATATGAATTAAATTAAATAAATTGGACTGTTTCTTAAACAAAAAAAGCCTTACACTTAATGGGTTAGTTTGTTCAGTTCACTTGGCAGGACCGTCCGAACCGGAACATGCATGAGATAATGTCACAGAATTAAATGTAACTTTCCTGAATATCCGCGCACCTTTGCGCACCTGTCCTAGAAAAGTCATCCTCGCGTCCGGATTTCTCTCTGACTGGAGATCAGGTGAAAGAACCGGTTCTGATCCACTCACCTGTCGGTGTCCTTGTCCCGGCCTCCCAGAACCCGGAGAGTCCCCGTGTGCTCTGCAGAACACCGGACTGTTCTGCTGCTGCTGCAGTCCCTGTCCCCACCCCCCCAACCCCTCTCTGACACGCGCGCGCGTGCACGTACACAGGCACACATCGATGCACACGCTCTTTTTTTTGTTTCTCGACGCGTTTTATGCATTTTTTTATATTAATTAAAATATGTGTTTAAATGTAAAACCCCCAGCAGAATCCCTATGTTTAAGACGGAACTGATGGTAAACAAAAATATATTTTACTTAACTAAAAATATGTACAATGGGGTGTGAATTGCACACAAACATGCATTTTTCCTCCATTGTTCATGTACTGTACTGTATTTAAAACGATGCTCGGTGACTGTGAGGGGTGTGTGATCTGCTGCTGACCCCTGCTGGAAACATTGAAAACACAAGAAAATACAAATTAAAACTTTTTTTTTTTTCACTCCTTAGTTTCTACTTGACACCAAAAAGTTGTTTGGGTAAATGTTCTGTGTCTGTTAGCAAAATACCTCCTGCCACTGGATGAATTCTAATAAAACTTGCTGAATATGATCTGTACTGATCTAAAACTATTTAACTTTTGAAGCTAATCCATAGTAATATCCATAGTGACCTACTGATTAGAATAAATAAATACATGACCATAGCCCAAACAGATTTCTTAAATTTCTAACAGTCTGCACAAGATTCAGATTTTTATTTTTGCTATGAACTATTGAAAACAGTGTCTGTCAGCAAAATACTGTATCTTAACTGGTTTTACTGAAACATTCAGCAAATAATAAATGAATCTAAGTTTTGTCTAACTTTTGAAGCCAGCCTCATTTTTAAGATGGTCACCACAGTAAAAATACAAAAATGGTTATAATTCACAGCTACTGAGCTAAAATGTGGTGTGGTAGTAGCTGAGAGTCATTCTCAACATATGCTATAAGCTACTCACTGTGCAATAATTTTGTTTTAAACTTTTTGTTTTTGTCTGTTAGCAAAATAACCACATAACAAAACAAAGTACTGTAATGATAATAATAAATAATAAAGTGCTATGTGTTGTCACCATTGTATGTTTCCATCATACAGTTCTTTAAGGAATAGGAGTCCTT
>JAVCKU010000003.1:3662849-3682467 GCA_032273985.1 Hypsolebias coamazonicus
TTACATGCCTTTCCCCAAACGCCGACACAATAAATCAAATGTGGAACGATAATTGTATTATACAACAAATATAGTGCTCTGTCATTTAGAAGATCCCTGACTCTATAGAATATAGCAATAGATTTAGATAATTTCATTTTAACAGAACTTATGTGTTGCTTCCATGACAATTTGTCATCAATGGTGACACCCAAGAATTTTGTCTCATGAACTCTAGAAATCACAGAGCTATCAATTTTAAATGAAACATCGACAGATTTGATGTCCCCACCTCTTGCACAGTTAGACATGGAAACCATGACACCCCCCCATGACCTGAAGAGGAAGAAGCGAGTAAAAGTTGATGGATGGATTTTAATGTTTTATTTGAGAATGCTTCTTCATACAAACCATAAATGTTTGATTGAACGTTTTTTACAGAGAAGCATCTTGGTCTGATTTTCAGTTTTAGTCCTCCTGCTGCCCTTGAGTCAAGATGACCTACACGACCTCCATTTTTGACCTTGAAGCTTCAGGGCCCATTTTGAACCAAGGACAGCAGGAGGCCCAAAACACCTTAACTTTACTGGTCTGGAACATAAACTCATGGATCGCTGAGGATTGTGTTCACTTGTGTTTGTCTCCCTCTTCTGGTGTGTCTCAGCGTCTGCTCTGCTCAGTGTTCTCTCCCTCATGTAATTAGCTCCTCCTCGGCCACCTGTTGTCTCTCAGATGTTTGTGTTCATCCCCACGTTAACGTCTGTATAGAAGTCTGCGTCTTCACGTTCTTCCTTGTCTGGGAATTGTATCCTGTTCACGTCCTGTGTCTGCCGTCCTCCTGCGTCCATGTAAGTTGGCTGCACGTGCACGTCAACTTCTGCTTTTGTATATAATAAATACAATTCTAAGTCCTGTGTTCTCCAAGTCCTGCCTGTAAATGGGGTTTAAAACACAAGAAACATAACAGGAACAAATAAAGGAATGGACAAATGAATTTATGAATATGTAAGTTTTTTATTTTATTTAAATATTTTTTAGTTTACGTAACATCACAGTGTAACAGAATTGTGGTTGAAATACATATTTTTATATATATTCTAAACATTTTTAATGATTCTACCTTCATCTTTATTTTGTAAAGTGGCCTGAAAGATGCCTAAATGTGCCATAACTAATGTTTTTTATTGTAAATATTAATGTTTAAAAAAAAAGGTCAACTTTATTTTCAGCATTTTCTTTATAAAAATGGATATTCTCAAAATAAAAATGCTCCTCAGATTTATTAAATATAAAAAATGAACAGAGTACTGTGCAAAAGTTTGAATCCAGCATTCGTTTTGTAATAATTTATTCCAAAACTCTTTAGCATTCCTTAAAGAAATGCATATTTGTTGTCAGCAGCTGAAGGTGGAGGTGATCCGTCACTGGAAGGCGTGGCTTCAGGAATAAGGGCGTGGTCAACGGAAGGCGGAGATTAGACAGCTGGAAAATGCGTGACGTCACAGAAAGGCATGGCTTGTGATGAGGGTGTGGTCAGCTGAAGGTGGAGGTGACCAGACTGAGGGACAGCAGGTAAAGGTGTGATGTCACCGACGAGGATGAGCTCTCAGCGTTTCCATTGCAGCCACCTGTCTTCAGACAGATGCTTTGCTCACAGAGCTGACCTGGACACAAACATCTCATGTCACCTGAGCTCACGTCACTCCGCCCACTTTACCTGAGCCGTGTCATTCTTCAAGCGTGAGTTTACCTGTGAAGGTAGCGAGACAGTTGCAACGCTGGAAGTTCACGCAGGTCCCACCATTCTGACAAATTAATTCCTCTGCGTCGCACACTTTCTCTGAGGAAGGAAGATGATTGATGATGAGGAAGGTGGTGTAATCATCATGTCTGGATTGATAACTGAACTTCTCAGCCTATCTCTAAAGGAGAGTCCAGCTACCCTGCAGAGGAAACTCATTTAGAGCACCTGTATCCACAATCTCATTCTTTCAGTCTCCACCCAGCATTCATGACCGGAGGTGAGGGTAACGTAGACCAACTGGTAATGGAGAACTTCTCTTGCAGCTCAGCTCCGTCCTCACCACAACTGACAGGCAAGGAGTCCACAATACTGTGGAAACTGCACCAGTCCACCTACTGATCTCATGCTCCATTCTTCCCTCACTGTGAACAAAACCACAAATACATGAACTCTAGATGAGGCTGAGCCTCACTCCGAACCCAGAGAGGACAGTGCCCCCTTTGTCGACAGAGAACCATGGTCTCAGATTTTGAGGTGCTGCTCTTCAACACAGCTGCATCACACTCAGCTTCACACCAGTCCAGTGAGAGCTGGAGATCATGGCACAATGACACCAACAGGACCACATCATCTGCAAACAGCAGAGACGAACTCCTGAAGCCACCTCTCTCCACTCGCTGGCTGCACCAAGAAATTCTGTCCATAAACGTTATGGACAGAATCAGTGACAACAGGAAGCCCTGGTGGAGTTCGGCTCACACCCTGAAGGTGTACGACTTACTTCTGGCATTTTGAACCAAACTCTCGCACCACTTTTCTTGGTACTGAATGGGCCCCCAATCTCATACTGATGAAGAACTCCCTGCTCAGGCTCCTTCTCCAACGCAGAGGTCACATTCCATGTTCCAAGAACCAGCTTTGATAAGCCAAGGTCGGAGTGCTAAGGCCGCCACCTTTGGCTACCCCCATGGCTCTATGCACCTGACTTGAATGACACCTTCTACAGATGGTGAGCCCACAGGAAAGCAAACCCGTGTAACTCATTTGGGCTGAGCCCAACTGGGCCCCGTGGGTTGAGGTCTGGTCACCAGGTTTTTGCAGATAAGCCACTCCCCCAGGCCTGGCTCCAGGAAGGGGCCTTGGTAATCCATGTCCAGGGGAATAACCTCAATCTCCTTGCTGTCATCTAGTGTTCTGAATTGCACTTTGTCTTGTCTCCAGATCTTTGATGACATCAGCTGCATAAACATTTTCCAGATTTCTTTTGTTTTCTCATTCTTTGTAAGTATATTTAGTCTTTCTATTAGATCTGTATTCAGACAGGCAGAGACGGTGTCATCAGTACATGTTTAGTTGGTGATCTGTGTTTTCATGCAGGAGACGTGTTCGAATCTCCAGATTGATTTCCACTTCTTTAGGGGGCACTTTTAACTGTAGCGAAACACCATGATTTTCTTAAATGTGATATAGAAAATTACAAAACTTCTATTTTTATGTCATATTTAGTTCAGCCGAACAAGAACTACCTGCAGTGAGCTCCAAATTGACATAAATGAGATCAACACTTAAAGAAACAGGGGTGCTCCACTGCAGCGCCTTTGTCTCCGTTACACACAGGACTCGTTATTACTAATGTTTTGAAGAAAACAGCCAGAGATGCACAGAGTCTTCTTGTTCTAGGTCACAGTGCCTTACTGACACCATCGTTTAGTTTCATGCAACTGTTTGTAGCAGATAGTGTCACGCTTAACCATCAAATGCTTCAAAACGCAGAACTATTTCAACACAACTGCTGGCCCAAGTAGTTCAGAATGCTCCATCGCTGCAGAGCTCACCTGTGCATCCAGCTCCGCCTCCTCTCCAGGTGTATCCAGGAAGGCAGGAGCTACAGCGCCTCCCCGTGGCTCCAGCTTTACAGGGACAGAGACCAGAATCTGAACAGTGAGGAGACGAACTGCCGTCTGTGTTGCAGTCGCACTCTGAAACACAGATTCATGAGTATTTTTTATCATTTATTAGAATTACTGATAACCATGTTATCATTATCATCATATTTATTAGAAGCAGCATTATCACAGACAGTGACATGATGAGTCAACATCATCATTATGTATGGATGGGTCTGAACTGCACATTAGTGTGTTGGTGTTTTGGCCGTGACGTACTGACCCACACAGATGTTTTCATCGTCCAGAGGCAGCGAGGCATTTTTATAGTAACCCAGGCGACAGTACTGACACTTCTGACCTCTCGTGTTGTGCTTGCAGCTCACACATGTGACGGCGTTGATGAAGTCAATGTAGCTGCAGCGGTTGGAGTGACCGTTGCACTCACAGTCTGACAGAAACAGGCACGGTTAAAACACAAAGCTCATTTGAAACATTGATCTGAGGCCCCACACACTGAGACGAACATGCCCACGACATTAAACATCGGGGTGACAAAGACTGGATTTGAACCTGCAGACCATTACTAATAGTTCTCTTTCTGTCACATTTGATTTGTTGCCCCTCCCTAAGCTTTGGGGGGAGAAGCTTCAACATATATGTGTCTGGATCAGAAATAATTATGTGAACGTTTCTGAAGCATTCACAGTACTGTGATCCATTTTTCTTCAGTACATTTTTTTGGCGCTCATCTCATCCCGTTTTCAGCTTTTTCAACAAATCATAAATCAAAACGTTCAGCTCTTTCAGGACAATCCTGCTATGACTTTTGGTATTGGCGCAACTTTAGCTTTTTTAAATATTTAGCCTTTTCTGACATTTTTTTTTTCTCATGGAAAATGAATTGAGCTCATTTTACATCCTTCACATCTTTAGATCAGTTTACATTTTACTGCTCTGTTCACATTTTGTTCTGCTTCAGTTTCTTTCAGCTTCCTTCTGCAAAATTACCGTAAACTGTTTTCAGCTACTTTCAGCTGTTTGTGTGCTCCTTTCAGATTATTTCTGCTAACTTTAACATTTTTGTGCTTCTTCCAACTTCTTTCTGCTAATTTCAGTTTGTTTTGCTCTTTTCAGCTTGTTTCCACATTTCAGCTTTTTCTGCTGTTTCAGTTACTAGGCTACTACTACGAGAATTTTTAGCGGCGGTACTTTAAAAGGCAGAAATAGCAATTCATGAGTTCTGCCTGACCCAAAATGTGGCCTTGACAGCAGACTTATCTCAACTCCTCTTGGCATGTTTTGAAAAAAAACAAAACAAAGACGCTCTGTCTGTCTCCTCACCCCTCCTTTCCCCAAGGCCATGGACATGTGATGGAACCTCAATCGAGCTGATGATAACTAACAACTCTTACCTGGACAATGGCTGGGGGTGGGGTGGGGGGTGCACTCTGGACAATGCTACGACCTTCCCTTAAAATTCAATGTCTTCACCAGCCTTTATGTACAGTACATCTATCACATCTATTTATGTTGCTTTGCTGTGGTAAGGTTTTTTGGATGCCTCAAATCATGCCCTGTCTAGGACAAGGTGTGAGAGATCTTTCTTTTATACCGTCTCTCCTCATGTTTTCTCCACTTTTCTCATCTAAGCAAAATATTGTTCTGAACAAGAATAAGAAAAGACCGCACTTTTATAGTAGCAGCTTCGTGCACTTTGCCCATCTTTTGGACGACTGTACGTACATGTTCTCTTTGTATCTCGGTGCAATGATAACAAAGTTTATTCTGATTCTACCATTTTATATCAGTTTTTATGCTAATTGTAGCTTTTCAGCTAATTCCACTTTTTTCATACTACTTTAAACATTTTTCAACCTAATTCTGCATAAATGTGCTCTCGCCACTTCCTTTTTGTAATTTCAGCTTCTTTCTGCTTTTTCAGCTACTTTTCAGCTGTTTTTTTTTTTTTTTTTCTGGTTGTTGCCAATTTCAGCTTTTTTTCAGATAGTTTCTACTTTTTGTGCTCATTTCAGCTAGTTTCAGCCTTTTCTGGTATTTCAGCTATTTTTGTGTGTAAGCAAAGTACAGTGCTGTACTGTATATATGGTTTTAACTATCAAGGGAGGAGTCTGTTGAGGGGTCCTTTGAAAGGGTAGGATGGGTTTGCTTGGACAGTGGGAGAAATCTTCTGCAGTGGTGGGATTGCACTGATACGGGTGGAAGCTCAGCTACTGTACATAGTCTTACCCTGAAAGTTGACGTAAATGATCTTGGACAGCTGACTGAACTTTGATCCTCCTGGAATCAGAATCTTCTGGAGTGCTTTAGACACAAAGCAAGTTGTGTAACCATGCTAATAATAGGTCAGGGGTCAAAACTACAACTACCATCAAAACACAGAGCTGAGATCTGATTGGTAGATAGTGGAGTCTTGACTGACCACTCGTGATACTTTTGTATGAGCTCAGATTTTACCACTGCTACTGAAAAATCATCTCTGAAAAAAAGACTCTTCCAAGATCCATGTTTGTTTCTAAAGGTTTTACCTTTCTTTTCAAAGTCTTCATCTTCTTTGTTTGTCTCTTCTTTTTTAAATTTATCTTCTGTCTCCTTTTTGAAATTGACTGAATGAAGAACAAAAAAATAATAATTTAAGCATTTCAGCTGTAGAAATATGAATATAAATATTTAATTGTTTTTAGATTTTCATTAAAATTGATTATAGCCACTTTATCCTGATGAAAGTTCCATCAGTATTAAACTTAGCTTAATGAAACCCATAAACAGACTCGCAATTTGCCTGATGTAATTTTCTGATGTATATACACTTGATGAAAGAGCATTTTTAAATGGTGCAGGGGTATGAGTGCATGAATATGAGTAGTAGGTATGAGTATGAGTATGAGTATGAGTATGAGTACTGCCACTGGGGTTTGTGTTGTCTTGGAAGTTAGCTCCTGGTAGAGTCTACCATGGTAAACTGGCTTCAAGGAAGGGGTCAGACTAAGAGAAGCTCAACGTCTTCAATTAAGAAGAATCACAGAAAACAGGTTCCGGCACCCAGAGCATGTGTTGATTGAACCTTGGTCTTTGGGGCTCAGCTGAGATGACCCCAAATAAACTATATAAAGCTACCTCCTCATGAGTGTCCAAAGCTTCTCGGAAAAAGAGTCAGGTTCTGTGTGGTCCAGGTGGCAGGTGAGTGCAGGAACTTAGGGCTGGTGATTCCTGGCATCTTAAAGAGACTCTAGATATGTGGAACATCACCTTGCTGGTGAAAGAGAGCCAGAGCTCAGTGGTAAGCTTGGGCTCATCTTTATGTACAGCTAAGGTCAGAAATCAAACTTTTGATTTATTTTACCAGGTGAAATGTTTGAGAATCAGTTCTCATTAAAAACATGACCTGGACCAACTCCTGAAGTGGGGCAGGACCTGCCCCTGGAGTTGCCCAGGGAAAGAGGTGTCAGGCCAGTGTGAGAATACTGTACTCACAAGTGAAGTTCTCTCCAGTAAAGCAAAGGATTATCTTGCCGATGCTCCAAGCTGAAGCTAGGAAGTTTCTGACTGTTTTTTGTGCTTATGAACCAAAACAGTAGTTCAGATTACAAAGTCTTATTGAAACCTGTGGATGGTGTCATGGAATGGGTGCCATCTGAAGACTCTCTTGTTCTTTTGGGTGACCAAGGGCTATGTGGGCAATGAAAGGAACCAAATCATTGTGAGCGTAGGGAGGAATGGCTTCCCTGATCTGAATCTGAGATGTTATTGGACTTCAGAGCTTGGCTGTTCTTGATAAACACCATAGGGTGGTCCATAAGTATACTTGGTACCATGCCACCATGTACCCAAGGTGGCTGAATGATTGTGTAATCTATCAAACCCTTGTCCAGACCTTGGACATTTGGGTTAAAAGAGGAGCCCCACCTGCAGGTGAGTTGGATCAGGTGGCAGGAGAGGTTGCCAGTTAGAACTTGAAATCCAAAACAATTAGTGATGGTAAACTATGAATAACTGGCAGAGGCACATGTTCAATTCACTCTCCCATGACAGTTTTTTTTAAGTATCCTGGAGGAGGCTGCAGACACAGATCATGCCATGACCAAAAGGTCATTGATGCCTGTTGCTGAGGCAACTACAAATTGTTGGTGGGCAGTAGCAGTAACGGAGGCTGCTAAGCAGATGGAAAAGATCTATTGGCCTGAGGGTAACCAAAAGGATTGCACCTCCTGTGCTTGTGGAAGCAAAAAGGACATGTAGAAGAACTTTTGATAATTGAGGTTCTGGAAAACCATTTGGTGTCTCAGAAAAGGAAATTGGCTCTCGTCTCAGGCGGTGGAGAACTGCTGGTACAGAGTTTTTAACATGGACAGGGTTACTGAGGTAGTTAAACATCTCCCAAACAACAGGGAGCCAGAAATGGATGAGATTTGCCCTGAGTTACTGAAGGTTCTGGGTGGACTGTTAAGACTGACAGTCCCCTTCAGAGTCGCATAGAGGACCAGAACACCACCCCAGTCTGCCACTATATAAAACTGAAGAAACCCATCTCACAAATCCATATTTGATTCATACTGGAACAGAGTAAATGTATCAAATTTGACACTGGCATTTACAGTCTGGCCCGTCAAGGCTCAATTTCTTTCTTTCTCCCCGTCTTTCTCTTCTGTGCAGACAGAAAGCTGGCTGACTGTGCCCTGCTTATGGTGTCATAGTGCTACTCTCAGGTTGATACTTGGTTAAGATTATTAAACAGTACAAGTTAGGGAATGGATATAAAGGATTTACAAGACCCAAAACACCCCCAGGAGTGCTGGATGTCCATCATAAACAATTAGGACTGTGGGACATGTTTGAATCTAGGAAGAGCAGGTTGTCCTCACAAACTGAGAGCCCACGAAGAAGGAGAATAATGAGGGACCACCATGACACCTGAAACCTCTCTGAAGGAGTTACGTACTTCAGCAGGTGAGATGGAATAGATTGACTTTTTATTTATCTTTTACACACTGGCCCCACTTTTTCAGATTTGAGTTATAATGTCAAGCTTTGTTTCTATGTGAAACACAGTTTCAAGTAAATATTTTACACTCTGTTGACAAATTATTATTTTATTACTTTCCTTTTTATTTACCTTCCTCACCTTTTCCATCCTCGCTTTTTTCTGGTTTATAGACTTTCTTTACTTCATTCTTTTCCTCCTTCTTTACTTCTTTCTTTTCTTCCTTCTTTTCTTCATTGTTTACTTCATTGTTTACTTCATTCTTTTCTTCCTTGTTTACTTCTTTCTTTTCTTCCTTCTTTTCTTCTTTCTTTTCTTCAGACTGTGATTCTTGGAATGGTTCTTTTTCAGGAGACTTTCTCTCCGGTTGGGAATCTAAATCCTGAGCAGGACCAGATTGGACTATGGTTTTAGAAACTTTGTCTGATGTCAGATTACCTTCCCCTTCACTAGAGGAAGATAAAATATTTAGAAGAGTCTCAGTAACTGGAGGGGAAGCTTCAGGAGGACTTGCACCAGGAGCACGAGCATCTGTCAAAGTGTCTGGAGTCTGTGATTCTGGATTAGGTGAATCAGGTGGAGGTACTTCTGCAGATAGTAAGTCAGGAGCATCTGGAGAAGGTATTTCTGGAGCTGCATCAGGGAGAGGTGTGCCAGAAGGAGGCAAAACCTCTGAAGTGTCTGGAGTTCTAGAAGATGACACTTCTGGACGAAGGTTTAAAGGCGGTACTTCAAAAGGGGGTGCATCTGAAGGAAGTAATTCAGGAACAGGCCCTTCAATAAAAATATCCCAAGTTGGTGGTCTTTGTGGTGAAACATCTGGAAAAGAAGAATCTCCTGGTGTGGCTGAAGATGCAGAGGATGGTGCTCCTGGTGTATTGTCTGGAGAAGGTGGATCAGGAAGATTTGATTCAGTTGATGCATCTTCAGCTTCAGATGCTTGCCCTTGGGGAGTAATAACTGGAGAAGGTGAACTTAGAGGAGATAGCTCAGCAGATGCTACTTTTGGCAGATTCATTTCTGAGCTAGGTACATCAGGAGATGGGACAGCAGCAGTAACTTCATCGGGAGACTGATCCAGAGATGGTATGCTTAGCTGATTATCTGGAAGAGGTGCCTCCAGAGGAGGTACTGGAGTGTCTGGAGTTGTCTCAGGTCTTGTTGTAAAAGGAGCATCTCTTTCCTGACTGTCTGTAGCAAACACAGATGGCAGAGTATCTCCAAAAAATGCCTCGTTGCCAGCTGGAGCCAGATCTGGGATGGTTGCTGGGTTTGGGATGCTGGCTGATGGCACTACACCAACAGAAGGTGGAATGATACTGGTCATCAAGTCACTACTACCAGTTCCAGATAACACAAAGTCTGGAGTGGAGCCAAAGGGTGAAATGGCAGTCACGGACATCTCCAAGTCACTACTGCTGCCTGGGACTGTTGGGCTCTGACTGGTGACACTGGAGCTACTACTGGTCGTACTGGGAGTGGAGATAACTGCTGTGGACACAGGTCCAATTTGCAGAGTTGGACTGTCTTCTGATTGTCCTGCTGTATTGCTGAAGTCAGGAAGTACCTTCGTAGTACCAATAGTATTGTTGCTGGTGGTGAAAACTAGAGTATTAGGGTCAAATGTCGTGATAACATCAATGTTATCAGTTGTAAGAGCAGTCTTAGACATACTGAGGGTCCCACCACGACCAGTGCTGAGCGCAGTAGTATCAATAGTAGTAGCATCAGTGGTAGTACTTGTTTCTGTAGCACTGGCAGGCCATGGATCAGTGGTGGTAGAACTACTACCTGTATCTGATGTTGCAGGAGCATTTCTGCTGCTTGAGTCAGTACTCAGTGTGTACAAAAACAAAGTTAGATCAGTATCTGTAACAGTAGTGTCAGTACGTGTAAAAGCACTGTCAGTAAAAGTACTGTCAGTAAAAGCAATGTCAGTGAAGGTACTGTCAGTAAAGGTACTGTCAGTAAAGGTACTGTCAGTAAAAGCAATGTCAGTAAAGGTACTGTCAGTAAAAGCACTGTCAGTAAAAGCACTGTCAGTAAAGGTACTGTCAGTAAAAGCAATGTCAGTGAAGGTACTGTCAGTAAAGGTACTGTCAGTAAAAGCACTGTCAGTAAAGGTACTGTCAGTAAAAGCACTGTCAGTAAAGGTACTGTCAGTAAAGGTACTGTCAGTAAAGGTACTGTCAGTAAAGGTAATGTCAGTAGTAGTCTCAACAGCAGCACTTCTATCAGCCTGAGTACTGCTGACGGTCATAGTAAAAGTGGTGGTAGAAGTGTCAGTGACAGGAGTATTAGGACATGCAGCGGTAGTACTAGTAGTACTTTCAGTCACTCCATCTGATGAGGCAGAAGGTCTATCAGATGCTGCTGAGTTAGAGTCACCAGCCGCTGTCAGAGAAGAAGAGTTGTTACTCTTTAGTGGATTTGTTAGTCTGGAGAAACTGGCTGAAATCTGCAGAACAGGAAACTGAGACCGCTTTCCAGTTTAACAGTTTTAACTAATGTCTCATGACTCCGCTGTGCTTTTCTTCACCATCAACATCTCGTTGTGATGGAAAATTTAACTTGCAGTTTTAAAGTGTGTCCAAACAGAAATACTTAACACCATCACTAGCTATGTGAACGCAGACTGCTCGTTTGTAATGTTTGAAACAACCCAGCTTGTCTTCCTAACACCTCCTCTTTGGTAAGAGCACTCTGCAACAAGGCTGGACACTCACAGTTGTAACATTTTGTTTTGTTAAATAAATAATGACGTGGTGGAATCTGGTGCTGGGCAGCATGGTGGTGCAGTGGTTGGTGCTGATGTTTCACAACACAGCTTTGCCTTCCAGTTGTTTTTGTTGTTGTTTTTTTTTGTGTGAGAAATTTGCATGTTCTCCTTGTGCTGGAAACCTGTCTAGGTGTTCCTGTGATGGACTGGTGACCTGTTCAGGTGTTCCTGCGATGGACTGGAGACCTGTCCAAGTGTTCCTGCGATGGACTGGAGACCTGTTCAGGTGTTCCTGCGATGGACTGGAGACCTGTCCAGGTGTTCCTGTGATGGACTGGAGACATGTCCAAGTGTTCCTGCGATGGACTGGAGACCTGTTTAGGTGTTCCTGCGATGGACTGGAGACCAGTCCAGGTGTTCCTGTGATGGACTGGAGACATGTCCAGGTGTCCCTGCGATGGACTGGAGACCTGTCCAGGTGTTCCTGTGATGGACTGGAGACCCATCCAAGTGTCCATGCGATGGACTGGAGACCTGTCCAGATGTCCCTGCGATGGACTGGAAATCTGTCTAGGTGTTCCTGCGATGGACTGGAGACCCGTCCAAGTATCCATGCAATGGACTGGAGACATGTCCAGATGTCCCTGTGATCCCTGCGATGGACTGGAGACATGTCCAGGTGAACCTCTGATCGTCACTCAACCACTGCTGCGTCCAGCTCCCCTGCTCTGTTTCTTCACACGTTTTAAACTGTTGGAAACTTAAAATAAATGTTAGACGAGCGTCTGGAAGGGCACACCTGTCCAGTCACGAGACAGTAAACGTTTCAGTTTGTGTTCTGCAGAATCCACTTCTGTCTCTAATGTTCCCTGACCGCAGCTGAATGCAAACTCTGCAGGACGAGGTTTGATGATCCAGCTGCTGTCACATCTGCTCTACATCGACTGCTTTATCCATCTACCACTAACAATGTCCCACTTGTGTCACTGTTGCATCTGAATGAAAGTTCTTGTTGTGTTCACATAAATTTATCACAACAACTTTCTGGAGTAACAAACTTTGAGATTTTAACAATTATTACCTGAAGACGTTTGAGGAAAAACGAGCTGCTTAACCTCAGAGACGTTTATGTTTTTTAAGAAATACATTTCATTTAGTGTTGTTTTTATTATGCGTGCGTGCGTGCGTGCGTGCGTGTGTGTGTGTAAGGGAGTGAGCATTTAAATCAGACAATAATACAAAGCTTCTGATATTCCTCATCTGTTTTCCAACAACTTAGATTTATCGTATTATTTTATAATATATATTTTTACTTTATAATGCAGCTGCTTTTGTTTATTTTTTATATCATTTATTTTATTTACTTTTTATTTTATATGCTTTTTACATGATTGTCTCATCGTGTTCTTTGTTTACAACAGGTCTCTCTTGTAAACGAGTCCTCGAGGCTCAATGAGACTAACCTGTAGAAATAAAGGTTGAATTGAATCTTTAATCTGTCTCAGCCAATCACGGTGTCATTCGTAACTGGTTTTCATCTACAGCAGATTTATATCTGCTTAAATAGAGTATTTGTCTCACAGAGATCATGCTCGTGCACGTTTTAAGCATATTAAATTGTACTTGTACATCAGACAGACTGCTCTCTGCTTACTTGTAAAACTTTACTTCTGACAATACATTTCTCGGTTTGCTATTGATATTCCACCTCAAGCGACTCAAGTTTTTGTGTCAATAATCTTGGCGTTTGATGTAAATAAATATTTATGTACATAGTTATTTTACTGTAAGTAATCAGAGATTTTAACTTTTTTTTTCAGCTGCTCCCTTCTTCTGGGGTCACCGCAGCGAACTAACTCCCATGAATTCTTGGTGATTGTTTTTACTCTGCATGCTCTCCCTCACACAACCACAGACCACCGAGCTACCACAGCCCTCTGCGTGGAGCAGAGAGCTGCCACATAGGACGTCCAGGGGAGCAGATGGTGGGGGTTAAGGGCCTTGCTCAAGGGCCCAGAGGGGGGTAAATGTGGGTGGAGGCAAGTGCTTCACCTTTCCCACCCACACTTTGATGTTGTCGGTCCGAGGAGTTGAACCGGCGACCTTCCAATCATAGGCCCATCTTCTCTAACCTCTCAATCCACCAATCACAGATTTGGCAGTATATAAATAAATAAATATGGATGTTGTAAATAACTCTCACATGCATAATTGATAACGAACAAATGCACAATCCAGATATTATGAATATTAATTTTTTTCTAAAAAGATGACTGGATGTTTTTCTTGTCATTTTTTTTAATGTGGTGTGTTCTGGATCACTGAAAGTCTCCAGCAGAAAAGTGTTCTTGAATTTTATAAATGTTTTCAGGTTCAGCTCGTTTTAAGATAGAAATCTGCTTCAGTTCCACTTCGATTCGTTGTTTGATGAATTCACTGAGCAAATTTCAGTCTGGAATAATTCTAAACTGATCTGATCAGTGCTGCAGGTAACATAATGATTACTAATAAGTGCTCCTCAAAACTGCACTTTAATCATCTGCACTACTCTGTCTAGTTATGATGTGAAATCGACTCTGATGCAATAATGACACGTGTTCAGACACACACGGGTTGAAAACAGGTGACCTGACAGGTAAACAGACAGGTGACCTGACAGAAACTAGCAGATAGGTAACTACACGGAAGAACAGACAGGTAAGCTGACAGGTGAACAGTTGAGAATCACTTACTGGCTGCAGTTTCAACTCCTTCACCTGTAAAGAACCAAAGGTAACAACACTGATCTCTCTGCTCCACATTTTACACGAGGACAGTATTTTTGTGAGACGTCTGATGAAAACCAGCAGATTGTTGAACCCTTGGGAACAAAGTCACTGCAGGTTTTAGGGCCTTTGCTGAGTTTTTTCCTCCTTTGGATATTTTGTTAAAAAATGAAAAAAAAAATATATATATATAAAAACAGACCAAAGAACTGAAGATTTTGGTTTTCATTCAATTTTTAGCCATTATTTTTGTGTTTCTGTAAACTGGGAGCACAGAAATGATGAATAATTATGTTCAGGTGTGATCACTGTTTGTGTGTCTACAGGTGCATGCAGATGTGTACAAGTGTGTACAGTGGTTGTGTGCAGGTGTGTACAGTGGTTGTGTGTACAGGTGTAAACAGTGTTTTTGTGCTTGTTGGGGCATACAGGTGTTGGCAGAGCCTCTGGGCAGGGGCAGGTATGATCCTGGTCTCCAGCTGGAGGATCTGAAGTCTCCACTGCAGCGTTGGCAGTCTTGTCCCGTTGTGTAGTGGTCACAGTCACACTGCAGTGTTGCATCGCGCAGCAAACACTGAGATGCATGCAGGTTACATTTACACCTGAGAAACGAGGGGAGGTGTTGAAATGAAAGAGAAACTGATTCTTCAGATTAAACCAACGCTCAGAGTTTTCCTGTTCATCCTGAAAACCTCACAACAGTTCAACTCCATGATCAAAACTTCTGCCTGATAAACTTCATGAACTTTCACATTCGTTTAAAACGACCCCTGGACAAACTTCTAATTATTGTAACGTGCAAGGATTTTTTTTTTGGGTGATGGCCAGTTTGTCAGATGTGGACATTAATTTTCCAATAAATGAGCCCAAATGAGGATTGCTGTGTTTTTATTATTGCTCTCATAGCACAGCACAGGTTCACTTGTTTGGCCTTTATGGGGCTTTTTCCAAAGGCTGGTTGGTGCATACAGGAGAAGACATTTATTTAAACTGTGCAGAGTCCCTGGATATAGAACTGGACAGTCAGTTGTTCTTGCTCACTAAAGTAGGACTATCCCTATCAGGAACAAGGCCCCAGGGTTCCTTTAGTTCCCTCTCACATTTGGAAAGCTGGCGTCTGGAGTCTGCTGCATAAATTAGTCAGTTAAACCGGTACTGAATGAAAACCTGCAACAATGTTCAGTTTTGAAGCTTTGGGGTGTGGGGCTGACTGTGTTTGCTGAACCTGTCCTTGAAGGAAGAGAGTAATGTGGCCTTATCAGAATTCCAGATTCCTTGTATTTGTCATTCATCAACATGTCTGACACATCGAAGGATACAACAAAACAAATCTTCAGAGCCAAAATAACAAGTAAATGACCTAAAGTTGATTAATAAGCACCAAAAAAATCCCACGATCCACAAAGTTCATATTCCATTCCACTGAGCCGGCATACGTTTCTGCTAAAGGGTGAGAAGGGGGAACAGTTCAAAAGCTAGATGTGTGGGGTCCATCACAATGTTGCTCTGGTTCTGCACCATCTGGTATGAATGTCCTCTAATGACGGCGTCTTCTACTGATAATTTAGCCAGTCTAATTATAGTTTGTGGCGCCCTCCTGTCAACCTCAGAGCTTCTATGCCACACTGTAGACTCGAGACTGATCCAATGAAAACACAAGAATCACAAAATACAGAAAACAAACATAACAAAATAAAAAAAAACTTACAATCCACAAGAAGAAAGAACTGACACAACATGACCAGAAACCTGAACCAGAAACCCAGATCCTGACATGATTCAGGTTCATAGGCTGACCTATGTAGTGATGCTGCTTCCTCCTCCTCTTCCAGGTAACTCTGCGTGCTACGATCTGAAACATCCGACCTAACCTGGCAGTAATCAGATAAACCTGAGGACTGCAGCTGTATTTCTCTGAATCAGATGGTAGAACCATTGGAAGTTACCACTTTGGTCACACTGAAGTATGTTGTCAGAAAAAAAAAACCCATTTGTACTTCTGATGAGTGTTTGGAATGGATGGATGGATGGATGGATGGATGGATGTCAATAGGATGATTGGACAGTTTGTGGATGTCTTTAAAGTTTGAAGTTGTAATCTTGTGTCAGTGGGTCTGGCTGGTTGTGAACAAGTTACCTGGCAGGTACATCAATGTTGGAAACAGCATAGAAGTACTTCAGCAGGTTGTCTCTTTGTACGTAAGTTCCTCCCAGTGCTGGACGGAGGAGGCGCAGTCGAAGGTTGGTGAACGTGAAGAAGTCTCGGAGGCCTTTCATGGTCTCCATTCGGGTGTACAGAGCATCCATGTTAATGAGCTTTGGACCAGCAAACACTCCGAACCGAGAGCGCACCTCAAACACCACGTTCTTCTCCTCCTAATGCAGTTTCAGTGAAAAAAGCAGATGCGTCCGGGTGTTACCGTCACGTCAGTTGCACAGTTTGCTCAGATCCAGATGCTCACCTTGGCTCCGACCCAGCGGGAATAATTCTCTGTGCAGACAACTCGGGTTAAGTTTGTTGGCGCTAAATCAGAAACTAGTTTAGGGGACATCCCAAAGGCCTCGAGACAGTCATCAGCATAGTACTGATAGGGCTGCCATGTTGCTCCTGCAACACAAGCGTCCAGTCAGTGTTTTAGGACTTTGTTTAACCCTGGTTTTCAGAACACAGTCCTGTACATTGCATTCATCAGTTTACTCACAAGTTCAACTGTTTTTTTTTTTTTTTTTTTATTTAGATAAATAAATGTATATGATGGTTTTATACTAAAGACACATTGTTGCCATGATGATCTTTCTGATGACTGCTTCATTGCTATCTGTCTTGTTGAATTCATCGTATTATCACTCGTGAGGCTCTGGCTGAGAAAGAATATATCTACTGATGGATCCTCAATGAACCCCCCCCCCCCCCCACACACACACACACACACACACACACAAACACACGCACCACCACAGCCTCCCCATTCCCTGCAGCTTGGTCTGTTACCTTTGTCCATAGATTTCTCCAGCACCATGCTGGTCGGTCGGCCATACTCAAAGGTGATGATAATATCGTCAACCACCTCGAGGCTCTTGTTCCAGGACAGAGTGATGTTGGCCATTAAGGGCTCAGGATACCTGGACCACGTGACTGTCTGCCAATACGTGATGAGCCCACCCCTCTCCCTGTCTCCCATCAGCTGAGGAGGGTGAGACAAGTCAGGGCTGGAGGCGTCGCACTCATCACTGCAAAGGTAAGGGTTCTCCTGTTCACACAAACATGTCGGCAGAAATGACAGGGCATCAAGTACAAGTACACTTGAGGTGTTTGATAACTAGTTCCAACAATTACGTCCTTTCAATAATAACGTTTTATCAGGGATTTACCACAACTATACATTTAAACTAAGGAAAAAAAAACATACCGCCTATATAAAACTGTATTTGAGCATGTCTGAGAGCGAAGACGTGTTGTGGCGAGTCTGTTTTTTTAAGATCAACTCGTCCTTCAATGATTTTGAACGAGTGATTCATGTTTTTCTTTCCTCTCAGCTGGATCGCTGTAACTTTCTGAGTGTTGGTGACCGTCAGGCCAGCTTCTCAGGATGCAGATGGTTCAGAACTGCAGCTCGTCTTTTAACACAAAGAAAGAAACGGGAACAAATCTCCTCGGCGCTGCTTCCTGTCACTGCCTCCCTGTTCGTTTTTTCATTTTAAAGTTTTTTTGATGGCCTATAACAGAATATTCAACTGGCGGCCTATGGGCCACTTCCGGTCCACAGGTGACCTCAGTCCGACAAACTTTAATCACTGGGTGTCCGGCCCCTGAGCTGCTGGCTGTCAGAAACTGTGGCCCCCTGAGCAATTTAGATGAACAGCCCTGACCTATAAGGTCCTGAAAGGGCAGGCTCCTGCAGACCTGTCTGATCTCCTGCAGTTTTGTGTGTCCTCCAAACCACTTAGATCTAATGATCATTTGTCTTTAGTCGTCCTGAGGTCCAGCCTGGTCCACATTCCTATCCATTGTCTTGATGCAGCATGAGAAGCAACAGTTTTTCTCCATTTAAATGTGTCTTATGTTTTTTTTAAAACTCTTTTGTGCACAGTGCTTTTGCTAAAGGCAGTTTTTTTAAATTATTTTTATTGTATAAATAAATTGCTTTGAATCAATGCTTTTATATATATATATATTTTTAACTAATATTAATTTCCATTACGTAAACAACCATTAAAATAGAAAACTGCTGATTCTGTTGTAAGTGAGCAAACTTACCAAATGAGCCGAGCGAGAAACCATTATTTACCTTCTGGACGTTCAGGCAGATTAACGCTGACACTAATCTGCTCGGTGAGTAAGAGGTTTACCACCAAACTTAAAGTGCTGCAGCCAACTGTCACACTGCAGCCGCACGAGTCAATTAACTGAGCAACTCCAACACTGACTGAAGTATTTAATCCCTCCCTTCATCAGCTAAACATGCTCGCTCCTTACAGATCATCAGAGAGTTACAGGTGATCACTAGGTTGTGCATCTTTCACCGTGTGCACAAGTTTTATAGTTTTCATTGCTTTCATTTTTTTAGATTGAGCAGTTGTTTCTGTTGGTTAAATGTTTTCCACCTGTTATTATTCTGAGTTTTCTTTAAACGGTTGTTGAGTTGTCTCCTGCTGTTCCATTTTAAATGCCATGTCCAATTAATTATTAACATTTGGGTTTGTGTTGTTATCTTTTGCATTTATCAATAATTCAGACACAACTTTACTTTCCCCACGGAACAATTAGACAGACAGCAGGACACGGCAGCGCTCCGTGTGGCTTCAGAGCCATCCAAACCGGGTCCAACCACCTCTGCAGGACGTCACAGCTCATCCTTTAACTGTTCTACTTTGTTCTTGTTGTTGCTCAAGGCAAATATGTTCAAACTTTGCTCTCATAAGATTGTGTTCCAGGACTTTAATTACAAATTTTGAAGGTGGAGATTCTCAGTCATCCAGGACATGATAAATTCAAAAAACGTTCAATACAAAAACAACTGGACTTTATTTGTAACGGAAGACGTTTCGCTCTTCATCCGAGGAGCTTTTTCAATTCTTGTCTTCTGTTACAAATAAAGTCCAGTTGTTTTTGCATTGAACGTTTTTTGAATAATTTTGAACTATTTAGACCTTCAGTGCTTTTGTTTTAAATTTAAATATGGACAGTCTGTCGTTTTGTCTAAGGTTTTTAAAAAAGACCTACTTTTTTTCATTCATTTCAAATAAAAAAAAAACAACAACATTAAATAAATCTCATGACACAAGTCAAACAATATAAATTTAAAATTAAGGGTAGCAGAATGAAGAGAGTATCTTATCTGCCCCCCATTGTACAGAACAATCACTTCAAACAAAAAAAAAAAAAACCTTCAATAAGCAACAACAAGAAGAGAAAGAATGCAATAATAATAATAAGTCAAGAAATAACGTCTCTGACTGATGAAGCCCTCTGGAGTGAGGGTGAAACGTTTCTACTAAAAAGAAACTGTCCAGATGACCTGA
>JAVCKU010000003.1:3682567-3693121 GCA_032273985.1 Hypsolebias coamazonicus
GTTTAGTAGGTACTGGTAATGGTTAGGTTTAGTAGGTACTGGTAATGGTTAGGTTTAGTAGGTACTGGTAATGGTTAGGTTTAGTAGGTACTGGTAATGGTTAAGGTCAGGGTTAGGCTATAGAAATGAATGAAAAATAAATGGAAGTCAGTGCAAAGTCCCTGTAAAGATAGAATGAAAAACTTGATAAAAATCTAAACACTATGCAGGCCTGTTATATTTTTTATATTTATGGAAAAACAATATGCTTTTCCCAGTTTGAAGTAAAAGTCTGTTACATGAAATAAGCTTGTTGGATGTTTGACAGATCTCCTCTTATATAAACAGAGATCTTTTATTTCTAATCTGATTCAAAGTTTTTATCAGTCTGTTACCTTTAAAGCTTGGTATCCTCATGACTTATCATATATTTTAATTGCTTTTACTGCTGAGGGAATAAATTACCTTTTTTTTCATGTTAGCTTTGATGGGAGATCCAGAGAACAGCAGCAGATGGACCAAAGAGCCAACTGTAGTCCCAGAGCTACTGGTGGCAGGCCCCTGGTCTAAACCTTTAAAAACCCTGGTGTCATCAATCAGAAGCATGACTTCTCTGTTAGAAGCACTCATTTGTTATCAGTTTGGAACGGTTCAGATTTACTCAAATGAAAACATGTACTTATTTAACCATCGTAGCAGCTAATGACATTTTCTAAAAGAGAACAGGTGAATGATGATGCTCGCATGCGTTGATGTTGGATTAGTTCTCCTGATGAACAGTCTGAGACTGCACAGCGTCCACGATGAAGCTGAGTTCGTTGCACAGCGTCTCTTGTCTGTAGGCCATGCGGATCTGGGCAACATTGGTCCGACGGATGTCGTTGCCTTCGTAACCTTCTTTTAGGTAGTTTGCTCCCAAAAAACATTTCTTTTCCTTAAAGAAAATTTAAAATATACCTGTATATATATATATATATATTGTTAAATAAACGTAAAAACAAATTCACTGATGTCTGGTTGCATCGATAAGTTATAAAAGGATGTCACTGTTACCTGGTGACTCAGTCCACTTTGCAGCACGCTGTTCCGGGCTATTTCACAAACATCACAGGTGCTGAGCTTCCACAGCTGAGCTGCTATAGCATACTCCTCCATCAGTGGTTCCTAAAAGTAGGACCCAGACAGTGCATAAGAGCAATAGAAGAACTATCCATTTGATCTTCACTGCAGTACAACAAGGGTTCTGTCAAACAACAGACGAGCTGAGAAACCGTTTCTGAGTTTGACCTTGGTGTAGTGGAACTGCATGGGATCATCTGTGGACAGGGACACACAGAGACCTTTGTGGAGGAACTCTTTGAGGGGATTCTTAGAGTATTCCAGGAAAAGGCTGTTGTTGCTCAGAGGCGACATTGCAATCGGCACCTGGGCCAGGTAGTACAGGTACTGCAGCACAGGACTCTGAGGACAGAAAGAAGTTACATCAGGTCTGCACGGAAAAACTCAGCTGTGTTAAAGATTTTATCCTGACTTTAGAAATATTATCTGTTAATGTGATGGTAATTTTATCTGTCGGTACAGCTGGGGTATTTCAGCAGCTCCCATCTCCATCTTCAACCTTCAATCCTTAGTCGAGTCACGAGACACGAGTCCAGGAGAGAAACTCAGACATCCCTCTCCATGGTGACACTTTCTACCTTGTTCTAAAGGACCTTGAAGTGTCCCAGGCCAGAGGAGCTATACAATCCCTCCAGCAACTTCTGGGTCTTCCCCCAGGTCTCCTACCAGTGAGATGTGCCTGAAAAACCTCAACAAGGAAGCATCCAGGAGGCAATCCAAATCAGATGACCGAACCACCTCAACTGACTCCTTTCAATGCGGAGGAGCAGCAGCTCTGGATGACGGAGTTCCTCACCCTGTCTCTAAGGTGGAGCCGGGCTACATCTTGGCTTCTTGTGTCTTGTGTGATCTTGTTCTTTCGGTCATGATAAAAACCTCATGACTATATGTGAGCGTTGGATCGTAGACAGAGCAACAAATCGAGCGATTTGCCTTTTGACTCAGTTGATTAGCGAGCGGCCATCAGGTCGTTAGGGTGATGGTCCTCATTTATCATGTGAACAGATACCGGTAGTTCTGGATGCCACCATCAAACTAGCTGACCACCATGAGAAGCTGCTATTTATAAGGCTGAGCTGAGCACAGCTCCTCAGACCGAAGAAGTCGTTCTGATGAAGACGAAATGTTTCTACAAATCTTTTGTTTTTTGAACCCGTGCAGAGGACCTGACTTCACTCTTTTAGATTTTTCTACCTGGATTATTGAGCATCAGGATATTTTGACTCAGCTCTTTCTTCACCACGACAGACTGAAGCAACATCCTAATTACTGAGGACAAGGCTCCAGTTCATCAATCCATCTCCCGCTCCGTCTTACCATCACTCCTGAACAAGACATCTCTAAGTCTGACCCAAAGGGGCATTTCATCCTGCAGCTCCCAAATAGTTTTAATCTAAAACTGTGTATTTTGCTCCTCGTAGACTTTTATAATCCAGCTGAATCTGCAGAGGGAATGATTGGACGTGAGAGCTTTGCTAACTCGTAGTGCAGATAAATATCAGGAAACTGAGGTTTTTTTTTTTTTTCTGGCATTGCTTTTGGAACAAAAAGGAAACCCAAAGTTCCATTATCCTTCCTGGCACTTCCATTTTGTTACGTTTTCATTTGTTGTGTGCAGAAACAGCACTGCTAGCTTGGAAATGAACAGTATAAATAAAATAAAATAAATGTTTTCAGACCAACAAACACGTCAGTGGACAATAACCTCACGCTATAGATCTCCACTGGAACCAAACAGCGCATCAGGTGGACTTTCTTCCTCGGTGCTCTGAAGGAATTCAGCTAAGATACATTTTATTTAAATTATTTATCAGCATCGTTAAGGTGAGCGCGTTGTAAGCACCTTCTTCAAGTTGAGTCCATGCGAGATGTTGTCGGCGGTGAGAAAACCAGAGACCAGATGAGTTATTGATCCAGCTTCTCCGCAGTGAGGGCGAAACTGGAAGGTGCTCAGTCTGAGCTCCCTGCAGATTTGGGACAAACGGGATTAAAGGCTCAAATTCAGCTCAAACTGCAGATTATCCTCCATCAGTTCTCTTTCTTTAAGTTATAATTGTAAAGCTTGAGAGTGGAAGAATGCATCAGCTCTTACTTTCTGAGGTTGTTGAGCACCATGATGTTTGCATACATATAGAAGAGGTAGTAGCTGTAGGGGGGGTTGTCATCTGTGGACCACTGTTGGGGCTTTGGACTCCGAAAGGAGAACATGTGGGCGCTGTGTTTGGACTCATCATCTACGCTGTCGAAGCCTGACACCTGCAAAATATACATGCAATTTAAATTTGACATTGACCTCCTCCTTCTTCTTCAGGGATCTCCACAGCAGCTCATCCTCCTCCACCTCACTCTGTCCTCACTCCAGCTACCTTCATGTCCTCTCTAACTGCATCCAAATATCTCCTCTTTGTCTTGTTCCTGGCAGCTCATTTCTAACATCCTTCTACCAAAATACCCACTGTCCCTCCTCTGGACATGTCGAACCATCTCAGTCCTCTCTAACTTTATCTCCCAGTTGTTCAACATGTGCTGTACCTCTGAATATCTCATTCCTGATCTTATCCATCCCTGTCACTCCTGAGGAGAACCTCAACATCTTCATTTCTGCCACTTCCAGTTCTGTCTGTCTGTCTCCAGAACATCTCCAGACTACTGTCGTGTAATCCAATCTGCCTTTAGACACGTATGAACACTAAATTACTACAATTTGTCTCTCCACACTATTAAACCAGTGACTTTTGTTCTGAAGATCTGAACTTTTAAACACATCTTCAGTTAACCACTTTGCTCTTACAGTCAGTATAAACATTTATCTGTGGGTAAACACGTTTCATAATAAAGACATATTTATACTACATATGCAGTATACTATATATATATATATATATATATATATATATATATATATATATATACAGAAATATATTCCTTGCATATTTGAGGAAGATGTGGAGTTCTTTGTGCTTCTGTGGGTTCACAGATGCCTCGAACAGAGGGAGGAAGACGTTCTCCAGGATCTTGGCAAAATTAGGCACCAGTTTCTTGGACTTGAAGATATCACTGAAAATACATAAATTATTTTAATATTTGACCTAAATAATCGACACCAGGGGCTTGTAGTGATTTGTTCAAGGACATGAGACTCACTATATTCTGGGCACTTGGATCATCCATTTCATGTTTGGCGAGTGCAGTTTGTGCCGAATGAACCACTTTGCAAGATCTTCCCACTCGTCAGGAGAGCATCCGTAGATGGACAGTCTCGGCTCTGCATGCTGATACTTGCTCTCCTCCAAATCGTGAGCCACCTCCTGAATGATGAGAGGAACAGTGTGTTAAACTCTTCCTAAAGTCATCCTGATTTAAAATGTTTGGCTACAGGGCCTGGTACCTTTATGATCCGAGCAAAATACTCTCCGTTAATGTTGTTGTCTGTTTTCAGGAAGAGTTCTCGAAGCTCGCTGGCGCCCACCGGGTTATACTTTGAGTTGAACTTGTCAAAGCGGTGAAAGGTTTGCCTCCCCTGGGAATTTCAGTTATTACCAAAAAGAGAAGTCCGAATGATCAGTGTCTGTCGCTGTCTGCGTTTGGACTCAAAAGAAACACGGGACAAAGCAACAAAAAAAAGACAAGAAATGTCCTATTTGTACTCCTTCACAGAAGTAAAGCACTGTAATTATTTTTAATCATAATTTCTACCATTTTAACATAAAAAAGGAATCCAGTCTTTTCTTACAGCATGAACATCCAGTGAGTCCACAGTGAGGTCATAAATGTCCATGTTGAGGCTCTGGAAAACCTGCTGGAGACTCATCTTCTGTCCATTCTTCTCTAAGACGACTCGCTCTGCGTCCGCCTTGTACGTTTTCTGAATGAAAGTGAGCAGGTGTTTCTGAGACATGCATGCAGCTGCATGAATGTGCGTGTCCACCTGCAAGAAAAGACCACACGTTCAGTCTGCTGGGCCCACCAATTCATTTACCTCAGTGCAAATTAATTGAACCTATGCAATGTATTGACTCAAGACAACCAGCAGAGGGTGCTGTAGGAGATTAAACTGGACTTTTAGAGGTGGTGAAGAAGACAAACTAGTGTTCCAGAAGAAGAAGAAGAGACTTTGATAAGGTAATATGCCAGAAAGAGGGATTCCTTGATCAAGAGTGTGAGAAGATGAACCTGTTCAATGCATTTTTTTACTACAGAGGCAGAAAATCTTTTTTAATTAATTTATTCATTTCAAATAAAAAATACAACATTAAATGAATCTCACGACACAAGTCATACAATATAAATTTAAAATGAAGGGTAGCAGAATGAAGAGATTATCTTATTCTATCTGCTCCCATTCTACAAAACAAATCAATTCAGACCAAAAAAAAAAAAAAACTTCAATAAGCAACAAGAAGGAGAAAAAAACGTGATAATAATAATAATAAGTCGAGAAAACAAGAAGGAGCAACACATATAATTATCAACTATGAAACTATAAACTATTTTATATATATTTTTGCAAATATTTCTTTTTAATCATATTCTTAAATGAAGATATTGATTTTGCATTTTTAATTTCAACCTCCAAGTTGTTCCACAATCTGATTCCTTGGATCGAGTTTGACCGACCCCTCAAACTAGTTCTATATTTCGGTCTCACAAAAATCTCAATTCCGTTTAAATTATAACAGCTTTGGCGTTTAAGAAAATGTGTTAGGATATTCGATGGTAATTCATTTATATGAGCTGAGAGAATATTGTAATCCACTAATCCACTAAAAAAGACCTACTTCTCCCCTTACATATCATGTGCTTTTCTGTGTCAAAACTTCGATCTCTTCTTTGCCTCCATAGTGACAATGGTACTATAAAAGCTTAGGGAGGGATATAAATGTAAATTTTGTGTAGCATGGACACAAGGCCCCAAGCTCCTGAAAGCAGCCCACCATGAGGTGAAAGATGTACAGGTATACAACTGAAAGCAGACGTTTCCATCCGCCAAAAGAAAAGACAGAGTTTTTTCTCACTGTCTGACGTTAAATCAAAGTTGGGGTCAGTTTAAGTTTCCTTCCACAAGTTTCGCACAATGGTTTTCTGTAATTTTGTCCCATTCCTGCTGCCAGAGCTGGTGGAACACAATCAGATCTGTAGGTTCACACACTTTTAAGCTCTGCTCACGAATATTCTTTAGAGTTTGGGCGTTACAAAACAATACAAAACATTGACTTTGATGTCCTTGAGCCATTTTCTAACTAATTTGGCAGTTTGCTTGGGTTTAAAGCAACCACTAGGTAACACAAGCCAGCTGGCTGACATGATGCAGAGAAGGAAGGTAGACACGGTATATTATGTGTGCAAACGACCAAGTGGAGGTGCAGCAAGGCTTGCAGCATCACGGTAGGGTTGAAGCTTTTGAAGACGGGATAAAAGGAGATGCAATGTAGAGTAAAGAGGGAGGTAGAAAAGGCAAAACAGAAGGTGCATGAAGTGTTTTACAAGAGACTGGACACTTAAGTGAGACAGAAGGACTTGAATTGACTGGTGAGACAGAAGGATCAGCCTAGAAAGGATCTGCAGCAGACTAGGCTTGGTAAATGGTAATGTGTGATGGGAAGATGGAAGGAGTACTTTGAGGAACTAATAAATTAAGAACATGATTTGTTTTGGAAGAAACGATTTTGAGAAACTTAACTGACATAAAACAGAACAGGTTCAGTTTGATCTGTGTTCAGATAGTTGGGAAAAAAAATTAAATTATTTTTTATACAGTGTATGTAAGAATTTAGGTTCAATTCTATTTTCAGCTGCGTTCAGGTGTATCTATGGCTATTAGTACAGAATTGTATATCAGACTGACCAGGGTGCAGAATCTTTCAGGTGGGTTTCCACATGTGATCCCAGGTGGGTCGACTCTGATCTGCATGAACTCCTTCATGTTGGTTGCAGGGGGCTGACAGGCAGAGAACTTCCATTCTGGCCCCACCCCTGAATTGCGTTGGGAGCGGCACATTTCAAACTGATTGCTGCTCTGACTCCAGCACCATGGCCGCAAGAAAGTGAGGAGAACAAAAAACTGAATGGACCAGTGTGGGGGCCAGTTAAAAGAGGCCATTGTGCAGTCACTCAGACAGGAAGTTCATTGGAATCATCATTTTTCTCTCTGCAAGCTCAGCTCCTCCACTAATGCTTCAACTAAAAAGGTGTTCACTGTGAAGTTGTCATGACGACTGCAAGGTGAGCATAAAACTCCCAGCCAACAATAGATGTCCTGCCCATATTGGTCCTGAAACAAAACGACAAAACAGAATCAAATTTCAATCGAGATGCTTCATTGACAGTTTGTCATTTTTACACTGTGATAATAACTGCCCCTGTCAAATTTCCACCATAACACTGCCACAGTGAAGGTGTCACGGTAACACCTCCACTGTAACACTGCCACAGTGAAGGTGCCGTCTCAATGACTCCACTTTGGCATCAAAGTCACATCAGATTAACCCACATTGTAACACTGCCACAGCAAATGTGCCTCTATAATGCCAAGAGTTTTAAAGCCACTTTATGTCCACACTACAGCTCTTCCACATTAAGGGTCAAGTCAAGTCAACTTTATTTATAGAGCACATTTAAAACAAATTGTTATCAAAGGGTTTAACAATATCAATGGGAGTAAAAATAATGAATAAATAAATACCACACACTAATAATACTGAAAGGGTGTTTCTATCATGCTGCCATTGCAATGCCATGATAACAAATTCACTGTAACTCCTCTTTGCAACACTGCAGCAAAACCAAAATTCCCCATAGGCGCCAATCAAAGTCCAACTGAACTGACACACTAAAGGTGTCACTGTGGTAACTCCACTGTGGCTCCAGAGTAACAGTGTCACTGTCACAGGTCACAATAAAAGTGTAACTGCAATGTCTGTAAGTGCCACAGTAAGAGCAGAGTAAGGCCTCCTGTGTAATGTCTCAACTTCACCTTTGTGGTCCACTTTAACGTCTCCACTGTAACATAACACCACTGAACTGTAACACCAGAGCAACAGTGCCACTGCAACAATCAGTTTAACAATACAGCAGACATTATGTTACTGTAACATTGCCATACTAAACATGCAATTGCAATGCCTCCGCTGCATGACTCCATAATGAAGGTGCCACTGTAACGTTTCCACTGAAGCACAAAACTACATGTGCCACTGTAACACCTCCGATGTATGCACTATAACTTTTTGAATTGGAATTATGCAACATAACTGGAAAGCCTTTAACACCAAAAGCACAGGTCTACTACTTTAATGTTTCCACTTTAGTGCTTCGTAATGACTGTAACACTCTCACTGTAACTTGTAATGAAAGGACACCATATTTCCACTGCAATGCATCAATTCTAACACCAGCGTAATGGTGTATAATGTCTTCACATTAAGGCCACTGCGCATTTTCACCTTATTTCTGTAACTTCGATGCTTTTATTGTCACGCTACTGCAAAACTGTTGTTGTACCATCTTCACTAGGGCATTTAATCTTTACCATTTTCTTTTCAACTTTACAACTGTAACCCTTCCAGTACTGTACTGTGCTTCCACTGTAACACAACTGTACACCACCATGTTAAAAATTTCACTCTAGTTCTTGTATTGATATCCACTCAACTGTAACATCTCCACTGTAATGCCCGAGTCCTCCACTGTAACGTCTCCACTGCAATCCCTCCACTGTCATGTTTCCATTGGGAAGCCACTATAAGAAACACACCAGATTCAGAACTGCTTCTAGTTTAGGAGCAACGTCATTCCCTGACTGACTTGACAGTGTGCTTCACCACAACATAAGGGAGAAAACATCATGAAGATGTTGCCTGGATGTATAACAACCTTCTAACTCTATTTGGTTCACTTTCTGTCTGTCACTCTCACTCACCTGTCTGTCACTCACCTCTGAGGGTCTTCAGGTTCACTCTTGGTAAAATGAACAAAATTCTTCTCCCTGCAGGACCTCTTTTGTTTTTTCTTCTTGTCGTCCTTCTCCTGTTAATCCTTCTCTTTCTTGGCTCTCCTCTCTCAGTTCAACACATTAATCCTTTTACTCCTCCTTCTCCAGCTCCTCCTCCTCTCAGAGCTTTGAGCACCCTGATGACTGGAACTCAACTGACTCTTTAATCTGAGTCCTCCCGTCCTCTGACTTGACAACTGATCATTATTAATAAGGTGATTATTCAAGTTTAGAAACTGAAAATTATACAGCTGTCTTATTTTAAAATTCTGCATACAGCAATAAAACATATCTAAACACTATTCTTTTTATCTTACGACTTTTACAATGTGTTCAGGTTCCTGCCAATGAATCTTCTTCAAAATCAGGACCTGAGTATAATAGAATATGATAGAACAAAACAGAAGAAAATAGAGCTTTATTTGCCCTTCAACAGGTCCATCCATCCATTATTCTGGATTTGTTCAAATCAGTTTTTAGCCTCTATGAGAAATGTTTTTATTGGTGACTTGACATTTTTAAGGATAGAAATATAAGAGTAAACTGTGAAATTACTTTGGAAGTATTTGTGTATTAGTCGGACACAGATTTCCTCGTCATGTTTGTGGTCACTTGAACTGCTGTGGCGGTTCTGGGGTGGGTCCAACAGGGGCCCAAGAAAATATCAGATTATTTTCTTTTTTTAGCTAAGTTAATATTATTTAATATTTTGTTGTTGTAGTATTTTCCTCATAAAACACAATTAATAAAAAAAAAATTATAATGAGTTTTAAAAAAATCCGATCTCACAACAGGAAATGAACCTCCAAACCAGAAGTGAAAATTCAAGTTACTGAAAGTTCTGTAAACATTTGAAAAGTGCACAAAATGCAAAAATGAACTGTTTTCTATTACCCAAACTGCCTAGAATGGAATCGGAGAAGGAGGATTTTTTTAAGCACACTACAACCAACAAATAAACAATAATTTTGAAGAAGGATCAAGCCTACTGCTATCCTTCCACTTATATGGAGAATGCTGCTAATGCTAGCACTGGACAGCTGGAGGTTCAGCTACCTTTGGGTGGCAGTTCCCAGCGAGTCCTCTTCGTGGTCTATCCTGGTCTGATCCACCTGCAGAACCCCAGAAAGATGAGTGACCTGGTGCCTTCAACACTGACCCGGTAAGGAGAAACTGGTGACATGATGCCTCTGGCTATACAATTTTAGCTGATACAACTTGATAAATCATTTCCTGGCTTGCAGTGATAATAAATGACTTTATCTGATCACATTAAATAACCACTTTCAACCAAAAACCAAAGTAAACTATTTATTAAAAATAGTCCAACTTTGTCTAAATTCATGTGCATATATAAACCAAAACATTTCCTGCTCAAAGAGTTAATTTTGCCTTAGATAAGACAATTAAGCCTTGATTGATTCATTATTATTGTTTGTTTATTATTGTTGTAGATTCTTAGTTTG
>JAVCKU010000003.1:3737339-3751795 GCA_032273985.1 Hypsolebias coamazonicus
TATAGGATTTATCAAAAAGGAAAGTCTTAAGCCCAGTCTTAAAACTGGACAATGTGTCAGTCTCATGGACAGAAACTGGAAGTTGGTTCCACAAGAGAGGAGCCTGACAACTGAAAGATCTTCCTCCCATGCTGCTGCTGGAAACTCTAGGAACCACAAGTAAACCTGCAGTCTGAGAGTGAAGTGCTCTGTTGGGAAAAACAATGCAACAATAAGATCTCCAATATTAGATGGAGCTAGGTTGTTGAGTGCTTTGTAGGTTGGAAGTAAGACGTTGAAATCAGGGAGCTGAAAGAGCGAAGCTAAAACTGGATAAATAAGACGTCTCCTTCTAACGCTCACCAGAACATTTACAGCAATATTCTGGATCCACAGGGCTCAATCTCAAGTCCCCTGCTTTTTGATTTTTCTCTGCGTTCTTTGGCTTGCTGTCAACAGTCGGATGTCACTAAAACGGAAGGCTGCCTCTCAGGTGAGCCACTTCTGTTGTCTCGTAAAGACATCATGGTCCTAAACCTCCTGGATTTTAATGACAGGAAAACAGAAGTGACTGTGTTTGGTCCCAGAGGCTCTTGTGTACCTCCCTGGTGATTCTCCCCCAACCCGACAAAGCTCATTAAGCCACTAGTTTCTAATCTGAGTTTTATAAAGGACAGTGATTTAAATTAGATTGCCAGATTGAAGCTGTGCTGAAGACCCAGTCCCATTTTTATCATCCCAGGCAGCTGGAAACAGACAGAGGTGTTTCTAACAAATCAACACCTTGAAGCAATAATTCATGCATTAGTCACAACTTGGCTTAACGCTCTTTACCTTGGTGTCATCCAGACCTCCCTCAAGTGTCTCCAGTTGGTCCAGAATGCTCACCTTCTAACTCTGATCATTAAGAGGAAGCACATCACCCACTCTCTGGCTTTGTCCACTGGCTGTCCACATATTTTAGAGTTCAGCTGCTCCTGGAGGTGCTGAGGTCCAAACAGATGTTCAGAGTCGACAGAGGTTCTTGTGTTTCTGTTCCAAGATATATTTTCATAAGAGATGAGCTGCGTCACTCTCCATTTGTAAAACTCTTCTAAAAACATATTTTTCATCCTTTTGCTTTTGACACAACCAGAGAGTTCATCGTGTTTCTTTTATTTCTCTTTTATTGCTTTTCCTCGTCTTATTTTACCAATTTTATCTTTTGTTTGGATTTTGCATGCACATCATTTTATTGAGGCTGTGGTTGTTTTCATCCATCCACCCATTATCTTTACCCGCTTCTTCCTTTTCATACTGGGGGGTGGGGGGGTGGGGTGTCACTGGTGTCTTTAACAACAGTCACTGTGCGAGAAACGGGGGACACCCTGGACAGTTCTCCAGTCCATCACAGGGACACCTGAAGACAATTTAGAGTTACCAGTCAGTCTAACATCCATGTTTTTTGGTCTGTGGGAGGAAACTGGAGAACCCGGGGAAAATGCACAGAGAGAATGTGGGATTTGATCCGACGACCTTCTTGCTGAGAGTCATCAGATCTACTGAGCCCCATACCCAGCAGAGCTCCAAACACCTGAAAACATCTGCTGCTAAACACGTTTCTGGTGTCGCATTTTGAACACGTCAAATCAGAAATATTTTATAAAGAGACATTTTCTCCCTGAGGCCTAATAGCTTCCTGAAAATGTGATACACACTCAGCACCACAGACAGCTCCTCCTCCTCCTCCTCCTCCTCCTCCTCCTCCTCCTCTCCCTCCTCCAGCCCGCCTCTGATTTCATCCCCAACCCTCTTTTTGTGGAGGATCTGGTTTCCACTCGGCTGCTTTTTGGCGTTGCATCAGAGAAGAAGACCAAGAGGGAGGAGGCAGAGGAGAGAGCAGAGGAGGAGACGGGAGGTGAACAGATCATCAGTTTAGTGACCAGAACAAAGGTTGATTGTTAACCAGCTGGTTAGCTGCAGAGCAAACATCAGTTTGTGTTTCCAGGAGGACCAGATGGAGTCTGAGGAGAATCTGCTCAACGTTTTTCTGCTGCTGATGATGGTCGGATACAACTTCACTCTGGTAGCGTCTCATCTCTTCTCTGACGGTTCTTCATGTTCCAGAGAGCTCATTATGTTTATTTATTATTTTCAAGCTGATCCAACTCTAGTAACATGATTTTGGGACGTTGGTTTTATGTTGTTGAGACACTGTCTTTGTGTTGTAGGGATGGTTTTTAAGACGTTAGCGCTATCATCTTTGTATATTTGACTCTCTCTTTGTCTGTTAAGTCTCCTTCTGTTGGGACATTTTAGTTTTTACGACATTCACTAGTTTATGGAAAATGTTTTCATGTTTTTGGGGCTTTGTCTTTGCGTTTTGAGGACATGACATTTTCTGAGATGTTGCATTTACATTTCCACATTGTCTTTGGGTTTAGGTGATGTTCTTTTACATTTGTGAGCATCTTTATGTTTTGGGGACTTTCGCTATATGATTTTTGGGATGTTGTTCGGTTCCCTCAAGACAAAGTATCAAGACAGAATATCAGCTAAAAAAAACTTGATTTTTTAAAAAATAAATTAAAAAAACACCACAACTTTAAAATTATTTCTCATAAATACTGAATGAAACAACTAAATCACAACCAACATTTTCTCACCTATGTTGCACACAGATTACAGTGATTCAGTCAATCAATCAAGCAATCAATCAGTCAATCAATCAACAGTCCTGATCATCCTGTGTATAATGCCCACTGATCTAATGAATCTTCCATCCATCGCCTTTACTCGCTTCATCCTTTCTAGGTTGCTGTGCAGGAGACAGAGGACACCCTGGACAGGTCTCCAGTCCATCACAGGGACACAGAGACAAATGAGACAAACAACCATTCACTCTCTCTCTCACCTAGAGATGATTTAGAGTTACCAGTCAGTCCAATATGCACATTTTGGGTCTGTGGGAGGAAACTGGGGAACTCACGGGACCCCACACGTGCACAGGGGGAGCATGCGGTCTCCACCTGGGGGTGGTGGCGCCCTAGCCGGGATTCGAACTGGCGATTTTCTCATTGAGAGGAAACAGCTGTACCCACTGATCCACCGTGCCACCACCACCATAGGAATTACCACTGAGCTTTCAAAGAGCATTAGCGACACAATAGATGTGAACAAGGCTTGAAAACTTACTAAATCAGCCAGAGGAAAAAACTTTTAGTCCCCATAGTGTACATATGGTCATAATCCAGATTATCAATTGTATTACACCAGATTAGGTTGAAAACAGACTGTACAAATACAATCAAATCTTAACTACTCCCAGTATTAAACATGACACTGACAAAGAAAAATATTGTGAAATATAGTGGTTATTCTTTCAGGTTAGGGAAACGGTGGTGCAGAGGCTAGAAAAGGTGGGCCTGTCATCGGAAGGTCACCAGTTCGACTCCCCGTACTAACAACAACAAAATGTGGGTGGGAAAGGTGAAGCACCCACACTGCACCCTCATTTGCCCCACTCTGGGCCCTTGAGCAAGGCTCTTAACCCCCACCATCTGCTCCCCTGGTGCCCTAGACGGCAGCTCTCTGCTCCACCCAGAGGGCTGTGGTAGCTCGGTGGTCTGTGGTTGCATCAGGAAGGACATCCGGTGTAAAAATAACTGCCAAGTCTTCGTGTGAGATAGTTCACTGTGCCGACCCCTGAAAAAGAAAGCAGCCGAAAGAAATAGTTCTTCTTTCGGCTGCTTTCTTCTTCAGGGGTCGACACAGCAGGCAAACTCTGGAAGATTTGGTTAATGTTTTATTCCTAAACCTGGGCTTGAACCTGCAGCCTCAGGATAACGATACAGTGGCACTGACCACAGAACCACCGTAGAGCTTAACGTCAAACAGTGCTCATTCAAAATAAGATTCATTTTCTCTCTTTAATTTTCCATTTAGCCTCTCAAATGTTTTGATTTGAATGTTTAAAAAAATGAGAGGGCAGAAACAAAAAGTTCCATCAGTTTATAGAAAGACAAAAAAACCTTCAACGTGTTAGGAGGAAGAGATGATTTATCCTAAACAAAATGACAAAAACGCTGAGCTGTTAAAACTTGGCTGAATGATGAGAAACAAATCAAATCAGAGAATCGTACAAAAACTGCGACGGAATGAAAAAGCTGCACATTTCCATGTTCTTCATTCTTTTTGGGTCAGTGAATAAACAAATTAATAAATTCACAGCATTTGATACGCTGGAAAATTACAGTGTGAATTTTAACACGGCTTTAACACATCCTTAGATTTTCACACAGTTAACACTTGTTTTATATTTATCTTTTCTGCCGTTCTTCATCCAAGAGAAATGAGCTTTTATTGTAAATAATTAAAAATCAGTTCAGATAACAATAATTTTTCTGACACGTTTTTCTGTGGCTGAAAAATCCGATAATGATTCCCTGCATCATAAATAAATAAATAAATAAATAAATGATGAACGTTCAAATGCCTTTAAGTCATGAACAAATCAAATCTCATGGGCGTTTTTAGGAGAAATACAGATGTTATACGTCAGTCTGTGACTCTGTGGTTTATCATAACTGTAATCTCTTTAAAGTTAACGTACACTCTGTTTTGCTCTTGGGCAGTTTCTTTTCACTTCAAACTCTGGCAGTTGCTCCGCAGTTTCTCTGTTTTCACTTTCAGCCCTTATGCTCCTTCTCTTACAGTCTCTTAGGACTGCTAAATCCATCACCACTGCCTTCTTCTGCAGCTTGTCGACCACCACAGTATTGTATCTGGAAGTCCCACAGTATCTTAGCCCTGTCATTCTCCACCACCCACGGTGGTGTCTCTCACTTTGACTGTGCGACCTCCAGTCCATACTCAGCACAGATGTTCCTGTATGTTTTTCCAGCCACTTGGTTATGGTGTTCCATGTTTGCTTTGCCTGCCTGCACCTTACATCCTGCTATGATGTGTTGGACTGTCTCAGGGCATCTTTGCACAGCCTGTATCTTGGTCTTGTCTGGTACGGTAGACCCTGGTCTATTGCTCTTGTTCTGAGGGCCTGCTCTTGTGCTGCCATGATTAGTGCCTCTGTGCTGTCCTTCAGTCCAGCCCTCTATACTACTGGTAGCATTTGTTATCAGCCTCTTCCTCAATTTGCTGTGGTTCATGCCATGCAGGGGCTTATCTTTCCATGATGGCTCCTCTTGTTCCTCCTCTTTCACACTGGGTTTCTGCTGCTGCCTGAGACACTCACTCATCACTTCATCATTGTGGGACTTTGCTCCTGTTGTACATCAGGATCTTAGTCGTTTCATCCTGTATAATGGCTTGGATGCTCACAAGTCCTCTACCTCCCACTTGTCTCTTAGTGTATAGTCTCGGGGTATTGGGCTTGTGGCAAGATCTTTCATGTACTGGGTCAATTAAGGTGGTGCAGAGCTTTGTGTGTCTAGTCTTACAGCCAAATGCTACAGTTTTGTCAACCAGTGGCTGGTGCTTTGCCTCTCTGGTGTTGGTGCCACTTCCCTTCTGTGCCTCGTTCAGGTATTGACCCATGTGTCTATTCATCTTAACTGCTATAAGACATGGCAGAAATGTATATGTTGTACTGAGGCTGGTGATTGGTCGGCTGAAACTGCTCTCTTCTGGGGATCTTTATTGATCAGTACTCATGGCACATAGCTGGGTTGGTGCAGTGATTAAGTCATACATGGCATGGGAAGACCAGTTCAAGGTTCAGGGTTTGAATCCTTGGTTACATAATGAGTGGATAAAAACACAACGAGTGAGAGACACAGATATTAAGGCCTGATGGCTTTGACGTAACTTAGATCAACAAAGTTTTCACCAGACTTTGGGGCGACAGGACATAGAAAAGCTTACAATAGATTTCAGGAACAACGTTAAAGATCCCTGTCCATAAGAGCAATATTGGTTACACTAAATGAAACGGGTGAAAAACAAAATAATGAGGCTGGCTCAAACATCACTCAACTTCAAGCCTCACAAGGGGCACCATGAAATGTAGCCAGTATGAGTGAATGGAAAAAGAAGAGTGACACTTGCTCCTCACTTTACTAAACTTTTGTTATTTGTTTTGGGCTCATTAAAGCAGGGCACTCGCAGGTCACTTTACTGACCACCAACAGCTTAATTAATGTATTCACCCTGTAATAATCACAACTCAGTCACTGAAGTAGAACTCAATGGGAATGTGAAAGATAAATCTAGAGGCCAATTCAAAACCATTTGCACAAGTGAGCATCAAATGTGACATAGACCAAGGTGATGCCCTGTCCCCAGTCCTGTTCTGCATAAACCCCAAATGCCTCAGCCAGGTCATTGCAAAGAGTGTCTATGGGTACTAGTTCCAAATCGGAACAATTATAAGTCCATCACAGGGTCGCCCAAGATTCAGGCTGTGCAAATAAGTCCCTGAATAGTCCAAACCATCATAGCAGGATGTAAGAACCAGGCAGGCAAAGCATGCATGGAGCGCCGTAACCAAGTGGCTGGAATAACATACAGTAACATCTGGATTAATATACAGGAAGATCTGTACAGAGTATGGACTGGATGTTCCACAGTCAAAGTGGGAGATGCCACCAAAGGTGGTGGGGAATGGAAGGGCTAAGATACTGTGGGACTCCCAGATCCAGACCAACAAACAGGTGATGGCTAACCAACAGGACCTTGCGGTGGTCAACAAGCAAACGAAAAAGACTGTGGTTATAGACAGGCTTAATTTGTAAACCGACTGATGCTGGAATAAAAATAGCAGGTGGGCTGGCATGGTGTGGAGTCTGGGGTCCTCCCCCAGAAAATTTTGAATAAAGTAGATGCGAGTGCCTGCATTTTGGTGTATTTTAACGAGTTGTTAAACATCTACATTTTTCTACATTTGTAAACACTCTGCTTCTGCTCCCAAGTCAAGCCCAACTCTGTCCCTGCTCGTTGTTGTCAGACTCCACATGTGAAACCTCCAGGCGCCTGCCTGCGTTGCCTTTGGATTCCTCCTGCCCCCACTTGGCACTAGCCCCCACCACTCTTTCAGGGACAGAGATTTTTTTTAAGTAGAGGCAGAAATACTTTATTTGAAGGGGCAGTGATATTAGGAAGTCATGTTGTGTTGTCTGTTGTGTTTAAAATGAGTGTTTATGTAAATATTTTTAGTTTACATATCTAACATAAGTTTTATTTGTTCAAGGCAGTCATATTTGTTCATAACTTTACTATTAATGAGCCTGAGAATTACCAGATACATGCAAACAGTTGCCTGAATGCACAGTCCATCCATCCATCCATCCATCCATCCATCCATCCATCCATCCATCCATCCATCTGTACATGTATGTATCTATGTGCTTTGTATACATAGGCCCTATATCCTCACATTTATTTTCCAACAGGTGGGTCCTTCAACCCCTGAGGAAGGCTGGCAGGTGTACAGTTCAGCTCAGGACTCTGAAGGTCGATGTGTTTGTACAGTTGTCGCTCCTCAGCAGACGGTTTGCTCCAGAGATGCTCGAACTAAACAGCTGCGACAGCTGCTGGAGAAGGTAAAAACCCTACTCCACAAGTCAACGTGAGTTTTCAGTTAATTTATGAATTAAAAGCTTTGGTTATCTGGCAAGTTTCTAAACACATTGCACGATGTTTAAAATCAGATTCATCTGCAGGAGACCTAAGCTTCAACTAAGGGCCTGTTGGATGAACAATGTCTTGTGAATGATTATGAACCCCAGAGTTGACGCTCCTTGATCCCCACCATGTGACATTTGTGAAAACATAGGTTTAAAATGTGACCTTTAAGATCACCATCAGCTCTTTCTAAAGCTTTTCTGGGTGTATGATTGACACCACAATGAAACTTGGTTCCACTCACAAGCGATGACATATGATGTTATCATTACCTGTCGTCCAGGTGCAGAATATGAGCCAGTCAATTGAGGTTCTGGATCAGCGGACTCAGAGAGATATGCAATTTGTGGAGAAGATGGAGGTGCAACTCAAGGGCCTTGAAAATAAATTCAAACAGGTGGAAGATGGACATGAAACCAACATTGCCAGACAGTACAAGGTACCAGCAGCGTAGCAAGCTAACAAGCTAACTCAAGTTTCTTTTTATCTATGTCTGCAGACTTTAAAGTCCAGTACCCATAAATACCTCTAGTCAAAGTAAATGCTTTTAGTAATATTATTGATGAAAACTTCATAAATGATGAGATAAAGCTTGAATCATCATGAAAATGAAGACAATGTTTGAAAATGTCTGACTTTTATATTTCCTTTTTCTTTATGTTTTTGTCACCCCTCAGTCTATCAAAGCAAAAATGGAGGAGTTGCGTCCTCTTATACCAGTTCTGGAGGCTTACAAAGCAGATGCTCTGCTGGTCCAACAGTTTAAAGAGGAAGCATCAAATGTTACAGAGCTGCTGGGATCTTTACAGGAACAAATGGGAGGACTGGACTACCAGGAGCTTCACAGTCGGGTGGTGAACCTGGAGGACCGTCTGCGGGCCTGCATGCAGAGGCTCGGTGAGTAAACCAGAGGTTTGACAGTCAACCATCTCTCACACACAAACCACTAAGGAGCAGAAGCCAGTGCATCTTTTGTGCTGGTAAATGGTAAGAGTTGTGTCAGGAAGGGTAACTGGTGTAAAACAAATGGCCAAACCTTTCATGTAAGTTTGCTCACTGTGATGTCTCCTGAAGAAGTGAACAGCCGAAAGAAACACACATGGAAGTAGCTCCGGCAGGAGCTGGTGAGTTGGGGGGGTGCTGAACATTCAAACCCTATCGGCTGATCGCCTCATTCCCTACATGAGACTGAGTTGGGCGATAAATCTTTGTTGACCCGTTGATTATGACTCTGTACATCACCCTTGTTTTCAAAAATTGGCACCAGCAAACTTCTCTTCCACTTCTCAGGCATTTTCTCACTCTCAAAAATGGTTTTGAATATTAGAGTTAAAAATCTCTATGCCATCTCTCCTAAACATTTCCATACATAAAATAAATATAAAAATGGTATGGTATGGTATACATCCACTGGTATGTCATCAGTTCAAACTGCCTTGCTGTTCTCTATCCTCTTCCGAACTTCACTCTCACTAATCTTTCCCACTTCCTGGTCCACCAGGAATGACCTCTACTCTTCTTTCCATTTCATTCTTTTCATTCATAAACACCTCAAAGTCTTTACGTCCATCCTCCCATCATACATCATATTTGAGCAGTTTCTATTTTTGACAAACCTAACCTGTTGCATATCCTTTCCAGCCTGATCCCTCAGTCCTACTAAATGAGACAGGTCCTTCACTCTATCTTTACTGTCCAGTCTCTTGTGCAACTCATGCTCATCATCAGGCTCAGTGGTTAGCACTGTTGCCTCACAGCAAGAAGGTCCTGGGTCCAATCCCCAGTTGGACCAGGGGTCTTTCTGTGTGGAGTTTGCATGTTCTTTTCATGCTTGCATGGGTTTTCATCGGGTACTCCGGTTTCCTCCCACAGAACAAAAACATGCATGGTAGGCTGCCTGCAGGCCCCAGGCCTCCCTTGCAAAAGAGATCTGTGATGGGATTTGTCTTGTTAAATAAAGATTAATAAATAAATAAATAAATAAATAGGTAAATAAATCATATGTCATCTGCTTTGCCTTAGCTGCCACCCTCTTTGCCGTATGTTGCATCTTCTGATGTCTCCTCTCTTCTGTCCTCTCACTGTCCTTTTTCTTCTTGGCTAACCTCTTTCTTTGAACAGTGACCTGCACCACATTATTCCACCACCAGGTTTCCTTTTCATCTTTTGTTCAGATGACACACCAAGTACCTTCCTACCTGCCTCTCTAATGACTGTTGCTGTAGCCTTATATCAAAGCTGTAAAGTAAGTCTTGCAGTAAAAAGGTTTTATCTTCTGTAATTAACAGTTAATTAGAGGACCATTAATTACGGAGCGTGCCATGCTCCTGCAGCTCATTAGTTCATCTGGCTCAGTGATAGAAAGAAAAAAATTGATCATAAAATGGTGCTGTCTAGAGTTAAAATAATAAGAATGATAAAATAAGAATGATATAAAAAAGAAGACAAAACAATTAAAACAAACATCCATGTACGACCACCGAGAGACTTGAGAAGACATGACTGAATACAAGACTTTGTTTTCAACTACCAGATCTGACAGGTCGGGTGGGCCTTCACAAAACTCTGGACTAGAATAAAAAATACAAATGTCAAAAAATTTATTTTGAGTGTACTAATGGAGTAATTATAATAATTTATTTATTTCCATTCAATTAATCCCATTGATTTTTATTCTTAATCACTTTGGTAAGAGTTACTGTTTTAAATGTGCTTTATAAATAAAAGTGACTTGACTTGATGATTTATTTGTTAAATTTGCCATAAAATAAATATTTTGTCTAGTAAAAAACTAAAACTAAATACCCTTAAAGAGTTAAATAGTTAGTTAAATTTCATATTTTTATTTCAGATTGAGCTAGCTTTAAAATAGTGATGTTTATTGTTGAAAAAAGAAAACATTATTATGATAATATAAAAAAAAAAAAAGAAAGTTAAAAATTTCCCATAAGGTACACGCATACAGTAGTTATAAAGTTATACAACGACTAAGATAATCCATAATCCTATCCCAAGAGTTTAAAAAATAACACGACGTCTATGTGTTGTTCCCGTCAAAGAGCGTTTTAAAATTAAATTAATGGAGAAAAGTTATTTAATAACTAATGGAGGACAAAGCATTTTGATTTCAAATCCTTGAGAACTTTCTCATCAGAGTAAAAGTCCAGTTGCTTTGCTTTGAAACTTTTGCCACATCCAGGATGATGAGAATCTCTCAGTTCTTCCACTTTGTGCTCAATATTAATGAAACATAAACTTTGGACCTTAAAATATCCTGATGCATGCTCGATAATCCAGGTAGAAAATCTAAAAAATTTAAGTCTGGTCCTCTGGACATTCTAAATGAATGAATGAATGAATGAATGAATGAATGAATGAATAAATAATACATTATAAATAAACATTAAAATATATTATTTTTTAATTAATTATTTATTTTTATTTATTTTTATTTTGTTTATTTTGTTTTTTGAATGTCCAGAGGACTAGACTTAATTTTTTTAGATTTGAACATCAAACATAATCTAATTTCTCTTTTGAAAATGAGTTCTCGTGGCTCAATGAGACTACCTGGATAAATAAAGGGTAAATGAAATGAAATAAAAAAATTTAATCCTCCTGCACCTGTTATATTTACGCCGTTTGCCTAAAGTTCACTTTTGTCTTTCAGCTTGTGGGAAGCTGACGGGGATTTCAGAACCGATCACCATCAAGACTTCTGGGTCCAGATTTGGCTCATGGATGACTGACCCCCTGGCTCCATCTGGAGACAACAGAGTGAGTTTCCTCCCTCCCACCAACAACACAACAGGTTCAGACAACACATCATCTTTGTTCTGTCACAGTCGAGGGTCGTGCTGTCATTTGATCACTTGTGTATTTTCACTTGTTCATCTTTGTGTCAACCTCAACTCTAGTTGATACATTTCACACAAATCGTTCATCCTACAGTTCATATAAGTTCTGAGGTTTCACCAGCAGGTCCTTGATGCTCACAGAACTTCATCCCATTGTTCTGGTCCTCAGTTTGAAGCTTCTTTAGATTTATTAAAAGCCTTATGGACTCTGGGCCGCAGTTTGGGGTTCTGTTTCACCGTGCCTGACACTTTCTGCTGACGTGAATTAAATCAGAGTCAGAGTCAGAGATTCTTTGTCATTCGCACCACATGTGGTGCATGTGATGGAACGAAATTATGTACACAGGGTGCAGTTACATCCAACAATAAAATGTAAAAGAAAAACAGTAATAACATCTAAGATTGAACTAAGAAAAACATCAACTAAAAATACACTATGCACTAATATTATAGAAAAACATTACTTCAAACAGCAGCACGAACATGAGTCTGTATGAGCAGATGAACACGAATGAACACAGCAGCATGAAACAGATTTTTGTCTTTTCAGCCAAGATGAGCTGACATTAGCTTTGCACTTAAGAAACTCATCTGCACGAAAAACGGCAGAAACAAGATATCTGTAGTTGAATGTGTGGAATCAAATATTCTCCTATAAAATTGAAAGTTTTGACTGTTTTAGATAAAGCTTTGCCACAAAATAATTACTGGTAGTTTCAATCAAGCTGATAACCGTTTAGCAAAACTTAAGTGGAAAATAATGGGCATTGTCAACAAAACAACCCAGCAGCATCCCTCTTTTAATGACTTTTTATAAAACAATGGTATTTGATAAATGCAGTATATGACCTACAAGCAGATTTCTAATCGCCTTCAGAAAGCATTGAATGCTCTGTTGAACCGAAACATATTTTGCTGTATTTTTATTAAAATTAATAAAGAACTGTATATTTTAATGTTTAACAGAGGAAGATGGAGGAAGATGATTCATTGTGGTGACCCCTGAAAAGGAAACATCTGAAAGAAAAAGATGATGAAACAATGAGTCTTTTTTAACATTTAATGTTGAAATTCATTAAAACCTTTGTATGGTTACTTCACAAAACACTGACCTTACAAATCCTATCACAAAACATTGAATTCAGAAAAAGAAAGAAAACTCACAAACACATGCTTGCTGTTTGCTAACCCCGGGCTAAGCATGTAGCTGCACAGAAAGCACTGCTAATTGTTGCCTTTCAGCTAGCTGCTGCTGCTGTAGCTGCTAATGGTGCTCATAACTAACCACAGGATCCAACGTAAATACAATTGGCAGAAATTCACTTGAATCTTGGCACCGTAGCTGTTAGCTTGTCAGCTAAGCCAGAAATAAACTGGGGCCTTTTAAAGAACTATCCACATCTGGTAAGATATTAGTTACCGTATTTATAATCTTTCCACAGAACTACACTGCAGAAGATCTGAATTAACCCTCTGAAGTTGTTCTTTTTACTTTGTGGCGTTTATAAAGACTGTTGTTTAAACAGTACAGCTCAGGCTTACGAGAAAGCACAATGTGGATAATCATCAGGCCTCAGGAGGAGGCGGGCCTGACCGAGCAGGTACAGGTATGCAGCTGCAGCACAGGTACAGGTATGCAGCTGCAGCAGAGGAATGTTCGGCTCATTGTCCATAAATGGGCCCAATCACAGCAAGGTCTGAGGTGGATTGTTTATTTTTTATTGAAGGTTGGAGGACTTTGGACTTTATGTTATCCAATCTATTTTTCTCGAACCAGATAAAATGAGTCCCCACATTTAACTGTTGCACACTGTGTGTTGGCAAAACTAGCACTCAGGCGAAGATATGCATATCGCCCGCCACCCTCCAGGCTGTTTGCATATTTCTTAGTACAGTATTTCCAACGTTTTGAGTAAACGCGTTGTGTGATCGGTTAGCCCCCGGAGTGCTTGGGTTGAGTTTCAGACAACCACTCCAAACCTTAGCTCAGTATCTGTAAAATTCACTGACAACCATTTTTATGTTTACTAATGTCAGTTAGCTGTGGCAGCCATCTTGAATCAGGTTCACTCCAAAAGTTAATCAGATGCAGAAGCACATCCAGTGACTACTTCCTGAACGTTTCATGAAAACATGTCCACTGGTTCAGGAGATATTTTGCTAACAGACAGACAAACAAGCAGTCACAGGATGATGTGACTGTCTGCCATTCATAGTTGATGTTTAAAAACTAAAAACCTGGTATGGACTCTGTTAGAAGACCGCTAGAAGGTTCTAAAGCTGTTGCAGGGCTCTGCCTCTGCGTTCCTCACCGGGTTTCTACTCTTGCAGGTTAGTTCCTCGTGGAGGAGGTGAAAGGATTTTACAGGAGAAAAACTGAGCTAAAGTTTCATTTGATGGCCTTCAGCTCAAAAATGACCGGAAGTAGATGAAACAGCAGCTGAAACAACCAACAGATCAGCCTGGACTGCTAGAGGATTTTGGTTCTGCCTTCTCTCGGAATGTCCAGATCTGTCCTGCAGCACCACCTGGTGGAGAACGTCACTACTTACAACAAATGTTAATTAATTATCTTCAGGCAGCCTACATTTCCCAGCATGCTCCTCTGTCACACCAACCCTCTGCAGAAACTCCCTCACTTCATCCACCAACCTTCTCTCTGGTCCTCCTCCATAGTCAACATCCTTTGTCCACCATGCCCACTGGACATGTCTAAACCATCTCAGCCTCAAAGACTTTGTCTCCAGACCTGAACCTGAGCTGTCCCTCTGATTGTTTTGACTCATTTTATTTGTTGTCTCCTACCTTCTTCTGAGTCCACTTCATTATTTCTTTGTAGTCATGCTTCATCCTCCTTTTTGCCTTCATCATCATAGTCATCGTCATCATAGTAAGTTTTAATCTTTGTTGTTTTTTTCATTGTCTTTTGTATTCATTCAACCTTTATTTAGGCAGGTTAATCTCATTGAGCCTCGAGGACTCATTTACAAGAGAGACCTGGCT
>JAVCKU010000003.1:4448618-4464729 GCA_032273985.1 Hypsolebias coamazonicus
CATCCATCCATCCATCCATCCATCCATCCATCCATCCATCCATCCATCCATCCATTTTCTTCCACTTATCCGGGGTCAAGTTGCAGGGGTATCAGCCTAAGTAGGGAGGCCCAGACTTCCCTCTCCCCAGCCTTGGGCCAGCTCCTCCGGGGGAATCCCATGGCACTCCCAGGCCAGCCGAGAAACATAGTTCCTCCAGCATATTCTGGGTCTTCCTCTGGGTCTCCTCCCGGTGGGACATGCCCGAAACACCTCGCAAAGAAAGCGTCCAGGAGGCATCCTAACCAGATGCCCGAGCCACCTCAACTGGCTCCTCTTGATGTGGAGAAGCAACGGCTCTACTCTGAGTCCCTCCCAGATGACCGAGTTTCTCACCCTATCTCTAAGGGAGAGCCCAGTCACCCTGTGGAGAAACCTCATTTCGGCCACCTGTATCTGAGATATAATTTTTTCTGTCACAATCCAAAGCTCATGACCGTAGATGACGGTAGGAATGTAGATCGAATAGTAAACTAAGAGCTTTGCCTTTTGACTTAGCTCTCTCTTCACCACAACAGACCGGTACAGCGCCCACGTCACTGCTGACGCTGCACCTATCCACCCATCAATCTCATGTTCCATTTTTCCCTCATTCGTGAACAAGATCCCAAGATACTTAAACTCCTCCACTTGGGGCAGGACCTCTTCCCCGACCCAGAGAGGGTACTCTACCCTTTTCTGGCTCAAGAGCATGACCTCAAATTTGGAGGAACTGATCCTCATCCCGGCCGCATCATACTCGACTGCGAACCAATCCACCGAAAGCTGTAGATCACGACCTGATGAAGCCAATAGGACCACATCATCTGCAAAAAACAGAGAAGCGATCTTAAGGCCACCAAAACGGATCCCCTCAACACCTTGGCTGCACCTAGAAATTCTGTCCATAAAAGTTATGAACAGAATCGGTGACAAAGGGCAACCTTGGCAGAGTCCAAGTCTCACTGGGAACAAGCCCGACTTACTGCCGGGCCGCCGGCAATGCGGACCAAGCTCTGACACCGGTCGGACAGGGACCTAACAGCCCGTATCAAAGGGCCTGGTACCCCATACTCCCGGAGTACCCCCCACAAGTCCACAAAGCACATGTAGGCTGGTTGGGCAAACTCCTACGCACCCTCCAGGACCTTGCTGAGGGTGTAGAGCTGGTCCATTGTTCCACGACAACTGCTCCTGAATGGATGGATGGTTCAGGTGTAATGAAATAAATTAATGACTGAGGGTATGAATAATCTCTCAGCCTAATCAGGTTTTGACGAGTTGTTTCAGTGAGACAGCGTTACCAGGATGCCCTAAACATATTTTCAGTCTGTGAAATATATATATATATATATATTTTAATTTGTGAGATCAAAATGCAGCATATACAGTCATATAAGATTTTTTTTAGTGTGAATTGATATTTAAAGTGGACAAAAACACTTTTTTATTTTAATTATCACAGATTATTGTCTTTTTTTTTTAAAAGCTGGATTGATAGAGTAGAAACAAAAGCAAACATTAAATAATATTTCTTTCTTACATCACCCCAATGACTGTGAGCTGTATTTGTCATTGTGACTTTTTAGTGATCTACCCTGATGATACGACCCGGGAGGATTGTTTAGGTCCAACTCAGCTGGAGAACCCTCAAACTTGGAGTTCAGACGCAGCTGTATTCTAGTTCTTTGTGTCTTGAGTTCATTTGATTTTTCGTTGTTCCAGAGTCTCGTATACGGCCATGAAGATGGGCCTCTTCCGTTGGTCTTGGACTGTGCAGAAGTTCGCTGCAGGACAGGAAACAAGACTTTTCGCTTTTCTCTGGAAGATAAAACATGACCTAAGCTGTTCAGTGGGTTTGAAAGAGGACTCACCGAACGCTCAGGATGACAATTAACACGTCAGGAATCTCTTTAACAACCAGACATGGGATTAACAAAAAGACTTTCAAGAAGCAAAGATTATTTCTGTATCGTTTTAGAACTTTCCCTCAATAAAACTCTTATTTATTCATGTGTATTTTGTGTGTGAAGGGCACGGGACGTGTGTTTCATGCTGTGAAAAATGAAGGAGTCCTCTCTGGAAGGAAGTTGTGCTTTTAGTGAGTCATAGGCTGATATTTACAAGAAGTTCAAACATTTTACTCATCGTAACATATCTCAACATATAATAAATACAGCTCAAGTCAATATGTCTTGTTTTAGCATTTCTGGCACAGATTTGTGCACAGCTTCACCAAACACATCAGTTATTGTGGCAATTTAGTTTTTTTATTGATACGTAACAAAAGCTAAACATGGTAAAATTTGACAATCGTCACAAAGTTGGAATTTCTTCCCCTACAAATGAAGACATTTTATTTTTGATGAAAGCAAAAAAAACAAAAAAGAAATCTGTATTTGCTCTTGTTGCTGCTTGTCTGAAGAGGACAGGTCAGATTATGTGACTTGCTGTCAGATTGAGAACAGTTTAAAGTTTTATTTAAATTTATATGTTCATGTTTTGTCTTTATAATGTGTAGGAAACTTTTGTGTTTCAGTTCAGTCGAATAAATCAGATTAGTCTTCCACGGTCTGTTACTTAACATCATGACTGAAGTTTTATTTTTTAACTTCATAAATACAGACAGATCTTCTCTGCACGTGTTTCAGCTGCAGGTTTTGGTGTTTTTACATCGTGTTTCTGTTCTTGCTGTGGGAAAATTAATGCAAAACAGACTTGGTTAAAGCAAACACATGCATAGAGATGAACTAGAAATGTGAGAAAATACAACTGAAATATTTAGTTATCTTTGTCTTCTGGATCCTTATTATACATTATCTGGTTTGTTGACCTCTGGCTAAGATCATTCATAGATCACTTGACTTTACTGTGGTTACCAACATAAACCAGTCAGTTTCACGTTGTTTAGTCAAAAAGAGCCACGTGGCCCATGAGCCACAGATTGCAGCACCCTGTCATGTGGACAGGTTGCCTCACGACTCAAGTTTTTGAAAACATCAAATTCAGACATTAACAGAAAAAAAAAGGCAAACGTGTAACAGTTTAGAACAAAGAAAACAACACTGGCTGATTTTTGAAACAGTTTACTCTGTAGAAGGCAGAATAGTTTGACACAATTCACAGCAGATGTGAAACTTCAGTTCATCGCCTCGGGCCCAGCGAGGGCTTTGCATGGCAGGGTACAGCGACTCGGCTCAGAACTGCTCTGGGACCCAGGACTCGGGATTTTGTGTCCGAACAGAAAACTTCCAGATCAGATTTGTGTTAAAAGAGGCACGACTCAAAGTAAATCAGAGAAAATTCAACAAAAATAAAAAATTGTTCCGAAGCAGACACCAGCTGGCCTGAAGGAACAGAAAGTGGATACTGTATATATTTATATATATATATATATATTTTTTTTTTTAAACTTTTTTAACTTCCTATGGCTTTCTTTAAGGAATACAGTGGTAATTGATCAGTCTCCACCTTTCAGAGATTAGATAGAAATAAGCAGTTTATAACTTCTGAAAAAGTAAACAAGCTTGTTCTCTACCATACCATTTTATTTATAGAGCACTTAAAACAGACAAGGCCAACCAAAGCGCTCTTTGCAACTCATACCACCAAACCAACATTCAGACTCCTAACTTGGCTGCGTGAAAAACATTTAAAAATAAATCAACAAACATATCAGAAATCAGACAAAAATAATGAATAGGGTTTGTTAGTATTTTTTCCCCTAAATTTCCTAAATCAGCCAACATATTTTCTGTTACAATCAAAACGCTCACATTAATGAACCCTTTAACTCGGATTAATGAGCTAAAATGGCACAAACAGCATATCTCTGGTTCTTAACAGACTTTTTTATTTTATAGAAGGCCTAAGAAAGTAAAATCTAGACTTTTTGAAAATCTAAGAATAGTAGAAATGTATTTACTCTCGCTCAACTGTAAATATCCCATAAATTATAGGGTTACAGCTATAAATTTATTTATTTTCTGATTTATTTTAAAGACATTTTGTCGAGTTTAAAGGTGTAAACAACAAATCTTTGGCAGTCTGCGTTTGGAGAAACAGAAATTTGACACTCTGCGCAGAGAAATCTGTCATGGCGCCAGCAGCACGGTTTTGACGTAGGCCACGGTGGTGAAGTTCGTCAACATGTCCACGTGCTCGTTGCCGGGCAGCTCTTTGAGGAAGACGGGTTGTTTCTGCTGCTTCGACCACCGTTTGCACTGGATGGCGCTCCGCAGGTTCACCGTGCCGTCCCCGTCGCCGTTCAGCACCGTCGGGTCCACGTCGGGGAACTTGTCGGAGTACTGGAAGGCCTCGGGCGTGGGGACGCCGCTGCCGTACAGGCAGTGGACGGTCACGCCGGGCGCCGTGAGGTCGGACACCAGCGGCTCCGTGTCCTGACGCATCAGCCAGCCTTCGCTGAAACCGATGTCCTTGTAGAGACGCTTATAGTCCTGCAGGGTGTAGTTGGTGGTGGGGGTCTGGACTAAAACCTGGAGGGGGATAAACATAAGTTCATGTCTTCGTTTCACTCACAGCAATTCTTTTTTCTAGCAAAATATAATTACAGTAACTTCAGATAAATTGTGGCATTTTTTTGAACATTTTGTATATTTAATAACTGGTTTGTAAATTTCTCAGAATGTGCCACAGGCAGGTGCTAACTGGGTCAACATCACCTACTGGATTTAATCAGTTCAAACTGCTGGTTCTGATGCTCAATTCTGATGTTTTTGCCCAGATGGATTTTTCTCGTTGGTTTGGTTAGATTTTAAAAACAAACTCTGTCAGACTCCAGTGTCCACGGTTCTGAGGCGACGTCACAAGCAGCACACCGCGTTTACAGAAAAAATATGGATGCTATAAATGTTAGCATGTGTGGATCCGTTCTGTTTCATCTGGTTTTACTGGTCTTTCCTCTTCCCGGCTGCTCTGGAGCAGACGTCTGTAATGGGAGAGACGTACTGAAGGTGAAATAAACTTCAGTATTGATCCCTTTGATCGATCTTACTTCTAACCTACAAAGCTCTCAACAACCTAGCTCCATCTTATATTTGTGATCTTATTGTTCCATATTTTCCTAACAGAGCACTTTGCTCTCAGACTGCAGGCTTATTTGCGGTTCATAGTTTCCAAAAGCAGAATGGGAGGAAGATCTTTCAGTTATCAGGCTCTTCTTTTGTGGAACCAACATCCAGTTTCTCTCCGTGAGGCTGACACATTGTCCAGTTCTAAGACTGGACTTAAGACTTGCCTTTTTTGATAAATCCTATAGTTAGGGTTGGCTTGTTATGCTGCCTTAAGCTTAGGCTACTAGAGGACAAATTGACCTCATTTTCTTAAATGAATTGTTAAAACTGAATAGTTCTGACCTGATATTATTTCTATCTGAACATGTGATTCTTGACCTGCCATTGTGTATCTGTTCCTACCAAACCCAGCTGGTCGAAGCAGATGGCCTCTTGTCCTGAGCCTGGTTCTGTTAAAGATTTCTTCCTCATGAGGGAGTTCCTCCTTTCTACTGTTGCCTTCTGCTGGGACTTGGCACTATATAAATAAACTGAACTGAATTGAAATTGATATGAACCGATTCCAACGTTGGTATCATAAGTCGCTGTAGACTCTCAGTCAGCCAGGACATGGCAAATAAAAAGGAAGATGAAGCAACTGGACTTCTTCTTTGCAGCTGCAGATGAGCTGATCTGAGCTTTAAACTGCACGAGGTTGGTATCAATATCATCAATGCTTGGATTGATCCCCCTACCTCAATGATGCAACAGTCGAATGAAATGCGGCATGACTGTTCAGACCGAGGTCACTTTAAAAAACAGATTCGATTTAGTGCCACCTATGAAAAAGACCTGAGTTGGATTAGAAAAAAATAATTTGTCACATTCAGACAGTCATGAAAAAAAATCTGCCGCTTTCGCCTGCAGTGTGAACGAAGACAGACTAAGATCATCTTCTGATGAGAGAGAACAGTTATGACCGTCTTCACCTTTCAAGATCTTGTGAAATGTGTTAGCTCTCAGATCATGTGTTGTTGACTCTCATCGACTACCACGCCTCAGTTCAACTCAACATCTGTGGAACCGACAGGTCGAGCCATTTTTGTATCTCTTGCTTAGCTGTGGCAGCCATTACGATGAATGGGGCTGACTAAAGATCACTTGTGGATGTACATCCAGTGAGAGCTTCATTAAAATCCATCCAGTGGTTCATCAGATATTTTGCTAACAGACAGACAAACAAGCACACACAGACCTGATCCTTTGGCCAGGAGTGGGCGTAGGGGAGGAGCCAACTGGTGGAGATGGCGGTACGCTGCTGGGAGCGGATCTTCAGCGGGCTGATCACTGGGATGCGGTTATTATCTCCTAAAGTCGGATAACAGACACGGAACAGAGAACCGAAAACGGAGAGTGAGAAGAGAATCTGAAAGTTAAACCTGTAGCAAGAACAAAAGAGCAAATCTTCTTTTTATGACAAATGAAACTGTTTCTTTACTCTTGTAAAAGGAAGGGTCGTCTGGACGGATTCTTCTTCAACAAAGACAAATCCATCCAGACGACCTGACTTAACCTTGTTGGATTTTTCTACCTGGATTATTGAGCATGCATCAGGACACTTTGTAAAAGACTACAACTCTGTGTGATTTCTCTACATAACATATTCTTAGTTTAACACTCAGACATGAAAGGTGCCAGGCGATGACTATTATTTTTGATATAATTTATCAAATATTTTGGACTAGTAATGCTTGTTAAATTATTTAAATCAATCTAGACTTTCTCAGTACACTAATGGCGCATTGCCACGGGACCACCTCCACTTGGCTCGATTTACGGGACCACCTTGTTTGAGGTTCCCAGCGGACTGCTCTGAGGGCAGAATTTGACGTAAGCAGACAGCAGCCGTTGACCGGCCAGCGGACGACCCGCCCAGCAAAACTGCACATTCTGAGCTGGATTTATCGAGAAATATCAGAGGTGATGGCGCAGCAGTGCCAAGATAAGCTAAAGAAACTGAAGTCGGATTATAGGGCGATTAAGGACCACGGTGGGCGGAGGAGTGGCTCGAAAACAGTGACCCATTATGATCCCGCCCATAGAGCAGGGAAACAAGTCACAGAGGCAAATCACCTCCATGAGACGAGAGCCGAGTGGAGCTGCACTTATCAGTGGCGAAGCAGCTTACGCAGACGCGCTATCCGCTCATTACTCAACCGTTTTTGATGTTCTCCCTTACCAGACGTGACCACTCGAAGCGTTTTGGCCACGCCGGCCCACGGGGCTCCCAAACAGACCAACGCTTTGATGTATTTGTCCTTCCAGGCTTGCGGCTGCTGGTTGAGGAAGTACAGGGTGTACATGTTGCCCATGCTGTGAGCGATGAGCACCACGGGCCCCCCGGCCTTCTGCGCCATCTCCTCGATCATCTGCTGCAGCGCCAGGAAATACTCTTTATTCTCATCTGGAAGGAGAGGAGAAGCAGAGGAGATGAGGACACACGACTCCCCCTCCATGGTCCAGCTGTGAAGTGCTTTGTGTCGTGTCTTACTCGGGGCTTTCCTCCAGTCGTAGGGAGCTCCTCTGACGTCGTCGTCTCTGGTGTAGCCCCACTCCACCATCGCCTGCACGATGCTGAAGAAGTACATGCCTGAAACGCACAGAAACAACAGACCAATCATGGAAAGCAAAACCAACAGAGGCTGAGCTCAGAACCTGCTCCGGAGCAGTTCATGTTCAGAGTTTGACAATAAATCATCTGTACAGAGTCCAACCAGTTCCACAACATTTTTTTTCATGGGGATATTAAACACAGTGGAGGAGTTTCAGCATCTGGGTGTCTTGTTCCTGAGTAATGGTAAGAATGGAACAGGAAATGGATCAGCACATCGTCCACAGTAATGAGGGCGTTGTGTCGGTCGGTCGTGATGAAGAAAGAGTTGAGTTGAAAGGCAAAGCTCTGGATTTACTGGTCTGTCTACGTTCTAGTCCTCACCTGTGGTCTTGAGGTTTGGATCTTGACTGAAAGGACCAGATCCTGGAAACAAGCAGCTGAAATGAGCTTCCTTCGTAGTGTGGAGGGGCTCAGCCTTAGAGGAGCTCCAACATGCAGGGGGAGCTCGGAGTGCAGATGCTCCTCTGCATCGACAGGAGTCAGCTGAGGTGGTTCATCTTAGGACACCTCCCAAAGGAGGTTATTCATGCAGGTCCCACTGGGAAGAACCTCCTGAAACTCTCTGGAGAGATTATAAATCTGGGTCTGGGAACGTCGCGGGGTCCCCCAGGAGGAGATGGAGAGTGTTGCTGGGTTTCCCTCCTGGACCTGTTGCCTCTACGATCCGATTTTGGATTAGCAGCAGAAGACGGAGATCTTAAACATTGAAATAAACTGGCAGAAACGCTGATGTCTGAAACTAATTTATTTTAAAACTTTTGATCACATCAGACTGCTGACTCAGCATTCACATGATTCATTATCTTCTTGCTCCTTAAGAGAACAAAGATGGTAAATTTGCTTCAGAACTTGCAGGATTATGAGCCCTTTTTGTCTCAAACAAGAAACTTTACAGCTTCAGTGAAGAATAACTGGACAATCGTCGTCCGATGACCATGAAAACCACAAATAAAGACGATACTGGGAGAAGGACTGTATGCGGTTTTAAAAGTGTCTAATTCAAGAATTAGAAAAATTGTATTTCTACGACACTGTCATTTAGTGTTTTTTTATTTTTATTTATTTGAATTGCTTACAGCCTGAAGTTCTTCTGAATGAAGCATCATTAAGAATTGTTAATAATCTACAACTTTAAAAGGATAACTGATTTGTTCTGTCTGGAAGAAGCATCATCTTGATGTGTTAAAGATCAGAACCAGTGTTGAGTTTTGGGTTTGCTTGAGCCGGCTAACACAAAGACACCCAGCTTGGTCCAACTGGTTTCGTGAACTTTGACTCACCAACGCTATGTTTGCTGGGGTCCAGGTACTCCAGTGAGTATGTCTGGCCAAAGCCCGGGACCCGGATGCTCACGCCAGGCGGGGCGGAGGAGGTGCGTGTGGTTTTGTTGTAGATAAGCCTGCACACACACACACACAGTCTGATTTCAGTTTGCATCACTGACACCAGGAAACATTACTACAAACCACAGAAACAATTCCTTTTTTCTAACCTGAGGCTCCACCACATTCATGATGTGAGAAAACAAACTTCCCCAACGCCCATTTTATTTTACAGAGCAGAAATGAAACACTTGGTGATTTGCAAAGCAGAAGTGACTATTTTGATTCATCTGACCACAGAGCAGTTCTCCTCTTTGGCGGGCCTGAAGATGGCAACCATCAAATATCAACTTTTACCCCGTCCTTTGAGTTCAGAGATCTCTACAGATTCTTCAAAGCGTCTGATGTTATGAAGTGAAGATGATGGGAGATTCAAAGTTTTCTAATTCTCCATTCAGGAACATTATTCTGAAACTGTTCCACTATTTATCGATAGTCTTTCCATACTGGTGATCCCCTGCCCATTTTTACTTCTGAGAGATTCAGCTGTAAAAACCCAGTCCTTTTACTGAGCCGTTGACCCAATTAATTATTCATAACACTTATTTTTACAGCATTTTGTTGCTCCTTGTTAAAGATGCTATGCTGCCAGCTACCATATTTTCCACTGTGCACGTCGCATCAGTCCAAATATGTCTAATGAAGTGGAAAAATCCATAAATACTTCACGTCACCATATACGGTACATTGCATCTATTATGTGTCACTGCTGACAACCTGAAAATGTGGGCCGGTGTTGTGCCAAAAATCGATTGGCTGCCAAATGGCGGCCGCGGGGGTGTGCACAGGATGATTTTAACAAGATTAACACTTAAAAACAATTATTTGTTCGCTCGAAATTATAGTAAAAGTGTGTCTAACTTTTACTTAATGAATGCACTTTGATGGTCAAATCAGCTGCATTTTCAAAAACCGATTCGCGGAAGTAAGAGTGCGCAGAGGGACGTGCATTTCTTTGAAATTTAACAAGATAAACACCTAAAAACATTTATTTGTTTGCTCAACTTTATAGTCAGTGTGTGTCTCAGTCTAACTTTTACTTAATAAATGCACTTTAATGGTCAAATCAGCTGCATTTCTAACGTATTTGCTGTCTCGGTGCTCCGGGAGCTCGCAGAGGGAGGAAATCAGGAAAGAGGAACGCTGTGCATTTCTTTGAAATTTAACAAGATAAACACCAAAAACAATTATTTGTTTGATCAACTTTATAGTAAAGATGTGTCTCAGTTGAACTTTTACTTAATAAAAGGACTTCAATGGTCAAATTAGCTTCATTTCGCAGGGGCGGTGCAGCGAAATGAAGCTAATTTGACAGTTACTCCAAACGAGCAGAACGAAGGTGGCAGGTTATGGCAAGTTGATTGTGTCATTAATAGCCACTTTTACCAATTACATGACACAAAGGCATGACATACTTGAGAACCATTTAGCGTCTGAAAATGGTAGTGTTCAATATTTTCAATGTCAGAATTAATGAAAACAGTCATATTTCAGTCAAAAATTGGTTTATAAGTCACAGGGTACGCAAATTATGCAAAAAAAAAAAAAAAAAAAAAAAAAAAAAGTAATTATTGGCCAAAAAATATTGTAATTATAAATTACATGTTAATTTTATAAAAAACGCAAAAATTTCTTAGTTTAAACATACGATCTGTTAATTTTGTTCCAAATAAAATATGGGTTTATGAGATTTGCCAACTATTGTTTTGTTTTTTACATTTTACACAACGTCCCAACTTTTTTTTTTGAATGGGGTTGTATAAATTCTGTAATATTTTAAACAATAAGTCTTCATTAAAGTTTAAAAAGACAAAGGCGTTGCGACACCCACCGGATGTTGTCGATCCAGCAGTCGATGGCGACGGGCACCAGCAGCTCCAGGTTGAGCCACAGAGTGAAGAAGGAGTCGGTCTTCTTGTAGCAGATGTAATGGACCACGCTGGGTTTATTCAGCTTCGCCTCCAGCTGGTTTCCCAGATCCCCCGGAACTGCAAGAAGCAGCATTTAAAATCAGACACAAGCTGATAAAAACTGGCTTAAACAAATCCATGCTTCAAACTCGTACTCTATCCCTCCACCAGCACAGGACGGGTCCAGCACGCCTGAATGAACACCAGAACATGGACTGACTCTATCTGACAGCATCCAGTTCAGAAACATCTAAGATTATTTATAGTATTTTCATGGACATCATGTTGGAATTTAAATGAGTAAAGAACCCAAAGTACACTGAAAGGCTTAACAAATGTTTCTTTATATGTGGTTATGTTGAATCCAACCCAGTAACATGATTTAAAAATCATACTAACTATTTAAAACAAAAGCAACTAAACTTGGAGAATAATTTTACAACTAAACAGAGTGCGTTAAAAATTTACAGTTTGAATCTTCTGAAAGCTGAGACGAGCAGGTGCTGTGTGGAGATATAAATTAAATTAAATGATCTAGGTAGGAAAACTAGGCATTTGGTTTCCAATAGTTTACTGTAATCTTATTAAAATGTTGAAATATAAAGAAATATCTAAAGAAAACACAAAAATATCTGGGATTTTCAGACTCTCGCTGCAATAAAAACATTTAAATTTGTTGTGGAAATCCCCCCATTACCCTACGAGTCACTTGCATCATGTGCAGAAACATCAGAGTGCGTTACAACACATCGAGCCTGCAGTGACACAAACACACTTTGAAACACACTGAGCACTCGGCAACACGTCAGCGTGACACTGCAGGACCAAAGTGTTGAGAAGGAAACACTCCAGCGTTGTTAAACACTTCTCTGAAGAGATGAAACACATCGCTTCAAAACACGTTCCTGCGTGTCAAACATTCAGTAAAGTTCAGTCAGGTCATCTGGACTGTTTCTTTTTTTGTTGAGACGTTCAGTCCTTCGTCCGAAGGACTTAATCAGTCCAAGGAGCCACAACAAACTCAGTGCCACAAGCAGCACACTCACATACAAGTCCTTTGGATGAAACGTCTCAACAACAACAACAAAAAAACCTGTCCAGATGACCTGACTTAACTTAGTTGCATGTTTTTTCCCCCTGGATTATTGAGCATGAACTTTGATATATTCAATAAAGTCTTAAAAACACATGCAAAATAACAGAATTTGCTTTTATCTTTTCTAAACTTCTCTCTTACTTTTTGACAGGCAACTTATGCATTTTAATGTTCATGTTTTCATCTTTGCCATGTTCTGTATTTAGATCAAGCTGCAAAGTGAAGCAGCAAAGTTCACATTTACATGTTCCTTTAAAAACAACAACAACAAAAAGTTTTCTTATTTTTAAATTGTATTTACTGGTATATATGGATGATAATTCCTGTACTTTTACAGCCATTTTAGACAAAATATCAGTTTAACGTTTCTAATATAACCTTCCTTGAAGGAATGCATATCGCCCACCGCCTTTCACTCCAGAGTTTTAGACTGAAATGTATTAATGATTAAAGTTGTAGCCGTTTAGGTCCAATTTAAAAAATAACATTAGGGACATTATCAAGAGAGGCTGCACTCAAGAGTCTGTGCTGTGAATGACTCTCAGCTAATGCCACACCACATTATAACTCAATTTTTTATAAAACTATCTGTGTTATCTCCATTTATGCATTTAAAAATATCAGTCGACTGTGGCGGCCAATTTATATTGGGTCAACTCTAAAAGTAAATCAGTTGTAGACGCACGTCCAGTGATTTTTCCCTCAAGGGTTCATTCAAAATCCATCAGTGCTTCATGAGATATTTTGCTAACAGACATGCACACACATACAAAAATATTTCTGTTCCGCTGTTATCAACATGATCACCTTATAGCACAATTCATTCATAAAATTCTAAAAGAAAATGCAAAGATCTCTTTGTTTGTGTTGCAGCTTTTGTGTTAAATATCAGCTTTTAGTTTTCCAATAACTAAGGAGTAAAAACAATTTATTCTTACATGTGTATAAACTAATCACCAAGAAGACTTTCCTAACATTGATGCGATTACGCAACCCGGAGTCAAACGGAGCATGTTTGTGGCTGATTAGATCCATCGATCGTGGTGCCGAGGGTCGCTGCAGGATTTCTTCACCATCTCCGGCTGCTGTGCTTTCAGAAAACACTCAGGATTATCTGCTCCGAGACAGACGAGTCCTTCCTGACCCTTGAGCGGCTGTCCAAGTAAAAAAAAAAAAAAAAACTATCTAGAATAAAGAGAACGTTTACCAAAGATTGATCTTATCGTTTATTTAACTTTTGTAGAGGTTTGAAATGAGAGCAGGCTGAGACTCTTACGGCGTGCTCAGACAGAAGCTGTGGTTGCAACAAGCTGATAAAACTCCCCAAAACATGAATAAATAGTTTTATTGTTTAAAACAGAATGAGAAAAGTTAATTGTCTGCTGAGCTGAAGACTCCAGTTCTGTTTGTGCTCGGTCATATGACCAGGACACGCGTGCTTCTAGAGACTTCTTACTTTTTTTATACTCCATTTTGAACAAAGTTATACATTTTTGTTGAAATACAGGTATATTGGTTCAAATATACTACAGACACTTAAACCTAAGAGATAAACAAAACATAATGAAAAAGTAACAGAAATGCAAACATCCTGACACAAAGATACACAACATATTTACTTTTTGAAGTTTTGTCAAGAAAAAAATGTCAACAACTATGTTGTCAAAAGGTTCAAAACATTTTTAGATATAGTAGACAGACTACAAACAATCAAAAAAATCTATATGTATAACTGATAAAAGCTTCTAACACGAATATTTTGGAAAATTAGGAAAATTTAAGAGTAAAAAAAAACACCTGATTTACTGTACGCAAAATGTTCAGGTAATTAGAAATTCCTTTGTTAAAGCTAAAATCATATTTTCTGTTAAACTGTGTTATTTTTGGTATTGTTCAAAGATTTAGCCACATAAATGGGAGCAAATGTTTTTTTTCTGACAAGCTGTTTGTACCAAAAAGCTAAAAGATCCAGTTCAAAATGTGGTTGTTGCTATTATCTGGTCCGTCTCTTAATTTTAGGAGGATTATAATGCTTGAATGGTTCAAAATCAAAGTAAAGAAGCTTAAATTAACCACAAAACATATGTGAAAATGTAAATACAAGAAGTGGACTGATTTTTGTTTTTAATGATCCAGTGTGTAAATGAACACTTTTAATGCCTGGAGAATTGTTATTTACAAACATTATGAAAGTCTGTGTCTCTAGACAAACTTTTTTTTTTTTTTAAACCTTGGTCCTACATCAAGGCCAGCCTCAGTAAAAATAAATAAATAAATAAATAAATAAAAATAACTGAGCTTGGTTTTCAGATTTAATATGTCCAGACTTATTTCAAATTATGTCAACTTAAAAAGTCACGTTTAAAACTACGTCTTTATTAGCAACAACTTTTTTAACTGATTAATAAAGTTAGGTTTTTGACTTTATGGGACAGCTGCAGTAATCAGTGACATTTCAGTCCATATATACAAACAAATTAAAGATTATTTTAACAATCAGAATGTTCCTGACTTCAGTCTGCTAGCTGCTATGCTATCTGTAGGGCCGGACAAGACAGCAACAAGTGCCATTTCTGGCCCGCGAGCCTTGACTTGATCGCATGTGCGTTTAGCTGAAACATTAAAACTAAAATACATAGTGAGTCATTTAAAAATAACACTACTGTCCTGTCACCATTACGGAAGTTAAATGTTTTATTTTCACAGAGAATCCGAAAATTAATCAGGAAGATAATCTGACAGCAGAAAAACCGACCAACACGAACTTACTGAGGACGACCGGGGGTCTCGGGCTTGAACACGACTTGTCGCCGAGACATTTCTCCGTAGGTCTCCCGCCGCTCCGAGCCGACAACAACAACAACAACAAACCGACGGAGAGGGCTGCTAACCGGGTCCGTCCCGCCATGGCTCCCGATGTCTCATAGCCAAACGGTCCCTCTGTGTCGCCTCTTCGGTGTGTGTGAACAGGTCTGCCGCCGAAGGTTCCTGGATGTCAGTTAAATCTCTCTGAGCGTCCCACCACAGATAAACATCCGATAACGATGACCAATTAAACAGAAAAACAGTCACGAGACACAGAGCACAGAGAAATCGATCCGGAAGTCAAAAGAATCTATCGCAGACGTCATCGAGCTGGGGAGTCTTCGGAAATACAAATATGAAAGTAGGGCAGGTTATTGTATTATATAATCATATGACATACCCCTGTCCAATAGCTTTTTCATAAATAAATAACATTAGCATTTCTTCAAGTCAAAATGGCATTTAAACTAAACAGAATTGCAACTAAGAAATCTAAAACAATACGCCTAGTAAAATGTACAATATATAATTTACACAACACAAAATTAAAAAATAAATTTAAGATTATTCAGAAATTATTTAATGTTTTTGTTTTCTATAGTGGTATCTAGTTTTTATCATTTTATGTATGGTTTTATAATATATTTTTAACTTGAACCTTTAAATTCTTAGGAATAAATGTGTAGCTGTGTTTTTTGGTATTTATGCTCTTAAAAAAATTGAAAAATACTTGATTTAATTTGAGATGAAAACAATCCTCAAATGTTTAAGAGCCCACATTGACCCCTACTGGATATGTGTTGTATATTCATAAATCAAAAGCCAAAAAGAACATTTCAGGTGTTGTGCATGACATTTGACAATCAACAGGTGAGATAACTCACTCACCATTCTTCCCCCAAAAAATAAATTACAATTTTCAAAGTACATTTGTTCTATTTAAAATTTTAAAAATGTGGATATCTTAAATATATTTCTTGGACATACACTCTACTGAGTAGCTGTTTTTGTCAAGTAATTTCTGTTGGAATCCTGTCAAAAACCAATGCTGACATGTTCTTGTTCTTAATTTTCTACATCTGCCTTATAATCTGTGTTTTAGCAACTTTTGACATCTTGCTTTAACTTGTTAAAAAGAAAAAAAAACTGTGTTTCTCTCTTATGATTGTCTATTGTTGATTGTCCAAGGAAAATCTATTGCTGTATTGTTGCTG
>JAVCKU010000003.1:4814356-4825926 GCA_032273985.1 Hypsolebias coamazonicus
TGAAGCCCTCTGGAGTGAGGGTGAAACGTTTCTACTAAAAAGAAACTGTCCAGATGACCTGATTGAGAGTTATCTGAATTGACTGTGCTGATTCTAGCATACAAATCTCTCAGCTGCACGCAAAGACCAACTCTCAAAACAGTGAGTGTGGACTGAGGAATCCACCTCAACCCTGCAGAACTGTTTGGAGGTCAGAGAGTGGGGAGTCATTGCTGAGGAGACAGACCTGGGAGGACAAAATACAGCTGTCCTTCCATATGTAAAATTTAGCACAAAAATATGGTGGAAACTAAAGTGAGTAAAGTGTTCCCCAACCAAAATTGTGTAAATCCTTTGCCCATTTTGACCAGCAGAATGCAACGGCCCACATCCAGCAAACAAAGACAGCCCCATCTAGTTGACACCAGGTCAGAGCTGCTCTGAACAAAATCAATATGATGAAGACAACTGGTTCAGATGGAATCACCAGAAATATCCTCAGGGACTGTGCAGACCAGCTAGGAGCGGTATACAGTATAAAGTTTGCCACAATAGTCCCAGCGCCAAAAAAATTATTCAGTGAACTGCCTCAATAACTATAGGTATGTTGAAAAAGGGTTGTAAGCTCAGTCATCCAGGTAGATGACTTCAAAAAAGGTTAAATTGTGTCATCTGGACCAGTTCTTTTGGTGAGAAATGTTCCGCCCACCCATCCAGACGACTTGGGGGTGCGATAGATGAAGCTTATTATCCTTGGTTACTCATGACCCAGGTGAAATTTGATAGTCGGCCCGTCTCCGAGGCCGGTGGGGAGTCAGATTCAGATAAGCTTGATTGTTGATTTTCTTCAGGCAGACAGATTTTTTTTTCTTCAGCCTTGAGTCCATCTGGATGATCGGTTTCCAAAATGGCCTAATTGTGGGAATCTATTCCACTGATCCATGCTATGAGTCTCACCCAAGGCCGAACCCGCTGACGAGTCCCAGAAGCCGCAAGTGGCCAGCGATTCTCATAAATTGCCTCCACCTTACGGTTTAACTCATAAATCAGCTGATTTTGAGTATTCCCAGCACAAACCAGACCGTCACACCGACTCAGAGGCTTTGTCATGACCAAAACTGCTGCCGATGTCTTCTTCAATAGTCGATAAAACAGAGCCCCGCCGATGACAAATAGCAGAGTCCCTGCTATCATAAATCCAAATATATAAACGTATTCAGTGTCCTCCTGAGACGGATCTGAGAGACACATCAACTGTCACACTCCCCACGGGTCCTTGACGTATCCTACAGCGTGCGTCTCAGCTGGTTCTCCAGGACCCTGTCATTTTGTTGAAAAATCTTGTTGATAGAGTTGAACACCCAGGATACCAGATCCATAGTCTTACTTTACGTTCGGGAGATGTGTACCCCAAAATAAATAAATAAGTAAATAAAAAGAGTACTGTAATTCCTGGACAATTGTGCACACCTTAATACAAGCCACGCCCACGTTTTAAAAAGAAAAACGATTTTGTATATAAATAAGCTGCACTTGTCTATAAGCCGCGGGTGTGCACATTGTAACATGAGATATTTACACAGGAAGATTTTTAAAAACTTTTAATTAAATATGTACCGGTAACAAACACAAATACATACTGTAAACAGTTTTTAATGAACGGTGCCGGTAACACAGCTGGTTAACAAAAAAAATTCCAGTAGCCTGCTAGGAAGTCATCGAACACTATCTTCATCTTCCTCCTGCGCCCATGAGCTTGTGTTGTCTTCTTCATCACGTTTCCCTCCTCTCTGGGGGCACAATGGTGAGGGGAGGAGAGAACGGGAGAATGGACTTCCCCAGTGGACCAATAAAACTGATTGGTCCACTGAGACCTGTTCAGTAACCAAATTTTTTTTAACCTGTATTTATTCAGGTAGTCTCTTTGAGTCATTAGGACCCACCAGACGAGTATTGGGCATCTATGTGAGCGCCCGGGTGTGTCGAGGCTAAATGTTTTTGCGGCATGACGCTCGCTAGCCTGCCAAAAACAAAAAAAAAATCCATAAATTATCTGCAGCGTTGTTTAAGCATGTGAAAAAAGTAGCAGCTTATAGTCTGGAAATTACGGTAGTTTTGTTTTGACTAAAACAATGAGCTAAAGGCTCGTCAGACTGACGTCAAAGGCTGCTGCAGGCTGCCAAACACCAAAAAATAAATAAATAAAAAGTTTCATAGTGTCTCATGCTGCAAATTTTTAAGAACAACCATCAAGTTGACATTAAATTTATCCACAGTGGAAAGACCAAAGAGTGGCAGCAGCTAGCTGTAGCACTTCTGGTGCAGCCTGGGGCTCTCCAGAAGAACAGTGTGAAAACGATGGCGATGTAACTGTTGTGTCAAACGGGATGACCTCTGAACTTTGCTGGTTTCGCCATTAAAACCAGTCGTTTGTGCTCATCGCGTGAATCTTTGCAGCTACGACTTCACTCCTCTGGACTCGTCTGCCGTCTACGTGTTGAGCAGCATGGCGAGACGCCGGCGCGCCTCACAGTCCAGCGGGGGAGCCGCTTCCCCTGAGAGAGCCACGTTCCAAGGTCTGGTACCTAAAAACAAATGTTTTCTAATTCAGTCAGGACGGTGTGCTTCTATCCAGGAGGTATAAGGTTTATGAATTGGAGGCGTTCTCCAGAGTGTGACGTGAACCTGTTTACAACTCGCCGCAGATGGCCACAGTTCCAGCCATTCCCAGTCCAGACATCACAAGCCAACAAAGAACCAGGTGGTCAGGGCGCAGGGAGGCGGCGCCACGCCCAGCAGGTGCAAGAGACCGATGAACGCCTTCATGCTGTTCGCCAAGAAGTTCAGGGTGGAGTACACACACATGTATCCAGGCAAGGACAACAGGTGGGTGTGTGAGCCCTGAGGCCGTTTACTGTGTAGCCACGTGCGCTGATGTGTGTGTGTGTGTGTGTGGTGCAGAGCCATCAGCGTCCTCCTCGGGGAGCAGTGGAAGAAGATGCGAAGCGAGGAGCGGCTCGTGTTCACGCTGCAGGCCAAAGCACTCGCCGACGAGCAGAAGAGGCTCAACCCCGACTGCTGGAAGCGCAAACGAACGAACTCTGTAGGAACACACACACACACACACACACACACACACACACACACACACACCCTCCAGTTTATCGTCTGATTCACCTCTTCTTTGTCCGACAGGGATCTCAGGGACATTAAAGCTCCAGATAAGACCCGAGTGCAGAGCCCACAGGAGAACACACACTTCCTGTCCCACTTGTTCAGAAAAAGCCGTGCAGCTTTTTCTCCGCGGCTCTTTTCGCTCTCCTCCGAGGTGCTGCAGGTGACGTTGCGGTGACGACGGGAGTCTGGACCCAGCGGAGCAGGTTGTGGAGCGTTCGTCCTGTCAGACGTGAGGTCCTGATTCGTCAGTTTCTCTCTGTTATGCTTGAATCAGGCGGTGGTGCTGCAGCGTCTCAGCCCAAGTGTTTCATGTTTCTTCAAACTCCCACGTCCTGAACAGAAACGCAACACATCACATGTATCCTCTCACCTGCGTCGCTCAGTGTTGAACTGAACTGTTTAACTTTAATCAAACTGACCTCAGAGCCTCAGCTGGCGAGCAGATAAACGTTCAGGTCTTTTCCAGTAGGGTCCTGCGGAGAGATAAAAAACAAACATCTTACCTGTTGCAGTTGAGTTTCGTGAACGACCTTCGATAGAAAGAAAATGTTTAATTCTGACTGGACTGATGGGCTCACGGCAGCTGCAGCCGTAAAACGACCCCAAACTTTAACGTGTGCAGCCGTTGAAGCTAATTTCATTTAAACCTTTACAGTGTTAACATTATGGACTTCTAGTGCTACTGCTAGCTGCTAAATAATCATCACATATATGTGAATCACTATTGTGCAACACTGGCAGCAACGGAAAGGTTTATAAAATGATGTTTGCATAAATTAAGAGATGTTTTAAGACTTTTGGGCCCTTGCTCAAACTAACTGGCTCATATTCAGGTCTCTCTTGTAAACGAGTCCTCGTGGCTCAATGAGATTATCCTGTTTAAATAAAGGTTGAATAAATGATTGAATCCAGTCAAATCTTAACAATTTCTCTGCGTGAGGCTTTCGTAAGAGCTCTCTACAACAGGTAAGATGTGAACCGTTACTTTAAATGCTTGAACTGTCACTTTAAGGTCAGATCTTTCGTGGAGTTTTCGTGCAACGTTCAGCGCCGCTCTTTTCAGACTTCACAGCGTTTCTCATGTTTGCAGACGATGTCCTGGTAATCACTGCAACCTGGTGATTGTTCAGGGGTCAGTGAACACATCGTGGTGCTTTTGATCACCACTGACAGAGAAAGACTTTTGGAATCAGGTTGAATTTCTTGTTGGGAGAACAACCAAAGATACTTTCTACTTGAAGACTTCACATCCAGTTCGACCGTCTCTGTTGAGCCTTAATGGGTTCTTTTATTCGCCGTGTTTAAAGTTTGTGTCAGAGGGGAGAGGTGCTAAAGGTTCATTTTTTTTATTAGCTTCCAGTTGTGAAAATAAAACCTTTGTCTGTTCAGCTCCACGTCCACTGAACAGTGACGTTTATGGAGCCGACAGCCACAAAGTGGACTTTTAAATGATCTGTATTAATGTAGAAATAATCACTTTGTGTGTGTTTACATGCACCTTTAAAGGACTTTAAACATTTACATCCTACAACTAAAGTGCAAGGCTAAGTTGGGATTTTATTGTTCCCAGAAATCACGGTCTGCTCTGATTGGTCGGCTCCGGTGGTCCGATCCCAGCTACCGCCCAGCATCAGCGCTGGTTGATTTCTAAATTTGAATGAAACATTTACCGTATTTTTCGGACTATAAGGCGCACTTAAAATCCTTTAATTTTCTTAAAAATCGACAGTGTGCCTTACGTATGAATTCTGGTTGTGCTTACTGACCTCAAACTGATTTTATGTGGTTATTATGAATGAGTTAAAGAAAGTTTGACTCATCTGACTGTTTAGTTTCACTTAATGCGCCTTATAGTCCGAAAAATACGGTAATTGGATGTTTTGACATTGCCTGAAATAAAAGGGAAAAAAATCCCAAATATAACAAACTTTAGTGTTTTGTAATAAAAACATTTAATCAGTTAAAAATGCACATTTCAACCATGAACGCTCCTTTCAGAGCAGGAAGTTTTGGGATTAGTTACAACTTAATGTACCCACTTCATCACCTTGTTTCCACAAGACATTAATTTCTCTTATTAAACAAACATAAACTGATTATATGAGTTTGTAAATCTAACGTTGAATTTGGTGGCAGAATAATAACCTTAATAGAAAAGCAAGTAAGTTATCTTAAGTTTCAGTTTTGTTTAAAGCTAAACGCCAGTACAGTAAATAATTTGTGCCTTCATTTCAATATAAATGTGTGTATAATACTGAAATAAAAGCTAGTTTTGTGTTTGCCATGAGACGTGTGGGGAGAAGAGGCGCAAGTTTTAGATTTACTTTAATAAATTATGGCAACGGTACGGAAGCATGTTGCTGCCACCCCAGTAAAAAACAACAAAAAAAAAAACCTGTGTTCTAATATATTCTAGTAAGTTTATTGTTCAAATATCTTTTTCACGTTTGTCAGTATCTTGCAGTACATGATTTGTTAACCTTGGTTTACATTACTACAATGTATCTATGTGTGCTTTAATGTAATCATGTTTGCGCTATATGCTTTCACATTTTATAAGAAAAAAAACATTGTGAGTTATTTTTATAATGTGGTATGTTTTTATTGTGAAGTGAAAATGTTTTAAAGCTATATTGTGAGAATATGAAAATATTGCATTGCAAAGTAAAACAGATATAACTGAAGCAATCTTTATAATTTTTTTTGTGGGTTGCAGCAGTATGCTTCTATATGTATGTAAACTTCAAGTTAAAAAAAAAAAGTACTAAAATGAGTAATTTATGCAATACTTTTGAGACAAATACTGCAAGAAATGCAAAAATAAATAAAAATAAATAAATCCATCAGATTTTTGACATAAAGAAACTGATTTTTTTATTGTTTTGCTCTTTATGTTTACGATTGTTCAGTGTTTGCAACATAAAGTAAAAAAAAAAAAAAAAAAGTCTGATTACACAAAAAAAAACCCTAAAGCTATACGTAGTTGACTTCATTACGAGCAAACATGAGTTCGTAATTTTGGGAAACCATTTGCATTAAAACTTTTCTGAACATTTCAACCAGCTGTAGTGGTCAAATCTTTTCTACAACAGTGATCTGGCCAATCACAGCCACTGTTAGCAAAATAAGCAAGCCTAATTAAAAACGTGTAGCCTTGTAAAGTGAAATGACTTGAAATGAGTCGTGAATGTGAACACACGCAGCTTTTGGAATTTCACACGTGTCAGCTCAGCTTCGTGTTTGAAAATAGATAAATCCTCATTTTAAACCAAGTCGCTCGTCTCCCTGAGTAAAGAGCTTTATACTTAATGCACTATATTCACTTTATCTTCTGTGACTGCTACAATATAATGTTTAATGACAAATATGCATATGACTATAGAGGATTATAAATATTTTTTGGTTTGACATAATCTTTGATAACTTTTTGGTGGTTGTGATTTGGATTATTTGTTTTAGCCGTGATGTCAAAGGTCATTCAGGCAGGACGCTGCCATACGATGTATTCCTGACAAAAATAAAAGCACAGTAAATGAGTCCTCATTCTTTCTCACTCTGTTTATTTAAGCTAATAAGATGTCTTCTCATCTCACTGTTGCTCTGTGCTTCTATGAAATACTCATTCATGTCCATAAGAAAAAAAACCCTGTATGCCCATTTGAATATTGTGTGTGTGGTTTGATGCTCATGCCACAGTGCTCGACTGGCCAGCCAACTCACCGGACCTAAACCCAGTTGAGAATCTATGAGGTATTCTCAAGAGGGAAATGAGGGGCACCAGATCCAACAACAAAGAAGAACTGACAGCATCAAGGAAATCTGAGCTTCCATAACTCCCAGTTAATGCCACAGGCTGATTGTTTCAGTGTCACGTCACACTGAGGCAGTGATTAAGACAAAGGGATTCACAACCAAGTATTGAAGATTAACATATCGTTTTTTTTTTTAAAGTACCATATTTTGATTGGTTTGTTGTCATCCTCATTTATTTATGCAAAAACTGAGTCGTGTAGCCGATTTCTCCACCGTACTCTAATTTTTTTGAAATCCTGTTTTTGTGGGTTCCATGAGCTGGAAGCTCAAATTATGTAAAAATAAACAAATACTTGAAATCATTTAAATAGTGGGCCCTGAATCTATTAAAGATCAACTTTTTGAATGGAATTATGGAAGTTCAACAACGTTTCCATGATATTCTAATTTTTTTGGAAAGCGTCTGTATGTTGATGACTCTCATCTTCTACTATACAATATTTTACCTCAAAGTGTGTAAAAGGAGAGCGCCAGACGATGGTGGGTGATGCTGCGGCTACATTTGAGCAGAAGACTTCAGGCTGGCATTTTGCAAAATTACAAGAACATGCTGTGAACGCCATGAATCTGTTACAGAACGTCACAGGCAACACAACAAATTAGCGGTTAGCACTGCTGGCTAACAGCAAGACGGCCTTGCGTTTTTATTTCCAGTGTGGACCTGTTGTCTTTATGTGGCGTTTGCATGTTCTCTTCATGATTGCGTAGGTTTTCTCCCCCCATCCTAAAACATCCATGTTGGGCTGCCTTCAGGACTCGCTAAAGAGTTCTGTGATCTCAACGGGATTTGCCTGGTTTAAAAAAAGTTAATAATCACTTGTGCAACAAAACTGTCACGTCACTACAACTTTCCCACCCTTTGACTCAAAACATGCTGTTTTAACACAAAAAAACTAAACTTTACATGCTTTGACCAACAGATGTGGCCAAAAAAAAAAATAAAATAAAAAATAGTGTAAGAATAGTTTAATGACCCACTGCACTGCTGTATCCAAAAGAGCCAGACTGAAAACAGAGAAATTGGAAACAACTGTTTTATTTTGTTTACATATTACACTCCCCCCCAGCTTTTGACTGGAGACATACATCTGTTACAGATAAAAAGATATTCCGAACAATCAGTTAAAACTATTCAAGATCAATATGTTCAGGCTAAATTGATCAAATAGAATCCACAGTTATGTTTGTGTACATGACTAGAAAATCACCTCGTATAGTAAAATAGAAAATATATCGCGGTACAGTAGAAACATACAGTACTTTTGGCCTTCTGAACAGGAACAGTCGTCTCAGGTGATTCAGTCGGGACCTAAAATGCTTAAAAGGTGAACATCTCACCGGAATGATACATTTTCTTTTTCTTATATTAAAGGGGAAACGTTAAATGTATTTTGATATTTCCCCTGTCATTGTTCAAACCTCATTTTACAAGAAATAAAACGTTTGTTTTGTGAGCTCCACAGGACAGTGATCCAGTTTGGTGCGTTGAGTTGAATGTACAGTGATGTGGTTTGCAAAAGGCACTGGCAAGGAGACATGAACGAAACTAAATCAGTTCAAAATCACAAAAGCAATGCTGGTTATCATAAATATCATTCTAAATAAGACTAATCTGAATTTAAATCTCAGCTTGTGTGTGTGCAAAACGTAAAACTGAAGTGTGTTAAAGAACAGTTCTTGTATTTTTTTTTAACATCATTAAGCTATTCTATTTTGATTTGTTCATTTCCACAGAAATTTATTGAAAGGAATTAAAAAAAAAAAAATCAGCTAAAAGTAACTAAAAGGGCAATCGAAGAAAAAGTCTCCTCAGATATGAGAAAAAAGTCATTTTCAGCTCTTGTTTATGGCGTTGTAAAAGAAACGTCTTTATAGAAGTTTAAAGAAATTTTAACAATAGCTTCACTGTTTGGGTTTGTAGGGTACAAAGTGACCATGAGCATGCGTTAAAAAAGTTGCTACGTCTTTAGTCTGTGTCGATATTTTCCATCTATGCAGTGCACAAAAAACAAACAAAAACATTTATTTGGAAAGTGTTTAAATTAAAAACATTTTTTTTCCTTCAACCAAAAACAAATGTGAATGAGACAGAAAAACTGTTAAAAATAATAATTATAGAGAGTACCGTAATTCCCAGACTATAAGCTGCTACTTTTTTATCCCGCGGTTTATAAAATGCTGTGGCTAATTTATGGATTTATTTTTGACGGTCTAAGGAGTTTCCTGCCGCCAAAAGCATTCAGCTTCGTCACACCTGGGCGCCCACATAGCTGCCCAATACATGTCTCTTTTGGAGAGTGGCTCCTCGTGACTCAATGAGACCACCTGTATAAATAAAGGTAAAAAAATCTGACCAATGAAATGACCGAACAGGTCACTGTGGATCAATGAAATGGGAGGGGGGATTCCCCTGCATCCACAGCAACTTTTGCTCTGTGGAGCACAAGCTTGCAGCAGGAGGAACATGAAGATAGTGATCAATGACTTCCTGGTAGGCTGCTGTATTTTTTTCAACAACGAAAGAGAGACTGAGGACGTGATGAAGTTTTTTTCCGCGTTCTGACACTGAAGAAGATGACTTAAGTGGTTTAGTGCACAGGAGGAAGATGACGATAGTGATCAATTATTTTTCCTGGTAAGCTACTGTATTTTTTTTCTTAGCTGTTTTAAAGGCATTGTTCATGAAAAAACTAACAAACAAACAGTTACTGTACGTATTTATAAGTTAAAAAAACTGTGTAAATATCTCATGTTACAACGTAACACCTGTGGCTTATATATGTACAAGCTATTGTTATTATTATTTAGTGTGCACAGTTTATATTCAAGTGTGCTCTATAGTCCGGAAATTACGGTAGTACGTACAGGGCCAAAGGCCTTATAAGGACATAAAACGGTTAAAACAGGAAAGTCAGTCCAGCTGTTGGCTTTGCTGAGCACCTGCAGCTAACGGCTTCATTCATGTTAATGAACCTGGAGCTGAGGCTGCCATCAACAAAACGTCTGCATTAACAGATGTTTACTTACAGATCTAAGGTACAGTTAGGGTTTAACTGCTGGCTTATTTCAGGTGTGTAAAGTAGAAGGTTTGTTAAAACATTTAGACACTTATGTTATTACTAGAGACAGGGACAGACAGAAGTTGAAGCCACAAAATACAAGTACCCCCTATACACACACCATACTGCTCCCTGTAAACTATTAGGACGTTTTATAAAAAATAAAAACATACCTCAAATAATTTAGATTTAACAATTTTTCTTTTGATTCATGTAGTTTTTACTGCTTTACGTTCAAATATGGATTTTTTTTTTCTCCATAGGTTTGTTTCAAACAGCTGTTTGAGAGCAGCATCATGCTCTGCTGCGACTGTTGGTGAGTTAACGAGGTGAACAAATGAGATTTTTGTATCGAGGGGACGGCCCCTCATCCCTCGTGTGCGGACTCCTAAAATAAACTGGAGGCTTTGGCTTCAATTTCTGAACAATGTGAGAAGACGCCTTTTTACACAGCGGCGCCAAATGACAAGCATCACAACCTGCACCCGACCTACTGGCCACCAAACGTTCAGACAAACTGAAAACTGTTTTTCAGTGTAGCATAACAAAATGAACGTATCCACGTGTTGGCATGAACTTACCATGTCTGGGATCAGTTTATGAAATCAGTAAAGATGTAGCTCACCCGTGACGCTCTAATTCTTCTCTAATGAAACTTCTAATGGAGATGATTGTTAACAGAAAGAAACTATGTGTGGGTTGTTCCTCTTCACAGGTGATCCAGCGGCTGACGAACACACGTATTAAAGCATTAGGATGCTCACTCCCCACAGCGGTGAACGTCACAGCGTGTGAAGTGTGCCTTTGTGCGACGACATGTGAGCGCTCGTGTGTCTACATGAGGGACTCCAGGCTCTCTGCCATGTTGGACTGTCCCAGTGGGACTGATCCGTTTGTCTCTGGACTCTGCAGGGCTCTCTGGTCCTCTTGGCTGCTCACCAGGCTGAGCATGGCTCGGTACAGATACTGGTACTGCTCCTGTTGGGAGGGTGGGGTGGAGTGGTGGTTAATGACACGTTCACTGCAAGGTTTGTGTCCAAACCCACGAGTCTCTGCTGGAATCACTTACAATATCATTAAAGACTCCCGGCCTCATGAGGTTGGTCATGCGTGCCACCAGGTAGACGTCCACCGCTCCCTCCTGCTCCAGCTGACTGAACAGGGTGGAGAGGGCACAGAACAGCCCCGATGTAGGCCCCCCCAAACTGCACGCACACACAAACGTAACGTCACAAAGATGGGCGATCACTTCCCAGAACTCCTCTCTGTGTTACACTCACGGATCGTGGACGACAACGGGTCCACGTGCACGTCTGCTGTGCTCTCTGACTGCGCTGACGAGATCAAAACTGTTTCTGATGGGACTGTCTGGATTGGGCCAGCAGGGGGCGCTGAACTGACGCACGTTGAGCACGCAGTCATCCTTTGAAGAAGAGAAATCAAAGCACAAGACTTGGAAAACTATATTTGTAGCTGAATATTTCATCTACATTAAACTACAGAACAAAAAGTAAGGAAGCCTCGTTGACGTGTTGTGACTTC
>JAVCKU010000003.1:4983689-4994563 GCA_032273985.1 Hypsolebias coamazonicus
ACGTCACCTGAGAGAACCTGTTGGGCTAAGAAAGCGTGCTATGAAGCAAGAGCTAAAAATGTCAGTAGACAAAAGGACTCTAAAAGGTCACATTACAGGCAGGATAAACCACAACGAAACAGCCGAAGTAGCTTAAATGGTTTCTGTGATCTGAAACCTTATGAACACTCAGTGTCTTACCTGTTGTAGATAGCTCGTTATTCTGCCTCGATTTGGAGAAAAACACTTTAGAGAGAAAAATAATAACAGATTTAGCTTCAAATGTCCATTTTGTTGTTTACATGGAACGCTGTGGTTAAATGCAAGCATAAGTAGCAGCAGCAGCGGTTAGCTGTAGCACTTCCGGCGCAGCCTGTGGCTCGTAAAGAGTTTTCAGGTGAACTGATGTGATTTATTTTCAGACTGTTATTTTGAAATGTCAGGCTCGGACTAGCGGTTAGCTCGTTGTTCCAGTTAGAAACAAGCTCTTTCTCCAAACTGAGGTCGTTCAAAGAGCTATCTGCAACAGGTAAGATACTGTTTGTTCACAACAAATATCTTAAGCGTTTTCTCAAATTTTTTCAGTTACAAAGTTTATTTATTTTATTTTTTTCTTTTTCAAATTCAAGTTAAAGTAAAGCGGCACGGTGGTGCAGTTGGTAGAGCTGCTGCCTCTCAGCGAGAAGGTTGCCGGTTCAAATCCTGACCCAGGGCCTTTCAGGGTGTAGTTTGCATGTTCTCTGCATGCACATGTTTTCTCCAGGTACTCCCAATTTCCTCCCACAGACCAAAAACATGCAAGTTAGACTGATTAGTAAATTGTCTCTAGGTGAGAGAGTGAATGGTTGTTTGTCTCTGTGTCCCTGTGATGGACTGGAGACATGTCCATGTCCCCTGCCTCTCACAGTGACAGCTGGACATGGACACCAGTGACCCCCACGGCCTGAAAAGGAAGAAGCGCTAAAGATGATGGATGTTAAAGTTAATGTGAATATAAATATATAAACTATAATTATGGACAATAAAACAAATATCAGCTGTTCTGATCAGGTTTTAAAATAATGATTATGATTAAAAAAATACCACAGAGCTGCTCTATATTTGTAATATAGGATTATATAATCAGTATATGATTTATAAAGTTAGGTCGACTAATAAACATTTCTGTGATGTTAAAAATATTGTTGGAAAACATTTTAATTCCATTTTCAGTCTTTCAGAAAATGACCTGATTAAAAAAGACCAATTCCTCAAATGAAGCTTTATTTTGAAGTATTTAAACAGACTTCCTCCTCGTCTCTTTGTGGTTTTGTTTGCTGTAACCAAAGTAACTTATGTGATGGAGTAAACCACGTGATGTCATAAAATGTGAAGAATTTCAAGAGATGTTCGTGTTTCTGCGTCGAGCTGCCGGCGAAGCTTTAATCTTTAAAGTCTCCTCTGACTTCAGCTGTGGATTAAAGATGAACTGTTCCTTTACTGACAGAAGATTGAAGATGGCAGAATATCTAGAATCAAACAAGTTCAATCAGCTCAACGAATGTGTTTAGTCACATCCTGAGTTCAGGGATGTTGGGCGTCGTGTGACGCAGGAAGGCTGAAGACGTGAAAGTGAAATGCTACGGCCATGTTTCATGGCGTTTCACAGGCAGTCGGTTCTGCCACGGCGTTATGAACGAGGCTTTGTGAGCCAGGTCATCTGACCCCCTGAGAGCAGGCTCGGTCTGCTGACGTGGAGTCCACGGGTCATGAGCTGCAGGCCCGCCGTCTCCGAGGGGGGGGTAACGTCTCGGAGGGAGCGCTTTCTTTTACCGCTTGTCGTTTACTTTAACAGCCTGGTGACTGCTGGCGACTGAAGGGATGGAGCTGAGTGCACGTTGTTGTGAAGCTGCAGCGTTTCCTGTTGGAGACCGTTACAGGAGATGACATGCGGTTTAACAGATGCGTTCAGTCGAAGCCACTTGGAGCAACACTTACAGCCAACACTCTGCACATGATCGTGTTGGAGAATACGCTCATTGTCTGAGGGCCGTGCTGCAGCGTGCACGTGTCAGCAGCGCTGCTCGTCAGCTGCAGATGCTTCACTGTGTGAGACAACAGCTGCGTAGCAGCCCTCCTGTTTGTGATTGCACGTAAAGTTTCCACAATCAGAGCCTCGTCAGTGGGAGTCTGAGAGAGAGGGCCTAAAATAACATTAGGCTCAGATGAAGAGCAGCACATATCAACACGGTGGCTCAACGTATTTCTTATTAAAATGTCCAAATTCAGGAGCAGCGTCTTTATAAAGTTGTGTTTCTACGTCTTTTCTTCACTGAACCCTGAGGGGTTTATGTCTGTAAAACTGTAGTTCCAAACCCTGGTCCTTGAGGAACGCCATCCTGCATGTTTGAGTTGTTTCCCTGCTCCAACACACCTGATTTAGGTATTTGATTATGCCCTGAAGTTCTGCAAAAGCCTGCTAAGCACCCAGTCATTAAAATCAGGTGTGTCAAAGCAGGGAAACAACTAAAACATACAGAATGGCATTCCTCAGGGAACAGGGTTGGGAACCACTGCTGTAAAATAAAAAGAGCTGAAGACATGACTGTATTTAGTGATAACTTTGCAACGTTTGATTTGTATTTACATTTCTAGTGATAGTATGATGCTAACTGCGTTAGCATTTCTATGGCATTTTCAATTGTTACCATGCTAATGTAACAGATAGCTAATGTAACGGGCAGCAGTGTTTGCCCTACCATTATACAAGCGGGGAGCCCTGCCCCATTAACAGAACCAAGTGCACTGTCTACTGAACCTAACTGTGCACCCCACCACCCCCAAACAGCGTGACACTAAGCTAGCGGTGCACAATACAGGTGCTCAAGCTAAAAAGCTAAAGGCAGCACTCTTCCCTCATGCTGAACCCCCCTCCCCCTCCTCCCATACTCACAAACGACCAGTGTGCACAGCTCAGATCTCCCCCGTTGACCAAAACCACAGTCTGGATGAGCGCCCACCATGGCAAGTTGTCTAGAGGAAACATTACCATCCATCCATCCATTCATTTATCACCTGCTTCTTCCTTTTCGGGTCAAGGGGGTCATTGGTGCTCGTGTCCAGCAGTCACTGTGTGAGGGGTGGGAGACACCCTGGACAGGTCTCCAGTCCATCACAGGGACACATAGAGACAAACAACCATTCACTCTCTCACCCACACCTAGAGACAATTTAGAGTTAACAGTCAGTCTAACATGCATGTTTTTGGTCTGTGAGAGGAAACTGGAGTACCTGTAGAAAAAGAACATGTAATCTCCACCCAGAACGTTCCCCAGCTGGGATTTGATCCAGCGACCCTCTTACTGAGAGGCAACAGCTGTACCAAGTGATCCACCGTGCCGCTGAACAGATTACCCAGCTTGTTCAGTATAGAACAATAATTAGCTATGTTAACATCTAGGTAGATCTAATCAATGGGTATCTAAAGTTAATGGTTTTAATGGTTTTAAACTCACCCACAGCTTCTAAATCTTGATGAAACTGCAAGGAGCATGAAGGTTCCCATCCCTTGTTTTCACTTCATACCAGGACTGTGACAGACGAATGGCAGGAAACAACAAAACATCTTTGTTCAAATAAACTAAAACTGCAACACGTGCTTTACTCTGTGTCTGCATTTGCTCTTTTATTTTTTTGTTTTGGTCTCAGGCACCAGCCGCGGGTCTCTCCCTGACTGCAGTGGACGTGGGGCTCTTCTCAGCCCTCCAGCCGAGCCAAACAACGCTCTCCTTGTTCCTGTCGAGCCCTGGCGGCGACACCGTCACAGGCACCGGCGTCGTCCTCCCCTACTCGAGCACTGGTAACCCTCGAAGGCTCCTCAAGATCACAATCACGCTTCTTCCTCTGAAATGAGGAAGTTGAGCACTATCAGTCGTGAAGTGAGGTTTGCAGAATCAAATCACAGAGCGTTTAGTCTCAAACTTAGAAGCAAGCAAGGTTTTGATTAGAGGGAACCCATGTGGACCACAAGTGAGCCCATGTGTTGACTTTCTGGTCCTATCCTGGTCCTCGAGGACCACTGTCCTGTTTAGAAGCTTCTCTGCTGCAGCACACCTGATGTGAACCAATCAATGAACAGACTTCTGGAGAACATGAAGGTGTTTAGGAGCAGGGAGTCAAGTCAAACATGGAGGATGGTGGCCCTCAAAACCAGGATTAGACCCCCGGGAGCAGCTCCTGCTGGTCTTTGGTCCAGTCCTGGTCTTACACTGCCTGTGTTTTTCAGATCCGGTCCCTGGAGCCTGTAACATCGAGTTTAATCTGGACGTGGATCCAAACATCTACATCCACTACAACCTCTATGAGACCACCATCCGCTTTGCACCGGCTAACTTAGGATCTGAGAGGTAGAGTTCTGTTTACTTCCTGCTCCGCCTCGAAGACTGAAACTTGTTTTTGTTTGTTTGTTTTTCTGATCTGCACACGTTAGATTTATCTATGGACGTCCCTAAGAGCACAAATAAAATGACTCATGTAGCTTTCAGTTCATTCAGACCACGCTCCTTTGATGTTTGGAAACTCTGGTTTCTAAATGTAGACATTCTTCTTGTGTGACACATCAACCAGTCACTGGTGGAGTTCTGCAGCCGCCTGCTGGCTTTGACTCGTCTGACGGGACGAGAACTGCAGGAGATGGAAACTCAGCTGCACGAGCTTCAGCTGTTGTTTGAACGCTCTGGCTTCCTTAAAAACTGAACTGTTTCCTGCAGCATGAACACGTGTCACTGAATGATTCTGCTGAATGCTGCTGAACCAGCTAAAGCTTAGCTGAAAGATTCTGCTGAAAGCTGCTGAACGAGCTAAAGTTTAGCTGAATGATTCTGCTGAAAGCTGCTGAACCAGCTAAAGCTTATCTGAATGATTCTGCTGAAAGCTGCTGAACCAGCTAAAGCTTAGCTGAAAGATTCTGCTGAAAGCTGCTGAACGAGCTAAAGCTTAGCTGAAAGATTCTGCTGAAAGCTGCTGAACCAGCTAAAGCTTATCTGAATGATTCTGCTGAAAGCTGCTGAATGAGCTAAAGCTTAGCTGAATGATTCTGCTGAACAAGCTGAAGCTTACCGGTACTTGAAATATGCCGATAGCTGAAAAGTAGAAAGTAGGTGCTGAAAGGAGCACAAAAAAGCTGAAAATTGTAACTAAAAGTTGAAGAAAAAGGCTGAAATTGTCAGAAAGCTAAAGGTAGTAGAAAAATGCTGAAAATTGCAAAAATAAATAAAGCTGAAAGAAGTGTATGAATGGTGAAAAAAAAAAGAAATTAGAAGTGTATAACTGAGCAGAAAACAGCTAAAATTAGTAGAAATTTTACTGAAAGTAGCTACACAATGCTACAGTTAGCTGTAAGAGGCTGAAAGTGTATAAAAAAATAACATAAGAAGCTGAAAAGAGCACATAAAAGGTGAAAGTAGCCAAAAAGCTGAAGTTAGAATAAAGTAGCTGAAAGAATCAGGTCACAGGTAAAACCTAAAAAGCAGAAGAAAAACAGCAGAAATGAGCAGAACAAGCTGAAATCTGCAGAGAAGCTGAATAGATTTAGAACAAATCTGAATTTAACTGAAAGGAGCATGAAAAGTAAAGGTGTAAGTTAAAAAAAACATAAAAAGGCTAAAATGAACAATAAATGCTTTAAGTTGTACATGTTTTCACAGGGTGTGACGGTACGTGATGTTAGACCGAACCGTCGTGGTTAAAAAAAAAAAACAGGAAACAAGATAAACAGCTCAGACACGAGCTGAAGAGTTTTCTTAGACTTGAACGTGTTGACTCTAAATTTAAATAAATGTTCGTTTTGTTGTGTTTTATATTCTTTTAGTTTATCTCCGACACGCTTATAGTTTTTCTCCTCTGTTCTACACTGGTCCTCAAACATGACACCCCACCCAATCGGTCTTTTTTTTTATATACCATATAATTTGTTTTCAGAATCATCAAATCCTGAATGTTTAATATTAATTAACAAATGTAATAAAATGTCTAAACGTTCAGGCTGATGAACAGGAAGGAGTGAAGGGCTTTTTGCTTTAGAGCGTCCACATCGTGTTGTTTCCTGCGGTGTAGCTGATAAATGAGTACGGTAATAAATTGGAAAAAATAACATTTTTCAAAACTTGTTTTTTAGGCTGTGTGTAAAAATGTTTATTTTAATAATCGTGTTGTCAGAAGATCTGCTTTGTGCTGATCTGAAACCTGCAGAGCAGCAGAAAGTGCAGAACTTTGAAGTAAAATGAATAATTTTCAGCTGTTTTTGCTGATTGTTTTCTTTTTTATGTGTATTTCATGCGTTTGGTTGTGTGGCTGCACAAACAAACGTCTGCCTGCTTGTAGACCATCAGTTCCCATCAGGTTTTCATGGAGACAAAACCCCATAATAAGCTGAATAAACAACAACCGTCACGCAGAAAAGAGCCGAGATGTTCTGTTTCCAAACGTGGATCATGCTGAAGCTCGTCTTGTGTTTCCCGTCAGAGGCCGCCCTCCTCCAGTCTGCGATGAGTCCACAGGAAGCGACACTCGCTGGCGGCTGCAGTACGACATCTACCAGCACTTCCTGCCTGAGAACGACCCGTCAGAGAGCAGCCTGTTCAACGGGTTGAAGGCCGTGGCCGACCTGCGAGGCCGGACGGCGAACGGCCGACGGGTAAAGTGATCAGATCAGTTTAGGTCCAGGAGCCAGTGGGATCACTGGGTACCACCTGGATCCATTTCTAGACCACAGAAAAGAGCAATGACCTTATTTCAACTTATTTGCAGAGACTTTGTAATGCAGCACTGTGTTATTAAAAAACTGAAATGTGCAGGAAAACATCTGAGATTGTCTAAAAGAGCAGAAAGAGGCTGAAAATTGAAACAGTTCAAAGAATCACAAAAGACAGAAATTAGTGAAAAAGGGTAGAAAAAGATCATATTAATCAGGGTGCCCGATACATCGATGATCATCTACCAGTCCATCTCAAGGGCATTATGGGTAGATGGCATGGCATTAAAAAACAGACGTCAGCCTCTCATCATCTATGAAATAAGTCTTGACTGACAGACAGGACAGCCAGTCTGAGGCCCCGTTTAGACGACGTGCAACGTTCAACTGTTCATCTATTCAACCTTTATTAAGACAGAGCAGGTAGATCACTTTGACTTGGCCATTTTAAAAGGAGCTGCATGACGACAAGCTCTGGACACCCCCGACCTAAAAGATAAAGCAGAAAACAACAGAAGCTGAAATGAGCAGTAAAAGTTTGAAACTTCTCAAGAGTTTGAAGGCTTTAAAGAGAACTCCAATCATTTTCAGTGAATAAAACATGGCCGAAAAAAACTAAGCGTCTCAAAAATTTAATATTTCACAAATGCCTAAAGTCAGAGCAGGAACGTCCTGAAGGAGCTGAATATGAATCATTCTGAAACAACAGATGTCTGTGGAGACCCCTAGAGTCCAGTGACCCGTCAGACTGCCCAGTGTTGGTGGGTCTGGGTGAACTGGAGTCTGCTGCTGAAGTCCATCTGCTTCAAGACGTTGTGTTTCTGCAGACCTCGCTTTGTAACGAGCACTGTTACCTGTCTGCCCATTCTCCTCCAACATCAAAAAGACACTTTTCATCCACACAGATGTTGCCCACTGGAAGTGTTATTTTATTTTTAGACCATTATCTTTAAACTCTGAAGATGTTTGAGTGTCAAAATCCCAATATATATAATACTCCAGCACGTCTAGCACCAACAGCGCCACATGTCACTTGAACCTCTTCCCATGTTGATCAAAGTGTCTCTGCAGTGCATCGTGCTGCGGCCATGTTTATTAGCTGCTATAGCTAACATCCTCTGTAAAATGACGTGACGTTTCGTCTCCGTGTCCCCTCAGGTCATGACGCTGCAGTCAACAGACAAGACGATGGCGGTGTTCACCTCCATCCCCGGTCAGGGTGTCGTCTACTCCGTCGTCGTCAGGGACCCCGTGTTGAACACGTCTGCCTCCTACGTTCCCAGCCACACCTACGCCTGCAGCTTCACCTCCACGCTGGACAGCTGCCAGACACTCGGTAAACCCACTTTGGGGACGCGTTAAGAAAAAATAATCATCCTGTTCACACTTTATATTAACTGCAGGTATTCATGCGTTTCAGGAAAGATCTCAACCAAGATCTTCTTCACCATCACCGGCTTGGCGGGTTTGTTTGTCTGCTTCTTTGGACATCGGTTCTTCAAATGTGGTGAGTAGTTCCCCCGCTTCAAAAGTGACAGGCAACCCTGGAAACATCTGGATTTATACACATTTTGTCTTTCCCCCCTGAACAATAACATCGTGTCTCAATTTGCCTGTTGTGGAGTCTCAGCAGATACAGCAGATAGAAAAAGTCCACCCAACCCTGTTTACATGCCAGCTTTTTGTGATGTTCAAACAAAATGAGACCATGATGCACGTTTCAGTTACCCCCTCCAACTCAACAGATCTGTTGTGGGGAAAAATACAAAAAATGCAGTAAAGTTTCAAGAACCTGATGTCCCTTTGAAAACATTAAGGGCGACAGTGACATCCCAAAGCTGCTTTTCTCCGGATGGAATGATTTAAGATGAAATGAACACCTCCAGATAATTTTTGTTTTGGCCTAAAAGTTTCAGGTGCCCCAGGCGTATGTCCAAACCAATGAGAGCATGGCTTCAACAAAATATCCTGAAGCATGCTCAATAATCCAGGTAGACAAAGGGCTTCAACAAAAGTTTTGAAACGGATCAGTGGTTTAGCTCTGTGGTCAGTTTTGTGGTACGGTAACTCCTGAGACTGCAGGTCTGGTTCCGAGTTGCGTCAGGAAGGGCATCCTGTGTAAGACTATTGCCAAATCATTTGTGTGAGAAGAGATCAGCCAAAAGGAAACCAACAGCAACAACCTGACATTTTAACAAAGTCATCCTCTTACAAATATGATAACAGCATTTGGCATTAAATATTTTTTACAACTTTCAGGTAAACTCTTCATATTCAAGCAAAAAAGCAGTGTTACTAAAGTAGAACCTTGTGGAACGCCCATTTCTTGATTTCATGGTATTAACTTTGATCCACTGTTTAGCGTCAATCAAAAGGCTCTTACAGTTTACTGCCTGCCTTTCAGAAGTCGGTTTATACGAGGGGATCTGCCCCAGTCATCGACCTTCAGCAGCTGAAGTTTCAGAAGCAACAGATTTATTGTAATAGTTGCAGCTTCTCTCCTTCCAGAACTGTTCTGCATGGGGTTCAGCTTTGTGTCGTTTTTCTTCTTCGTCCTCATCACGAGGACCACGCCGCTGGACTACGACAGTAAGACACCACACACACACACACACACACAGATCTGTTTAAAACTGTTATCACAGCTGCATCAAACCTGAAGCCTGTGTCTCTGCAGTCCGTCTGACCCTGTCGGCGGTGGTGGGCGTGGTGGGCGGAGTCCTCCTGGTGATGAGCTGGTGGCGTTTCGGTTCAGTCATGGCCTGCGTGGTCGTGGTCGGCCTGATGCTCGGCTTCCTCATCGCCTCCATCGTCTTCTTCACTCCACTGGGTACGGGGGGGCAGGGACAGCCTGACGTTTTAAAAAGTCTGAGACGGAGCCGCCACGTTTCACTTCTGTTTGTGTTTGTGTTTTCTTCAGGGGACCTCGATGCCTTCAGAAACTCTGACGTGCTTTTCTGGGTGACCTTCTGCTGCATCACCATCGCTGTCCCGCTGTTCTTCGTGCGGTGGCCCAGAGAGGTAACAGACCGACCCCTCAGCCCCCAACAGGAAGTGGTCGTCCTTTAATCTGCTGAAATGAAATGTCACATTTACACTAAAACAGACAAAGAAACGGAAATGAAACAATAACATAGTTATTTCTTAGTTCTTTATTTGTTGAAGTCAGCATGAGACGTATCAGCAAGAAATATCTTTTTATTATTAAAACTAAATGTGTTTGGTGTTCGAGGGCAGATTTGTTTGGCTGAAGCGACTTATCAGCTCAAAACGTCAGATGTAACCTGAGCCTGGCTCTTCTTGTGGGATCTACAAGCTCTGAAAACATCTTCACTCTGGTCTCAGGTCAGAGGACAGTCCTGAGTCCTGTGGACAACAGAAAGATCCTGATGCATGCTCAGTACTCCAGGTAGAAAAATCTAAAAAATGTACGTCTGCTCCTCTGGACGTTCAAAAAATAAAAACAAAAAAAAAATGTAGAAACGTGTCGTCTTTCATCCAAAAGACTTCTTCAGTCTGAAGAGCTGTGTTCTGAAGACTGAAGAAACGTTTCTACCTTTTTTAGGTTTTTGAACGTCCAGAGGACCAGACTTACATTTTTTAGAGAATAAACTGATCTAAACGTTTATCAGAGTGAAGTGCTTGAAGGCAGTTTAAAGAAAGATGGACGTAGTTATTTGGTTTAACGATAAGAAGAATATTTGATTTGTTTCAGGGCACCCAAGCACACTTTATGTTGTGATTTTTAATTTTGCTTTTAGAACGAGAGGCGAGCATTTAATGTGCTGCAGGACTGAGGTGATGTGATGAAACGAGGGGTTTTCTTTATGATGCGAGCAGCTGGATTTTGGACCATTTGAAGCTTTTGGAGGGATTTGTGATGGAGAGAAGGGGAAACCAGGGAACTGTCAATAGTGCTGATAAAAAACTGTTGACTGTGGAAAGGATGGATTTAATACCACAGGAGGATATTCTTTTATCACTATTTGGTTTAAGGAAGTTTGGAGCAGGATGGTGGGAGTGAAGGATGATAAGAAGAGGACGTGGATATGGAATTTAGAAAAAATATTACCATGGGGGGAAAAGGCAAGTGATGAAAGGTTCCCAGGACAGAGCCCTGGGGTACACATGAGTTGCTTTGCCATTGATCAGTTCAGCTGTCATT
>JAVCKU010000003.1:4996834-5010968 GCA_032273985.1 Hypsolebias coamazonicus
ATAGGTTTCTTCCTCACGAGGGAGTTTTCCTTTCCACTGTTGCCTTCACGCTTGCTCAAGACGAGCATCTGCGACAAAGTTAGACTCAAAGCAGTGCTGTCTCCTTGAATAAATAATGTTATTAACTTACTATTTTTTATGGATGTGACTTCTGTTATTGGCGCTTATAAGATTATTGGGTCTGCTAGTAATGACTCTATGAGGTCCAGAAAAGCAGTTTTAGCATTAAAATTATTGATTGGGGCTATAATTCCGTGCCACCCCCTATGGGACGTTTCCAAGAACCTTCTGACCCCGTTTTCCAGTTTGCGCACAGGAATTGTCCGACGGTCCCTAAAGCACAAAACGGTCTCTATTGTTCCGGTGTGGGCTGCCCGGCGCAGGCGCAGTACCGCCGGTGGCCGCAGGGGGCGCTGCGCGCATGGCAGGCTGAGCTCCGCGGCCTTCACGTCTTTTTGTCTGAGAACTGGATCCCTGTGCCGCTCCACAGTGTGCGCGAAAGCCTCGGAGCTGCGTCCGTACCGCTGTCAAACCGCTCCGAACGAGCCCAGAAGCAGCAATTCAACAGTTTCGGCCATGGCGCCGCTAACCCACCGGTGAACCGCTCGTGTTTTGGGGGCTGCTCGCTGGAACTTCGTCCGGGGCTTGTGTCGGTTTGCATCAGTCTTTTATTAGCGAGCCGCCGCTCTCCGTGCTACCAGCTATTTCTTTAACTTTTTAAAACACTCGGCTCGGCGGAGGACTGAGCGCCGGCGGAGTATGGGCTCCTTGGCGTCTTAGGCAGCGACTGAAGTGGGCTTTAACCGTGTTCGCATGCAGAAACGATGGCAAGTTCGACGGGGAAAAATGTACCAGAGCCGCGGAGGAAAGGACAGGCTTTCCTGGACGAGCTGCGGCAGTTCCACCAAAGCAGAGGGTGAGACCGGGGTGTCTTTCCCACGCGACGAATCCAACTTTAAAAATGAATTGCACGAGCGTGCGACTCGGCCAGAGTGTAATTTGAACATGTTTATTCCGTGTGCTCTCCCGACAGGTCGCCGTTCAAGAAGATTCCTATCGTGGGTGGGAAAGAGCTGGACCTGAACGCTCTCTATGTCCGAGTCGTCTCTTTGGGTGGATTTGCGAAGGTGAGTGGGGCTAAAAGTGGGGGTTTCTCCGTGGACTCCCCGCCGGAACAGCTCCGTGTTGATAACCCGGGACAAGTGGGAGCCGTGCGGTTTTAGCGGCTCGGCCTTGTGCTATCACTATCAGTTGTTGTGCGGGGGGTTTTGAATCGGAAGAGTCAGTTGGAGCGGCTCAAAATTAGCGGGCACGGTCGCCGTCGATTCGGAGCCCCGGCTTCGAGGGGGTGGTGTGGGGGGGCAGCGCGGCGCGGGACCCGGCGCTCGCCGGCGCCTCGAACCCCGCGGAGCTTCAAATCCTCGCCGTCTTTTCGTCGGCTTCGTGGTCGGGCACCGAGTGTAGGCCTCACAGGCCCCGGGGTGCGCGGCGAGCTCCGTGCCGACGCCGAGCTGCGCGCGAGCTCAACTGGTGTGCGCGAGCTCCCCTCGTATCCGTTGGCGACGCTCGGGCCGGAGTTCGTCCTCGTGCGGGTTTTAACGCTCCAACGGAAACGAGCCCAGTTAGCTTGGCGGCTAACTAGCTTGAACTGTTAACACCGTCCTGCCGCGGCGGTTTAGCTCCCGCTAATGTGTCAAGTTCGAAACGCTCCGAGCCACTTTTCAACTCGGCGCCACTTGTAAGCGTTTGTGCCGCTTTTCTGTTAAATTTTTGAACGTTTCCCCGCAGTTCCAAAGTTATCGATAAGAGGTTGGGGTGACCTAGCAAAGCAGTAGCCCAAGTTGTGTTGTTGTTGCCGGTGTTTTGCTAACTGCCTCCTTTTTTCCTTCACAGGTTTCTGACAAAAACCAATGGGCTGAACTTGGAGAGGAGTTCCACTTTCCCAAGAGTTGCTCCAACGCGGCATTCGCTTTAAAGCAGTACTACCTGCGGTGAGTGCTCTGCTCCTCAGGTGGCATGTGGGAAGTGTTTACAAATAAGATGCAGGATGTAGGCTCCTCCATGCTGGGAGGCTGCACTGCTCCGCAGAGAAAACACCATCCTGGAGCTTTTAAGAACATGTTTGGGGATGTGCTGTAGCCCGAGGCTGCCTTGCTGAGCAGCTCTGACTTCTACCAGGCTGCAGACTTAAGACAGCTGCCAGTGTGGAGTTTGTTGTCAAGCCCCCCCACAACCCCAACCAGTTCAAGCAGCTGGCATTTGTGGTTTTTGGTGCTGCTGGTTCCTCTGCTCTTCTTTCTCAACCCCCCTGGTGCAACGATTGTTCCTGCTGCCTTCCAGAGATTGCACCTGTGCAGAGATGTGCTCGTGTTCATTCACAGCTAAGGCCCGTTTACTATGTACGATTTGTCAACAAGTTGGGGGCAAGACGCGATCGTTTTGCTCCCGACTTCACACAGCTGATGAGACTTGGAGCTCCTCGGATTAACCGCCAGCGTTGGCTACACATCCTGAAGTTAGTGGAGGTCTAGGACCGATGCATCAACATAGAAGCGCTGGTGCATTTTAATTTCTCGTTCCACAGTTCAGTTGAGAGTACGCTGCTGTTTTGTAGTAGTTAAAATGGTTTGCATTACACATGTACAGCTGAAGCAGCGTTCAGAGTTAACATGTATAGTTGAACGTTGCATGACTGAACTGGCATTTTGATAACTTGTATGAATTTGACACAACTGCATACAGAGTCTGTGATTTTTAGTCTCTTTTTCCCCTCAGGATGCTCAACTTTTGAGCTGTCTGAACTTTTAAAAATTGTTGCAAACACCTTGGGGCGGCTGTGGCTGAGTGGTTAGAGCAGTCGTCCTCCAATGCAAGAGTTGGGGTTTCGAATCCACCAATAGTCACATGCCGAAGTGTCCCTGAGCAAGACGCTGAACCCCTCATTGCCTCTGATGTGTGTCCCATCGGTGTATGAATGTGATAAAGCTCTGATTAGTCTCTTTAAAAAATATTTGTTCAATCTGCTTTGTATAGATCTAGAAGTGTTGAATGAATGGGTAAATAAGGCACAGATTGTTGTAAAGAGCTTTGAGTGTCTTGATAAGATAGAAAGGAGTTATACAAGTATAGTCCATTTACCATTTATTCCCTCAGATGATACACTTATACACTTTAGACATTAAATTATGTACTTTTATTTTACGTGTCACTGCTGTAGGACTTGCAGTTTTCTCTCAAACCCTCTTCAGAGTCCACACCAAAACTCCTATTATGTCTAAGCTTTAAACTTTCTCCTCAAGTCTGGAAATGAAAAGGTTTTTGTCAACACCTCAGACACATAATGTCGTTTTACTTTGTTAGAGCATTACAACAGTTAAGTGCAATTATTGATGGGCTTTAGAGAAAGTTGGTGGATTTTGATACCCTTCAGTGTTTGTTTGGGTGGTGCTTCAGATGACTGACAGCCAAATGTGTTCAGCTTCTGTGACCTGATTGTTCTGAAAAGGTCACAAAAACATTAATAATGGTTTAACGAGCACAGCTTAGCGTTTTCTGCTACAGATGGAGAAACAAGTGCCAAACTCGGCGGCTGCATCTTGACCTTTTGCTCTAAAAAAATGCATCAAATTAGTAGAAGTTTAATCTGGGTTGCTCAACAAAGTTGCTGTGATTCTCTTTCGAAATGTGCCTGGACAGCTGAGTGGACGGACATAGTGGAAATCACCCGTGTGTTGCTCGACTTGTGCCTTAACTGAGGCTGATAGTATGGAAGTTGCACGTGTTGCAGAGGATCGCTGTTAAAAAAATAAAAAGTAACTGAATGCCGTATTTTTCAGACTATAAGGCGCACTTATCCTTTAATGTTCTCAAAAATCAACAGTGAGCCTTATCAGGTGCGCTTTAGCTTGTGCTTACTGACCTGGAACTGATTTCATGTGGTACACAGCGTCAAAAATGTTTCAGTGTTTTATTAGTTTCACTTAATGCACCGTATAGTCAGAAAAATACGGTATTAGAATCACTGTTGAGGAAAGCTACATGAGTGAGGCTGAAGCTCCTAGCAGGTTATTTGTTCTCAGCAGCGCTGGGTTGGATGCAGGGTGTCACTCCAGGACACCTGAGCTGGGTGGATGTTTGCTAACATCAAGTTAACCCTGATTATCTCGTTGAATGGCCCCTATGACCACCGCTGAAGCAGCTACAGTCACAAACGTTTGTGTTTTCAAGTAGTTTACTGACATGCAGATTTAAATGACGGAATGACACTGAGGTCCAAGTTCTGTGCTCCTGGTGAAAGGTGGATCACGGTGTGGCGCTCCTCGGGTCATCTCTTCCCACTCAAGTGCACAGTAATGAAGTTCAGTGCCAAGCCTCCCGCTGCCGACCATTTGATATCTGAACGCTGCTCTGTGAAAGGCGCTCCTCGCCAGAAACATTTTTCCAGCTCGTTTTCCGCTCTCCGGAGCTGTAACGTCCATCCGTACCAGCAGCACTGGTATTGTTTCATCTGTGGGGGGGGTGAAGGATGCAGCCTTGGCATCATTTGACGTTTAGCTTTGTTTGAGCTTCACTTGCAAGGTTGAAGTTGAAAGTATGCTTTTAAATCTTTGTGTTATAAGCAGAGTTTATAAATGATCCCCACTCGCATATTTTTATTGTTACAAGAAAATACAAATGAACAAAAAGGAAAAAAAAGCCATAAATGAATAAATAGTGGTATATTAGAAGTTTAAGTTGTTTGGGTTGTAGTAAAGTCTATATTTCTTTTTATCAAAGTTCAAAGAAGGAGATTTGTTTTTGTTGTTGTAGTTCTGGGGTCAGAAGTTAAAATGTGTTCGGGTGACGGTGCTACAGAAGTTTTCTGCGTTATCTCGCTCCAAACTACGGTAATTCGTAAAGCATGAAAGAAAATCTGCACATTTGATTTCTTGCGTCAGTCTTTAATTTGTTCTTGAATTGAAAATTTGTGACCGGCTGCCAACAGCGTGTTTGTTTACCTTCAGAAACGTCCCGAGGGACTTAAAATGGGTCAACTATGGATGAGCTGTTTGGGATCCAGACATCCGTTAAGTTTGTTGTTAGTACGTATTTACACTCAGGTTTGATAATCTAGCCAAAGCGTCAGTCCAGTGCTTTTACACCGAGTGCGTACCCGTATTTCAGAATCACATGTCGCCAAATCTGGAAAACTAGTGGAGTACGGCACCGTTTTAGATGATTCAGTTTTACGTTAGTTTCTAGTTTGCAATGAAAACCTTTAAAGTTTGTGACATGTGTTTATGTTCAACGACCGACTCCTCTGTTTCAGCTGATGCGCTCATCCTGGATGAAGTCGGTTCAGTTTTTCCTTTCCATTAGCAGTTTCCTGTGATTTAGATGTTGGTTCGTCATACATCATGGTGCAGCAGAGGCTCGCTAAAGAAGCTGCTGTCCAGTTTGTCCAGAGTTCTCTGTCCTTTAAGAAAGAATTAGGAGTTTTTAAGTACATCTCTTGTTCGTCCTCTTGTTTTCCTCTAAACTGCAGCATGTTGTACCCACACAGCTAAATCAGGTGACTGACACCCTGATTCAACCATTTGTTCGCCTTGTATTTGGGCTTCTTAAAGTTTAAACACTCGGCTGTACATTTAAGTTTGTGAATGAGGAGATCGCTTGTTGAGTTAGAAAGCCTTCATCACGTGATGCGGTGGTTGGATTAAAGTGTGGCGGTGATCTGAGGAGGCTCTTTTCAGTCCTTGTAACAGCAACAGTTGGGTTTCAGAAATGAGCCTTTCAACTTGACTCAGTTTGCAGTAGTTTAAAAAAAAAAAAAGGTTAAGTCAGGTCCTCTGGACGGATTCTTCTTGTTGAAACGTTTCATCTTTTATCCAAAAGACTAATTCACTCTTATAAGCAGCACCTCCTCATAGTGGATCAACCAGTCTGCTGCTGACAGCCAGATCTAGCTGCTCACATGCAAAATGAGGACCATCAGCCTAACAATGGAACGTTAGTGCCCTGATTCCTGCTTGCTCTTCACAGAGGGCTGAGTGATACTAGCAGCAACAGCATTGTAAGAGGGTGGTGGTTGAACCTGGAGACCCCCACCCCTGCTTAAAGATGAATGGGTTCTCTTTTCAAAGATGGCCTCCTTCACTCCTCTCAAACCAGCGTTCCTCTATCAAGAACGTGCTCATCTTCATGCCAGAAAGATTATAAAAAGATATTCTGACTGTTTTGAAGTGAGGTCATGTGGGATTGCTGTTAGAACAATTTCAGTTTGGAGAAATGGTTCAAGTGTTACAGGACTGATGAGCTAACGGCTGGTCCGAACGCAGCCAAGACCAACGTGGATGGCCGCCGTTTCAAGCAACTCCATTCTACAAAGTTTCAAATCAGCTCATGCTACTAATAAAACCTTCACACATCTGAATCAAACTTCATGCTGCTGTTGGCGTCACAAATGAAATCCATGAAAAATCACTGAATGCTAATTGACGACGGTGTGCAGGTGTGATTGTAGCGTTTCCTTGATCTGGTATGAAACATTCGAGGTTGCAGCTGTTTTAAGTCGGCAGAGATCCACTGTGGTCTTGGTTGCCTTCAGACCTCTCCAGACTGAGTTGTTCAGTGAGCTATCTACAACAGGTAAGATAATTACTTAAGTTTTCCACATAACCTCACTTCACAAAATCCAGATGTCCCTGGATTCTGGTGGTACCTGGTCTACTTTCACAGTTTGTGGTGAATCTGAGCAGCACAGTGAAAGCAGGCGACTTGGTTCACTTTTCTTTCTGCCCTGACGGTGTAACACACGGGTCTGCAACCTGCGGCTCTGGTGCCTCATGTGGCTCTTTAGTCCTCCTCCAGTGTCTCTGAAGCTTTGATCAATACTAACAGAAGTAAATATTTTAGGGATGCAAGATGATATCAGCATGGTATCAGTATCAGCCGATATTAGCGCTAAAGTTAAATATCGGACATCGTCCATTCCATTAAAATAACTCACCAATATAAAAGATGCTGTTTTTGTTTGACAACCCAGTGACGCAACGTGATGATGTCATTGATCTGATCATGGCAGAGAGGAAGAAGTCAAAATGTCAGCGGTGTGGATGTGTTTTTTTTTCTTTTCGTTGAGGATGTCTGATTCCTAAGATTTATGGACTACGTTGAGCCTCGCTACATCGTCCCCAGTCAGATATTTTTCCTACGTAACGTTACCCGAGTTACAAGCCGTCATTTCCAACGTCATTGAGAAGCTAACAGTCGATAGCACTGGGGTGAGTTTTACCACAGACATCTGGACGTCGTGTTAGCCCCGTTAGCATGATTAGTCTTACGACACTATGGATAGACAAAAACTTTGAACTTAAAAAGTCTGTCCTTCATGCACAGGAGTGCAGAGGATCCCACACTGCAGCTGGAACCTGGAACAAACCTCAACAAGTCAGACAGCATCACAGGTGGCTAATGCTAATAAATAACATTTAACACTTTCCATTTAATATAAGTTAGTGTTATGCATATCATATGGCTGTTACTGAATATATGTCACCAGCTCTTACAGCTGTTGCACATTATTTGTAGCAAATAAGCCTAAATAAGAGAGAGGGCTATGTTCTGACAAAGGAACGTTTATAAAATATCTGTTATCGGCCAAAATTCCAATATCCTGCATCTCTAAAATATTCATATTAACAAATAAAAAAGGAAAGGCTAGTTGTGAAGGTTATATACAGTAGATGGTTGAAGAGCATTGGACTTGTGAAGCGTTTTCTCGTCCACTTTTAGAACGTAGAATTCCCACGACCCCAGCAATTAGCCGGAGTCGCAGTCCCGTGGGCCCAACGTAATTTTACTCTTCGGTTTTCGAGCCATAAAATAAACAAGAGGTACAAAGTTGATGCTGTTTTAATTTTGCTCAGCGTTTGTTTTTGATAAAGTGTGAGTGAGTCCATGAGGCGACACTGTTGTCATCACGAGTCCAGTTGTAGCCACAGACAGAACCTCAGCAGAGAGCCACCTGAGTGGGCAGCACCAGGATCCGGTGTTGGTGCTGAGTGGTGCTCAGCTGTGCTGCACATGATGCCGACTGTATTTTGAGTTCTTGGTTTTGACAGAAAACCCAACATTGAGCTTTCAGTTCTCACCCCGCGGCCACTCGTGTGTGTCTGGCAGGTGTGAGTTTTCACGCCCTGCGCTTTCTCTCCTGCACGTTCACCCAGCTTCCTGTGTCGTCCTGAAGGTTCTCCGGCTCCTCTGGATCATGTGGATGAAGTTGTCATTGATCGGGCTTTCAGTAGCTGTTTTTCCCCCCCCGCGCTATTTCATTCAGAGTTGACGACCAGATTATTTTTGAAACACTTTCCTTCCTTGTCCTACAGAATAAGCTGTTTTCACACAATAAGAGCAGTAAAAGCAACTTGTTATCTCTGATGACATCTGAAAGGCCTCCAGACTTTGTCTGTGTGGAACTCGACCTGGCCTGCAGCGGTGTGGGCCACCACTGATAGTGTAATCTTCTTCTTTCAGCTTCCTCGCTAACAAGCAGATGGGCCGATTGGCCTAATGCTCAACAGTGGAGCTACAATCTGGCTTTACCACTTTATAACAGAGATGATGCATTCAGTGTCCGTGATGTTTGTGGTTATTTAAATTTTTTTTATAAAGACCTTTGGAACTAGACTGTTTATTAAGGCTGCACCTGATTACATCCATCCATTATCTTTACCTGCTTCCTTCCTGGGTCACTGGTGCCCACGTCCAGCAGGCAGTGAGTGAGGGACGGGGGACACTGGACAAGTCACATGTCCATCACTGGGACACAGAGACAAACGAACCATTCACACTCTCACCTAGGGAGAAATTAGAGTTACCAATTAACCTAACATGCATGCTTTTAGTCTGTGGGAGGAAACCAGAGTACCCAGAGAAAACCTGATTATAGATGATCTGAATCGTTAGCATCATGTGTGTCTAACTAACCGCCATGTTTGACCAGTCTGAATATAAATGTCAGACTTTGATTCGTAATGGAAATTAAAAGTTATTCAAGAACCAGTATTTCCTGAAAGACCAAGGTTTTACACTAGAAAAACAAAATCTGCATTGATGTGAAATGTCACTCAGATTACAGTATGTGTTGTGAAGGACTCTCAGCTACTACCACACCAAGTTTAACTCAATATCTGTAAAACTGTCTGAAGTGAAGCCACTTTTGTAGTTTCTATGGCCGTCTTTGGTTTGGCTCTAAAATGTAACAATTTGCAGATGTACATCCAGTGATGAGTTCCTGAAAGGTTCATTAAAACTCATCGAGTGGATCATGAGATAATTTAAGACGCATGAGGAAGGCTGCATGTAAGGATGCCGTGGTTATTCTGCCATGATGGACAGTGAAAAGATGGCTGTGCATTCAGCATAACGTTGTAGTGTTGTACAGTCATGTAGGTGTTCTCAGACAAACAAAGGCCCAGGTGAGACGTCGCACTGCACTAGATGTTGAGTTCAGAGGTCATGGAGCTCATGGAGCTCTCTGAGCAGGCTGCCAATACTCTGTTTCATAGTCCAACCTGGACTGGTCTGAGCAGTGGGGCGACCCACATGGTGAGGGCAGGTCATTGCTGGATGGGGTACTGAGGGACAAGGTGGCGAGGCGATGAGAGGGCAGAGTTACAAGATGAAGAGTGGGCAGCTATGAACTGTAAAGTGTGAGAAAAACTCTTACGTTCGTTAGATAGACACATGTTATTATGCTCCTGGTGGTGTTTTACAAAATATCACAATATCAAGAAGAACCCTACACTTATTTTCTGCGTATTAATAACTGATTTGGTCAATCCCACCAACCCCACCGGGCCTTAAGAAGTCAAAATATGATGAAAAGAAGTGTTCATCACTGTCGATGGCATCAGCACGTCTGAGTTTTCTCTTCTGATCACTGTTAACTGGCTGAACATTAATTCAGGGTCTTTTTGGCCCCTGTCGCTGGGTGAAGTTGGGAAACTAAACACAACGTCTGTCTCTAAGTCTGCATGTTGTGAGCATGGTAACTTGAAATATAAGCAAGGTACTGACTTCCATTTTTGTGTGTTGCAACACACATCACTTCCTTTGAAAAACTGGGTTGCTATGTCAAAATCCAAGCTGGCCACCACAGTGTGTGTGTGTGTGTGTGTGTATGTATTCATTCATTCAACCTTTATTTATACAGGCTAGTCCAATTGAGCCATGAGGACTCATTTACAAGTGCGACCTGTTCCAGACAGAACATAAAAAGTACAGACAACAATAAACTACAGTAAAAATGTAGAATATAAGATTACAGTATTTAATGGTGGCCAACGTCACTATTGCCAGTCTCCTCTTGAATACAACCAATGCACCTGGTCGTGATCACAGGCACACTTCTCTTTTAGTTTGTCCCCTTGATGGGCACGAGTCAACTCTTGGTGATTTGACGGGGTAGTTCCCATTAACAGGAGTCAGAACTTCATGTCCAACATGAGGGATTTACATAGATCACGTGATTCTTGGTCGTAGGCTGATCGATGTCCGTACACGGTCGTACCATTGAAAAGAAGGAAATCTCTCCAAAGAAATCTGCCGTTGCACTCATTGATGACTTTTCCTCGAAGGAAGGTACTTGGGCTGTGCTACAGGAAACTTGCTAACGTGTTAAAATTCCTTCACGCAAGCACCTTAAACCATCCTAACCCTTTAGCTGATTCTGTAACTGGCTACAATTAAAAGGAGGTTGGACACGGCTGTGGTTAGTTGAGTTCAGTTGCACTGACTGAATCGGTCCTGACAGGATCGTCACCAGAGCTGGCTCCAGTGGAGGACGTTAGAAAAACGATCCTCCATGTTTTTCATCAACGTGTGTTTCATTTTGCCTCTGGCCTGGACTAACGCTCTGATTGGGGAAGTCCTCCGTCATCAGTGTGTAGTGGTGGGCAGCATTTTCATGTCTGCATCCTCGTCCAGCAGGGGGCATTCAACCCCCACACACACAAACACACAGCTGAGAGGAATCAAAGCTGTGAGTATGGCCTGCAGTGTGGTCCAACGTCAGCGCCCGTGTGCACCATCGCTCCGCCTTTATATTGGGAGTCAGCCAAGATAAGAGGCGCTCATCTCAACGGTTGTAGTGAAATTCATGCAAACGGTGATGGCTGCTGCTGAAGCAGAAGGAGGGGGGTGTTCCTTTATTTCTGCATGTTGAGGGTGAGGGGAGGCGCCGTCACACGCAGCTGCACTCACCCCCCCTGCCTTTTATCTGGCTTGTGCCCAGACAGCAGTTGATGACGCTGCAGCGCAGCCCTATCTCTCCCTCCCATGCTCTCACACGCTCTCCCTCTCACAAATGATGGCAGGGTGTATTTATAGTCCAGCGTGTGGCGCGGCAGCCAGCGAGCGGGGGATTACCTCGGCCACGATGAACAAGCAGAGCCTAATTCAGAAGCCGACACCCGCTCGGTGACTTCAGCACCACCACCACCCCTGAGGTATGTCTCCTGCTCGGCTGTGGAAGGACTTGTCTTCTTTCTCCACAATACTACAAGGGTGCACTTGGATGATTAACTTTATTGTGCCATTTTTTTCTTATTTTTAATACTATTTTTAATTCATATCAGAGATTTAAGTGTAAGGACTTGGTCTGCGGTGAACTGGCATACAGGAAATGACTTGCTTATGTTTAGTCTCAGTTCTGAGGATGAGCCTGTTGAAGTATTGTAAGAGTTGTCATTAAATATGAAAATAGTGGGCAACGATTCAACTCGTTTAAGAATGAAATGTAATTTCTCATAATTTGCACAAGATGTTCAGAATAACTAAAGTGTGTTGGTGTTATCAGGTTCATATAGTCACCACTAAGTGACAGCAGTGATGTGCGTTCACCTTTATTCTGACTGCGAACGCTTCCAGTAACGTCTCGCAGCCTTCCCAGTAACAGGCGGGGGAAGCCGCCCGCTCAAGTGTCCGACGCTGCCTACATCGATTGTTTTGATTTATTTATTTATTTTAATTTTCAGGAGTCGATCGACTCGCCGGCGTGTCCTACTCGCATGGCAGATGGAAAAGACACATCCACTCAGACTTCAAAACACACACCGGTTTTTAAAATTGTGTTGACTGGTCGAGGGGGGAAAAACAGTTATAAATAATTCACGCTACATTTAATTCTGAAAATCATGGTAATCTCTGAAGTGCGTTTAGAGAAGCACTATTCAACTGGCAGCCCACAAGTGACTTCAGTCCAGCATTTATGATTCAATACAGTAAAATAAACACATTAAAAAGGGAACAGATCGTTGTAAATGTTGGTTTATTTACAGAATGTCTTTAATCGCTGGATGTTCGGCCCCTGAGCTGTTGGCTCTCAGTAACTGTGGCCCCCTGAGCAGTTTAGTTGAATAGTCCTTGTTTAGAGCAAGACGAGCCGTCTCCTGGACATAACACCCCCCACCCCACAAAACAAACAACCTCCCTCCCTTCTTTCTGACTGAAGCCTGGTTATTTGATAAGTATCCAAAAATCTTCAGAACAAAAGCTGCACAAGTTTGTGTTTCATAATTGGGCTGTAGTTTAGTGTTGAGTCTGTTTTGGTGTGTTTGAGTCAAAACAGTGAGGAGACTTTTAAACGTGAGGTGGACCCAGCAGCTGATGGGCAGCAGTGTCCATACCAGGTCCAGAACCCCCTCTGTCTGGACCAACAGAACCTAGCATGTTGACCCAGAGGTAAACAGCTTCCAGGCACGGACAACACCAGAGTGTCTGAAATTATTTTATTTATCTCTCTGACCCAGTCTGGACAATCTGCAGCAACAAGAAGACAGCAAGTCTGGAAAAAACAAAAAACAAATAGACTGACGGACCTGGAAGATTAGTATCAGAGTGTTGGTCTCCTTGTTTACATGTTGGTGTCTCGATCAAGTGTCCAGGATCACTGGAGACAGAACCACGTTTTGTCTGAGCCCCTTCCAGCCAGAACAATGACACAAGACAGGTCCAGATTCTGGACCATTCACCTGACTGACCCTGAGCAGGACATAGAAAATGACCAAAACAGTTCCCCTCTGCCTTGTTTTAGACATAAACTGTTTGTATTATCAGGTTACACAACTTTTAGGGTGAATATGAATATAAAAATCAAACGTAGTCCAAAAATGTCCAATCCCACCATGAACACAGTCTTCTTGCTTTCACTATCTGTGAATAAAGTATACATGTTATTTCACTGTGTATGGACCGGCACCAACATTTTGTCATTTACTTCATAAATCTCCAGTCCAACCTTGATCCTCGGTCAATATTTGCAGTTTTAGAAACAGAATGAACAAATGTCCAAGGTGATGAACTGTAGTGAATGAGTGAAACATTTTTACTTTTTTTTTTTTACTAAACTTTCAGTATATCATATTAACCCACTAGATGTTGCTCCGCTTTTATATTTGAGAGCCTCTGAAAAAAAAAAATCTTCAAAGACGCAGTTCAGTTTACTCCAGAAGACCGACGTCTTCCTCGTCCAGAGACACTGCGGTGTCCCGCCTCTCATCTTGTCCGACAAAATCATTTGTTTGGATGTAAACAACAAACTTGTAATGTGCACAGGTAAACATTTAGTACTACAGGCTGTTTCACATGCATGCAGGCTGCAGAATCAAACGTTCCATGCCTGACATATGGTTTATCTAAAGACGGGAAGTCATTAGTGGCTGCACCTGCAGCTCTGTACGTCTGGGTCAGTACAAGCGACAAACAATAGATTGTGATTATTTCACAGCAGACTTTAAATATTAACAACAATAATAATAATAATAAAGAACATTTTTTAGGAAAAAAAAAAAACCTCCATGTTGTCTGGAGGGTCCTCACAAGACTCTGGATTGGTATAAAAAATTTCAGTCCAAATCATTTTGGGCGTACTAATGGGTGGAAATGTATTATTCATTTTTATTTATTTATTTATATTTACCGTAAAACTAATATATTGTGAATTTTTATGAAGAAATGTGGAGTGTTCTATTTTAACCAAAAGACCCTTAAAGAGTTGAAAGAAAGTAAAAAGTCATTTAAATTAGATTACTTTTTTTTTTTTTATTTCAGGCTGAGAAAGCTCTAAAAGACTGACAAGTAGGGGGGGGGGGGG
>JAVCKU010000003.1:5027318-5037497 GCA_032273985.1 Hypsolebias coamazonicus
ATAAACAATAATATTGTTTGAAATTTGACAATAATTAGTAATTATTGTCAAATTTAAGAAGAAATGTTGGTTAATTTCTGTGTGTAGTATCTTTTTTGAACACTGGATGGCAGTATCAGACCCTTTGAACCGAAGGATGGATAGTGAGGGAGCGAGCAGTTTGTCTTTTTAAGAAAAATTGGAGGGAGGTCCCTTGACGTGACATGGGCTGTCTCCCCTTCCTTTTTTTCTTCCGGTTCTCAAAATGACGGACGCTCAGTGTGGTTTGAGCTCTTTAGCATTCTTCACACAAAACTTTTAATAAATAATCAGTAAACAAGTTTTCAGCTTCTTTTTGCAGAGAAAAACAAGTTTTTACAGGAAAAAAGGGTTTCAACAGTGAATTTTGGAGCTTTGACAAGACGTGAGTTTTTTTCCCCGAGGTCTGCTGTTAGCTTAACTCGTAGCTTAGCTTCTCAGCTTAGCTGCTTTTAACAATCCAAAAAACACGATTTTGGACGCTTCAAACAGTTTAAAGAGAAAGGGAGGGTTCAGTGAAGAACACCGGAGTTGAGTCTTTTGTCATCTGGTGTCTTCAGTAGAAAGAGACAAAACGATAAAGCTGATAAATGTAAATGAGGTTGATAATTTTCGTTTATCATCTATTAATTGGTTTATTGTTTATCGTGACAGGCCTAGTATAACTCAAGTACTGAGAGGTGATGATATTAAATATTAAAAGTTCAACATCTCATGTTTGTGTTGCTTTACTGTGGTTGCAGGATGAAGCAGAGTTTGTTGTGTTGTGTTTCTAACTGTCTTCTCTTTGTGTTACCAGTCTTACCTCCAGGACACCCGAATCTGGGACCACAGTTTGTCCGGGCCCCGGGCCCGACCCACAACCCTGGTGTCGCCGCCCCCTCCGTGGCCTTGACTTCACAGGAACCTCCTCATGCGAGCCACTCGACTGTTCCCCGCCACCCGGTGCCACCACAGGTGCCTCTGCTGCTACCACCAAACCCTCTGGCAGCACAGCCGCAGCTGCAAGTCCGACCTGGTACGACGGCCCAGATTCCACCGTCTGCTCCAGCCACCCAGAACCACAGCCCCCAGATCCCCTCCCCTTCGCTCTCGTCTCAGCAGCAGCACTCCCCCATGCTCCCCACTGGGACGCCCGTCACACTGTTTCAACCTGTACCACAGGGCCACATCCTCACCGCCAGGGTACAAGGCGTGTGCCCCCCAATTACCCAGCATGCACCTCTGCCTCAGACCCTTCCCCTCTGTGGGAATCCAAGCGGAGCTCCGCTGGTTGAACCCCAGTGTGCTGCTGCTTCAGCACCCTCCATCCAGGCTGGGGGTGGGCAGATGTTGAGTAATCCAGGTATGCCCAATTCCCAAGGGTCGCGCGTCACATTTCAGAATATCGCCCCCAAACCAGCGTCAAACCAGTCAGGTGGGCCGGCAGCCACGTTGGCCCCTCCCACCCAGCAGCCTCAGGCTCAGCAGCAGACACAAAGTGTGGTCATCGTCAGTCCCAGTCCTCAGCCCAACACGGCCTACCCCCCTGCCATACACCAGATTGTTCTCGCCAACCCCTCCACCATCACTGGTGCCCAGTCTGTCCAGGTAACTGGGCAGCCTGGAGCTGCCTCCGCCCCCTGCCCGCCTCCCGCTCATTCCAGCCCCCAGGTCCAGTCAAGTCAAACGGTCAGCCACGCTCTGTCCACAAAACGGCATCAGCAGCACCAACAGCCGCCTCCTCCACCTCAGCCTACCTCCGCCGACTCCAGCTTGATCAAACAGCTACTGCTTCCAAAGCGGGGGCCGTCTACACCAGGAGGAAAGTTGATCTTACCTGCTCCACAGGTGCCCCCTCCCAACAACACGATAGCCCCCAGCCCACAGGTCATCTATCAGGCAGGCTACAGCAGCCAGAATCCTCCGCAGCCTCAGCAGCTCAGCGTCCAGCTGCTCCCAGGTCAGCTTCCTGCCGTCAGTTCGCCCCCCCTGCAGACGGTTCAGCTCCTGCCGGGACAGCTCATTTCCACAAGCAGCCCGGGGGCGACCGCCATCATTCAGGGTCCCACAGCAGCAGGACAGGTCACGTTCACCGTGGTCCCAAACACTGGCTTCACCACCTCCACTGCTGCCGTCAGCACAGGGGTCGTCGCTCCACCTGTCCCCCCACCTTCATTTTCCACTGGAACAGCCCCCCATCACATCCCTGCAGGCACACCACCTCCACCACCACTGCCAGCTCCCCTTAGAGGAGACAAGATCATTTGTCAAAAGGAGGAAGAGGCCAAGGACGCCACGGGGCTGCACATCCACGAGAGGAGGATCGAGGTGATGGAGAACTCCTCCGTGGTGGAGGGAGACTCCCCCAATGGACAAACTAGTAACGGGGATGTTGCAGCAGGTGCCAAGCTGCTAAATGGCCAGAAGTGCATGGAGTCTAATCTACCTCCGTACCACTCAGGGAACTGCCAGGGAGTACCCAACGGCCCGGTTCTGGAGAGTCCTGCTGCTAATGGGAAGCAGGCCCTCTCCCCGGGCCTGAGCACGCTTCCTGAGGGCCCCGACCCCAAAAAGACTCTGGTCAACGGGGTGTGTGACTTTGAGCGGGGAGAGTGCGGGGGGACCTTTACCAAGAACATTCCAAATCACATTGCTTCCAAACAACACTTGGGGAATGGGGAGGTGGTCTCCTCTGAAAGGAGCCCAGACCTGTGTGTCCCCAGTCCTCCTCCTCTGCAGGACACTGCCAAAGCCCAGCAGGTTGAGCGCCTGGCTAATGGCCCCCAGCCCGTATGTCACAGGCCTTCCTCAGAATTAACCAATGGACCTTTGGGGCCTGGCCATGCCTCACCCGTGCTGAGGCAGCAACTGCTCCCCAACTCCTCACTCCCCTCCACCATTACCTCCCAGAGCCCCGTGGCCTCGCCCGCAAACGGAGTGGCCCCAGAGGCCCGAGGCCTCAAAAGGCCGGCTGAAAACGAGGACCGCAGCACAGCAGCGCACTCTGGGATCCCCAACAAAGTGGGAGTGCGGATCATTACCATCAGCGACCCCAACAACGCCGGCAGCAGCTCCACCATGGTGGCAGTGCCCGCAGGAACCGACCCAAGCACAGTAGCCAAAGTAGCAATAGAGAACGCCACTCAGCAGAGGAACTACTCGCCCACGCATGCAGCCGGCGCCACGGTGAGTCACGGGGGGTTCGGCTCTTTGTTAAACCACTATTTTCTGCCGGTTCTGTGGTCTGCCATGACATGTTACATAGACACTAGAATCTCTACAACTGTTCTCTGAACGTGAATGAAGGAGTTCTTCATGTTTTAGTTGCATCAACTTGCAACTATTAGACAGGAAGTTAAAGATGCACCAGTTCTTCTAAAGATGGCCAGAATCAGCCAGGTTAGAGCTTGACGAGCAGATCAGGTGGTCAGTCAAAACCACTCGCTAACCTTTGCTAACGGGTTTGGTGTGAGCGTTGCTCTTTGGGATGGGGCAACTGGACAAATACATTGCACCACCGTATAAGTGTCCAAAAATGTCTCATAAAGTGGGAAAAAACACAAGTGGCTTTGCCGTATAAGTCGCATCTATTGTGTGTCACCTCTGACAACCCTGAAACGTGGGCTGGTGTTGTGCCAAAAAGGGAAGACTTGCTGTGCATTTCTTTGAAATTCAACAAGAAAACCACCTAAAAACATTTATTTGTTTGCTCGACATTTTAGTAGTAATAAAAGTAATAATAATAATTACGTAATAAATGCACTTTAATGGTCAAATCAGCTGCATTTCTCCTGGGCGACGAGGCGAAATGCAGCTGATTTGACGTTTGCTCAAGGAGTTACGGAGCGAGACAAAGGTGACTGCTGTGGCAAGCTAAGTGTCTCATTAATAGTCACTTTTACCTATTAATGAGACACTTGGCTTGCCATATTAATTGAGCGCCCTCTAGCAGCTGAAAATGGTAGTGTTCGAAATTTTCCGTGTCAAAATGAATGAAATTGTCAGATCTCAGCCAAAAATTTGCTATGAATATGGGGGACAAACATATTAGTTGCTTTGGTGTATAAGTCGCAGGACATGCAAATTTATGCAAAAAGGTGCGGCTTAAACAGCAAAAACTATGGTATATTGACAATCACAGAGCTGTAGAGTGCAATCAGCTATTTATGAAATACTAAAGAGTTGGAGAGTTAGCATGTTTAAATATAACCTGATGTAACCTCGCTAGGCTAATGAACCTGTTAGCACGACGCGGTCAGGCTCACATTACTTTATGAAGAACAGCAAAGATGTAGTATTATTCTGAGTAGTACACACATTTAATTCAATACTAAAACAGATCTGGTGTGTAATATTTAGTTTTGGTCTGCTGTATTTGTTTAAAAATGTAAAGAAGTCTTTTCTTAAAAAGGCTTGGAAGCTCTGATGAAGTTTACTTTAAATACTTAATTAAATAAAGAGTTAAATTGTAATCAGAACATCAGTAGCACAGATTAAAAATCATTTTATTGTACATAAAATATTTAAGCAGATTAACTTCCAACACAATCTGTTTTTGTATATCAGAATTAAAATTTTATTTGATATTTTATAAACATCACAGCCATACGTGATATTATTATTATTATTATTATTATTATTATTATTAGCTGCATTTGTTTAGAAGTATTACAAATATTTTTTATTTATTAATTGTGTGTAAGTAAAATATAAAGTCTTTAAATAATGTGACACATTTTTGTGAAGTTGTTTTTTTACTCAGTGGTCTGAATCTGAGCCGTGTTTTTGATTTGACCCTGTATGATGAACAAAGTCCACGTCAGAATTATCAACAAGATTAATTGTTTTAATAGAAAACACATCTGTAGTATTTGTTTAATGTTCATAAATAAGTGTGACATTCTACGGTGCATTTTATAACAACATTCATAGAAATATGTTCAACCTTATGATAAAAATAAAATGGACATTTAGATTTTAAAATGTGCAGCAAAAGCTTTACTAATGGGGGAATACAGTAAATATAAAATAAACAACAGTAAAGGCTTAAATAAAAATAAATCAACTTAGCATATTTTATATTTAAGGTCCTGTGTACACTAAAACGATGTCTGATGAAAATGGAAGAGTTTGGTTGTGTTTGTTCTGTTCGTTTACATGAAAATATCAGTTTTCTGTGACAACGGCACAATCTGAGAACAGGGTTCCAGACAGAGTGCGATGGTTCAAAAACGTCCCGGTCACTCATATGATGCAAAACATGACGGCTTCCTACAAGCCACAGAAGAAGAAACTGTCAACAATGGACTGGCATGATTCCCAGTCCATGTTCTCTTGAAATGTGCTGGTTTTGTAATTCACAGTCGAACCTCGTCGTCTGTCCATAGAAATATTTTATTCTCTGCCATCTCCACCGTTGTAGCAACTTTCAGGTAGAACCTTTTTTTCTTTACGCTTGCGCACTTAGAGTTTCATAGAACATAGCACCAACTAGTGGTGTGGTGAGGGAACTACACCTTTTCCACGTCTACCGTTGCTGTGTAAACGTATTGTAATTAGAAAGTTTTCATGTAAAGGTGTTAAAAGAACTGGGGAACAAATTCAGTTTTCACTGGATGGTTGTTGTGTAAACGTGGCTTTAGATTAGAGCAAACAAAATTACAAAATGAACCCTGAGGCTTCAGGGTTCATTTTGACCCAAGGACAGCAGGAGGGTTAGAGGTCTGAAGTTTACAAAAACCTGAACTCAGAATGAGCTCAGAAGACGACAGTCAGTGCGTGTCTGATGTTAACGCTGCAGTACATGATTAAATCCAAGAATAACTAAAACATCACCCTAAACCTGTAAAACTGGAGGCCCGGGGGCCAAATCAGGCCCACGGGTGAGCTCTGTTCGGCCCACTAGTGGGTTCGTTTTTAAATAAAACTAAAACCTGCCTGGGGCAGAACTCCTACAGGCACGGTCCAGTATTTTCTCAAGTTGTAGCACAAAATGTGTCACTAGTTACAAATGTAATGATTTACTCAGCATGTGCCAGTCTAATATCTTGCACATGCTGCATGTGGAAGTGAAGGGTCATGGTTGAGGGAAATAAAGGTTAAAGGTCAACAAAACTTTCTTTATTCCATAAATGTCAGCAGAGCTTCATTTATTGAAGCAACATGGATGTGTTGGTGACGCATGGGTGACTTGAGTTGTGGGAAAACAACAGAATATTTTAAGAGATGGACCTGAACAAGTATCAGAAGCTCCAAAACCAGTGAAGTGTGAACCCAGCTTCAGGGTCATGTCCCCTGCAGCCCTCGGCTCAGCCTGCACGACTCTGAGAATGTGAATCAAGAAGCGTTGGCACGGTTCTGCCACAGCTCTGTGGTGTTTGTAGTGTGGATGTGTTGGAGGTTAAGAAGGTGAGGCCAGTTCACACCATGTGGCTCTCACTGATACCCACCTCCTAGAGGAGACCAGCTGAGAGAACAACCCCCGCCAGCAGTCGGGCCCGGGTTACACCTCAGCACACAAACTGGTTCTGACCAGGCTGCGGCAGAATCCTGTTAAAACGTCACTTTGTCTCCTTTTCAGCCCGCTGTAACCCCGTCCCCACCGCCCGTGTCCCAGCCTGCTCCGACAGGTAACCACCACCCCCACCTCCCAGCGCAGAAGACCCCCGCGGCACCGTCGGAGCCGAGCAGGAAAGCTGGGCAGAACTTCAAGTGTCTGTGGCAGTCCTGTAAACGGTACGGGCCTCTCCAGCTGCCGGGGAACGTCCCGTCCGAGCGCCTGTTGATTTCTTTGTGTTTTTCAGGTGGTTCGAAACGCCGTCGCAAGTCTTTTACCACGCAGCCACGCAACACGGCGGGAAGGATGTGTACGGCGGGCACTGTCGGTGGGAGGGCTGTGAACCGTTCCCCCGACAGAGACTGTCCTTCATCACACATCTGCAGGTAACAACTCATTTACTGTCCTGACAGTAAAGTCCAACAAAGTGCTCGTCAGGATTAGTCCAACTTGTTTCCGCTCTGCTTTCCCAGGATAAGCACTGTTCTCGAGAGGCTTTACTGGCTGGACTCAAACTAGAGGAGCAGGCACAAAACCCCAATCAGACTTCTTCCCAGTGCGTGCACCTCTCTCCTGCTGACTAACAGATTTTAGAGGCTGCTGTAATTAGAAAGTACTGCGCAAGGTAACGTTTCGTCATTTGTTTGTGCGACGTGTCGTGCAGGACTCCACCAGTGGCAGGCAGCACTCCGGCACAACGAGCACCAAAAGCAATCGTCAATCATCCGAGCGCAGCTCTCATGGCCCTACGCAGAGGTTCTCGAAACTTGGTCTTCAGGGACTTCACTGTGAGTCGAGCTGACCCTCAGCCAACATTTCTGTTCCTGTCCATCCTTGTTTCTTGTGAAAGAAAACATTTTCATTTTCCCCAATATTCACATAAGTCTGTGTTATGTCCATCCATTCTGAAACGGTTAATGGATTCTCCTTTAACCATTTACCTGTCATTACCTTTTACTGGTCACCTGTAATGTTTGTAACAGGTATCTTGTTTCTTCACTCCAGTTGGTATGTTGCCTAAATAATCTACACTGAAGCTCTCCTCCAGCTGCAGTCCAATTGAATAGTTTTAACCACATCTGTCCTTTAGGGGGAACTCTTAAAACTATCCCCAAAAATGTGGGAGTGGCCTGCTGATGTATACCCACAATTCCTCCCAACATTTCCCATGTTGAGGGTTAGGGTTACCTAACCCTAACCCTTAACTTTGGAGCTCCTTCACTCTGGAAGTAAAAATAATCCTCATGGTACGGTATTTTCCGCCGTACACATCGCACCACCCTATAAGTCGCATTTGTCCATATTTGTCTAATAAATTGGAAAAATCCATAAATACGTCGCATCTATTATGTGCCACCGCTGACGCGCCATGTTTGTTACACGTCACCGCTGACAACTGGGAAATGTGGGCCAGTGTTGTGCCAAAAATCGATTGGCTGCCAAATGGCGGCTGCAGGAGTGTGCATGGGATGACTTTAAGAAGAATTTACCAAGATAACCATCTACTACTACTATCTGTTCAGTCGTGGTCGATTTTCGGTCACTCGTTGGATCAACGTTCTCCATCCATGACGATCGTATACAGCTTATTTATTTTGACAAATGCCAGGTTTGTATCCTGTTTGATGGTGTCAAGCCAGCAAGTTCTTGGTCGGCCTTGTCCTGTACGTCCGCTAACCATTTCGAGCATGATGTCTTTCTCCAAGGAACGGCTTCTCATCACGTGGCCGCAGTTGGCTAATCGCTGTTTGGTGACTCTGGCTTCTAACGAGAGGTTTGGTTTGATTCGCTCCAGGACTTTGACATTGGCGATACATGCTGTCCACGAAATTCGTAGGAGTCTCCTCCAACACCAATCCCATTTCAGGGATCATGTTTTCTAGTTGTTCAGCCAATAATGTCACACATATTGTATAGTCTATATTTAATATGGATATGAACTATACATCCTGTCGTGTCCTTCCCTGTCTTTGGTATTACAGAGATTGGGCTGTTTCCAAGATGGTGGAAGTGCTCCGCCCCCAGAACGTGATTAAAACAATATTTTAGTAATAGTATAATAGTTTGTCTAAAGCACGTGTACCATTCAGATGGAAAACCATCTGGACCTGGCATTTTATTGCCCTTCAGATTTGATATTGTTTTATCGATGTCTTCTTCTGTTAAGTGTTTTATTTTGATCTGTATCTATAGAAGGCAGATGTAGGGAAGTTGTCTCCAGCTGTTAATCTACTGCTGGGGTCTGGGTGTAGATTGGAACAGTAAGCCACAAAGTATTGTTGTCTATTCTCCACGTTGTGTTGCATCTTATTTGTCTGTATTTTTTTTAGTTCATGTATATTCTTGCTTGCCTGTTGTTTGTGTGCCTCCATGCAAGCAGCTTTTTGGCTTTAGGACTGTTCTTATAGTAATTTTGTTTCATGTATTTTTGTCTTGTCTATTTGGTTCTCGTAATTCATTTAGGGTCCATCTTGTTCAAAGTACTTGTTTTTAAATATCCTTGTTATATGTTCCTCTTCTAAACACTTGAGCTTGATGACCGTGTCGTGAATTTGTTTCTCTCGTTCTTTGTTCTTAATAGATGACCACATTATTAATTTGCCATAGCAGCATCCTATAACATGCTTAATGAAATATCTGCATTGTCATCATGGACCATATGATTTTTAAGTTCTCCTAAGAACTGAGTCTCAGTAAGAAAACTAGAGTTGAGTCTCCAGAGAGTCTGTTTTTGTTTAATGTCCAAATGTAAAATCAAATCTGAGACATCTCTGACTCCTGTGTTACCCTTTGTCTGTCCAAGCTGAGTATAAAAAAATAATTCAGTCTAGAAAACAACGTCAAACATTTTTCACTTGGCTGTAAATCTCCATACGTCTAACAAGTCTAGTTCTGTGAGCAGCTTTTTAACTTCTTGTGTGAGCACCTGTTTTGAGGAGTCCAATGATGGCTGTAAGCTAATATTCCAGTCCCGCCACATGTCAACACCCCAGATGTCTCCGTACGTATTGAATCAAAAGTCTTAATCGACGGTGGCATGGTGGCTCAGCATGAACATATCAGTACTACAACAAAGGTGACCTCCATTTGTGAAGTGAAATTCTAATTTTTCCTAAGTTGAGAGGGAGTTCCTTTAACTCAAAGGGGTCCCTCTCAGTTCAGGCCTAGATCTCTGAGTTATTTCAACCAGAGCGGTGTGTGGAAAAGTGGAGAGCAAGCAGAGTCTCCCAGCAAACAGGCTGCGATTACTACAGAATTGTTCAGCCTATAAGTCACTTTTTTTTTTTTTTTGCATAATTTGCACTGCAGCTTATTCGCCAGAATGACTTATTTATGGATTTTTTTCCCCATATTTATTAACAAATTGTTGTCTGTGTTATGACCGTTTTCATTAATTCTTAATGAAATATTGAACATTTTCAGCTGCTAGATGGCAGCAGAGTAGTACGACATACTGTTGTGTCATGTAATACGTACAAACCGGATTCCCAAAAAAGTTGGGGCGCTAAACAAATTGTGAATAAAAACTGAATGCAATGATGTGGCGATGGCAAATGTCAATATTTTATTCATAATAGAACATAGATGACAGATCAAAAGTTTAATCTGAGTAAATGTAACAT
>JAVCKU010000003.1:5151404-5161859 GCA_032273985.1 Hypsolebias coamazonicus
TGCAGCTGTTAGACTCCATCCATCCATTATCTTTTACGCGCTTCTTCTATTTTGGGTCACGGGGGTAGCCGATGCCCATATCCAGCAATCACTGTGCGAGGGGCAGGGTACACCAGTCCATCACAGGGCCACATAGAGATAAACGAGACAAACAATCATTCATTCTCTCACTCACACCTAGGGACTATTTAGAATTACCAATCAACCTAACATGCATGTTTTTGGTCTTTGGGAGGAAACTGGAGTACCCAGACCCAAACCCACGCATGCACGTAGAGAACATACAAACTCCACCCAGAAAGGCCCCCGGACCGGGATTTGAACCAGGGACCTGCTTGCTGAGAGGCAGCAGCTCTACCACTTGTGTCACCGTACTGCCTGCTTTTAGACTGATGAATATTTAACCAAGATAATCACTGTATGGAAAAGAAAAATCACTGTAATGCCACTTTATTTGGTGACATATGACTTATCTGTGTGGCTTATTATCCATACTGCTGATCTTATGCTGCTGATTACCTTATGCTGCTGATTATCTCATGCTGCTGTTTTTATTCATACCTATCTGCTCACCAAAAACTCATGTTCAGGCTGCTGTTGTTACGTCGTATTGTTTTACGTTATTAGTGTTTAGCGTATATCTTAGATGTTTTAGCAAACCATTTGCCATTGGTTTAGTGCATATCTCAGTGTATATCTTAGATCCTTATTTAGTGGATTTAGTGGAATTACACCCCTAACTCTCCCATTGGAGAGTTTCCACTCTAACCACTCAGCCACAGCTTCAAAAATACATGAACCATATGTAATATTTCATGAGAGACATTCACACATTTATAAAATCCTGAGATTATTAAGAAGACAAAGTTCAGTAATTGTTTTTTTTTTGCGTCTGCTTTGCTTACATTTTCAAGTCTTACGTCTCACCTAAAAGGCATGCGGATGTTCATGAGTTCTGCATAGCGACAGAGAACATCCCATGGTGCGTGAAGCTTGAGGAAGATCACATCACTGTTTGTTAAACAAGCCTGTAACAAAGACAAAAACACAAAATTTTAGCAAGCAACACGAAGCACAAAGTACTGTCACGCAAGCTGTTCAGCATCAATATGTTTTCTTGAATGTTCTCTTCTCACATCCCACTGCTGTCTAACACAGTGGGAGTTAGTTATAAAAATAAAAAAGTAGAAGCAATCCAAGAGCAGACCTAGAAATAGCTAAATGACTCCATGTAAAATAAAACACCCACAAATGGACTAAAAGTCAAAAGAATTATTGTCATTGTCTTCTCTCAATCTTTTTTATTAATCCTCCTATTGATGCTACAGCTTGGGTGTTTTCTTGGCTGGTTTGTTTTTTTAAGTTATTTTTAACACTGGTATGGCCCAAATGCCAAAAAATATATAACCATCATATTATTTGACAGTGATTACCCCTTTAGAGCACTTGGGACTATAATGTTTGTGTTGGACATTAATTTCTTCTCCATGTGAAGATGCTAATAATTTGCTTTATTAATGCTGTTATCAACCAAAACAGGTGCCAGTTTCCATCAAGAAGTTTGATTAGCCTCACTGTGTGAGATATAAGGAAGCTGACTGACGGAACTAGTAATCAAAAAGTCCCTTAATGAATATAAATTACCTCTTTTTCCATGTGTAAGCCCTCTGCACGGATATTTCGTTCAAATACTTCCCTCTTCTCTGACTGGGAGCTGGACTTCTTGTAAACTAGGATGTAGTCTATGCGGCTCTTTCCATCGCTGAAACAAAGACCACTGAATTTACCCTTTTCCTGTAGACAAAGAGTAAGAAAAGGGTAGAAACATAGATTGAGTTTGAAAAGAGCCATTGATAATTAAAGAGTTCCTCTGACCTCTGGGATGCCTGATTCAGACTTGGTGTTCTCATCAAGGATGCTGCTGTGGGTTCCAGGGTTCAGTAGGGTGGAGTCATCATCCTTTGATGAACTACTGATCCCCTCTGACTTTTCCTTCTCCAGCAGCACCTTCAGATCTTTCTCAGCTGAGGAAGAATCAAGTAAAATTTCAATGTTTGAAATATAACAACCAGAGAATACCTTAAGTCTTGTCTCATGGTTGTATTTTTGTCCATATCTTAAATGTCCAGGTCAAGTACAAAGTTGACACCTTTTCATTTGCTCAAATGCTGTACTTGCCACATGGTTGTAGTGCTTTTTCCCACCAGATAAGTCAAAGTTTATATTCACCCCCTGAGCTCTTGTTTAAATGAGCGGAAAAGTAAACTGGAAGGAAAAAAAAAATCCTCATATTGATGTTGAGATTTTCTGTTTTGGACTTAATTTGGTCCACATGCAGACCAATGATGGGTGCATAACGATTACATTTGCAAGGAACTGTCATGTCTAGAACCAACACAAGAGTTAAGAGGTAGCATTATGAGTAAAGCAATATTTATTTTAAAGTGAGTGAGTGAAGGGTAAAAAGGATACTTTGTAGGCATATTAAACTCCATTACCAGGATTTTAAGGGGTTTGATAGAGGTCGAATTGTGAGTTTGCATGAACTCAGTTGGTCGTGTTGTGCAATTGTCCAGAAATATGGGATGTACAAATGTCAGAGTGTTCCAGTTTTTAGCCAATAAGTATGGGATGGCACATTCCGGTACACATATGGTGAAGGTTCCAGTCACCCAAAACAGCCCACATCAAGAGCTAATCGTCTCTTTGTGCACCACGCATCACAAAATCTCTTTACCTTTGTGTTTCCCATCTAATGGACCCGTTTCAAAATCAATTACTGTACTGTTATTCCACACTGTGTCCCAATGACTGTGAAAGCATCTAATCTGTGGACCGGAGCAGAGACAGCTATGTTTGGAGTGGTGCCAAAACCAGGAGGTATAGGAGGTATTATGGACTGATGACAAGTATCACATTCAGCAATAGATCTCGTTTCTTCATAACCTCAGATGACCCTGGTGTTCATGTATAATGAAACCAAACAGAGAGGGCAAATCCTGTCAAAGCTGTGGTGAGACACAGCAGCTTTCCTCCTGACAGTATGGTGTGGGGAGCCATAGAACCTGACTTTAGATCCCCTTTGGTAGTGATTCGGGGAACCCTGATTGCACACAACTTATACCCTGGTACAATCTTTCAACAAGACTCCCACTATACACAGTACATGCATGTGTGTAGACTGCCTGCATCATGTTGAGGTCCTCTATTGATGGGCCAGGTCCTTCCTTAAACTGAACATGTGTGTGATGAGCTCGGGTGTAAAGCTCAGTTCAGGGTTGAGCTGCTGAATCTCGAGGGCCAGTTATTACAGCTGTGGTCTGACTGGCCACTGAAGAGGATACAATGACCATCGTACTACTCCATTTAAAAAAAAAGATAACCTTTTCCTTTTTTCTATGCAAGTATAGCAACATGGTGGCTCAGTTGGGAGAGCTGCCACCTCTCAGTGAGTAGGTCGCCCCAGTTCAAATCCCGGCCGGGAGCCTTTCTGGCTGGAGTTTGACTGTTCTCTCCATGCACGCGTGGGTTTTCTCTGGGTTCTCTGGTTTCCTCCCACAGACCAAAAACAGGCATGTTAGACTGACTGTTAACTCTAAATTGTCCCTAGTTGTGAGTGAGAGTGAATGGTTGTTTGTCTTTATGTGTCCCTGTGATGGACTGGAGACCTGTCCAGGATGTAGCCTGCCTCTCACACAGGGGCTGCTGGATTTGGGCAACAGTGACCCTCATGACCTGAAAAGGAAGAAGTGGGTAAAGATAACGGATGGATGGATGAAGTATTATAGCTATTTGTTTGGACTATGTTTTGTCTTATCAGCAAAATTAGTTTTTTTTTATGTCTGTCTTGTATCAAGGCTAATCTAGTCTAATTATGATGTTCAGTAATAATGACACTTGATTTATTCTGTAATCACAACCAACCCAGCCTTCAACCATAAATAGATGAACAAGGTTATTAAAACTAATGACGTGTTGGTTTATGGAAGTAACACATTTGTTTCTGCTGTGCCATTGCAGTTTATATTTTTGTAAGCCCATGTACTGCTGTGATGATTCAGGACCATTTCTTATTATTAAAATTTTCCTATAAACACCATAGAAACTGCTCGATCCAATCACAAGTTGCACTTTCTTGGATGAGTCCTTGAACAAATTTGACCAGAGGTTTAGAGAAATTTAAGGCCCTGTTGGCAGTATGTCTCACCCAATGGAGGTACGTGGTCTTGAATGCTGGAGTCCAGAGCCTCAGCTGAGCATTCCTCCATGATGTCTTCCCTCTTGATGTGCAGAATCGTGAGTGGTCTGTCTGCTGCCTTGAAGCCAGACGTTGAGGGCTGCAGCAGCACTCTGTGTTGGCGGGGGCTCTGTTGCTTGGACTCAGATCCATGTAGAGATGTACTTACATCTACAGGTATACAACACAAAAATATAAATATAGAGATGTCGGTATTGTTAAAAACTTTCTTAATGGGGCTGAGATGGGGTAGAGGTAGGGCAATCAAAGTCGCGGTTCGACTCCCAGTCATTCGCCCATATTGTGGTGTCTCTGAGCAAGACGCCTAATCCCTAATTGCTTCTCGGGCGCTTACATAGCTGCCCACTGTTCTACCTGAGTGTACCTCACTCAGGGTTAAGCGGACTCAGGGTAAAATGCAGTGAACTAATTTCACAATTGTATGGGAACATACAATGATGACAGTCTCAGACTACCTTTCCCTTAATATTTGACAGTATGGATAATTCACCATACCATACCATATTATTTTATTTATAAAGCACTTTAAACAGTGACAGGGCCAAATAAAGTGCTGTACAAACAGAAACAAGCAGGCAAAGCACACAGCAACATATAACATAACGTAAAATCAAAATACAGAAACAAAGTTATAGAAGAATAATAGCATAATGACTAACACAGTGTGATGCATACAGGTTCAACATAAATCATACAGTGTTGAAAGCCAGGGAATAGTAGTGGGTTTTTAAGTAGTATTTAAAAAGTGTGAGGGAGGGGGCCTGCCTGACAAGCAGGGGTAACTCGTTCCAAAGTCTTGGGCCTGCGACAGAGACGGCCCTGTCACCCCTGCGCTTGAGACGAGTTCCTGGAACTGTGAGAAGCATCTGGTCTGCTGACCTCAGAGAAAGCAGTGGGACATATGGCTACAGCAGATCAGTGAAATAGGAGGGGGCAGAGCTGTTCAGTGATTTATAGACATACATGAGTAGGCCCTATTTTGAACTGGATCCGAAGGTGAACCGGTAGCCAGTGCAGGGAGGCCAAAACTGGTGTAATATGCTCTCTTTTGCCTGTACTGGTTAAAAATCAGACTGCTTGATTTTGTACCAGTTGTAGTTGTGCAACAGAAGTCTGACCAATACCAAACAGGAGGGTGTTGCAATAATCAAGCTTGGATATTATGAATGCACGAACTACTGTCTCCACATTATTTTTGGACAATATGGTCTTCATCTTAGACGGCCATCCCAGCTGGGAGAAAAACAGGATTTAACAATTGTTTACATGACTATTAAGTTTCATGGAATGATCCATTATTACTCCCAGATTAATGACTCTTTGTTTCTTTAACGGGGCTAGAGCGGAAAGGTCAATGCAGTGGTTGGTGATTGTGTCGTTGGGAGGAAACAACATGACTTCAGACTTCTTCTCATTGAAACTTAAGAAATTTAAAGCCATCCAGTCCCTGATGTCAGCCAGGCAGTCAAGCAGAGGTTGAATAGAGCGTGTACCATTGTGTCTTAGGGGGAAGTAAATTTGGAAGTCATCGGCATAGAAGTGAAAGGGTATGCTATGTTCCAGTATGTTTAGTTTAGTTTAGTTTATTCATTCATTTTATAATAAAATACTCAACAATACAACATTTATACAACAAATTAACATACAAGACATAAGTAAAATGAAGTGCAGTAAGAAGAAAAAATCTTATTTTAACTGCTCCCTTTTACAATCAATCAAATCAAACAACAATCAACTTTTAACTTATAAAAAAGAAATTGTTCACCATAAATTTCGAACTACGAAGCAACATACATAACCATTTTTATTTTACCTTTGCAATAGTCTGTCTTTTATCATTTTCTTAAACGTAATCATTGTTATTGCATTTTTTATTTCAATCTCCAAACCATTCCACAATCCAATTCCTTGAATTGAGGTAGACCGACCCTTTAAACTGGTTCTATATTTTGGTCTAAAAAATATTGCTATTTCCTTGAGATTATAGGTAGGTAGGTGGATTGACAGGTGGGTGATAGGTGGATGATGGATGGATGGGTAATAAGTAGGTAGGTAGATAGGTGGATGGATGGATGGATGGATGGAAGGATGGATGAATGGATAGATGGAGGATGGATTAGTGATAGGTAGGTAGATACAGTAAGTAGGTGTATAGGTGTATGGGTGGATGATGGATGGATGGACAGATGATGGATGGATGAATGGATAGTAGGTATATAGGTGGATGGGTGGATGGATGATAGGTAGGTAGATACAGTAGGTAGGTAGGTGGATGGATGGATAATTGATGATAGATGGATAGATGGTATATAAACTGCCTTTAAACTGAGAAATGTACATCAGTTTGTTGTTTAACTTTCAACTTGTCCTTGGTTGGGGTTGTCATTGTGAGGAAACAACACAAATGATTTGACACTATTCTTTAGGTGGGATGCCCTTCCAAATGCAACCTGGGCTTGAACCTGCAGCCTCAGCATAAAAAAAAAAAAAAAAAAAAAAAAAAAAAAAACACGGCGGCACTGACCTGTATTGAAGTACTTTACATTTTAATTACAATTAACTGAAGGGTTTAAGCTTTTTAATTAATGCTCTGTGGGAAAGCTCTGAACAACTGATATCCTAATTGCTTTAATAGCTTTATGGAGAGCTTCTTCCTAACAGTAAAAAAAAATGCAGTATGAAACTTTTTTGCCTAATATATCAATTATTGAAGGCCTTACGTGTTTTTTTTTTCCCCTCGTACATTTACTTGCTACTTAAGACAAGATAACTGAAATCATCATAAAGTAAAATAAAAATAAACTACTTCTGAGCAGCAAGTTGATAAATATTTTTTAAATGTAAATGCTAAGTACTTTGCATATGTCAGGTCGGATTTGCATTTAGCTAGCACAAAGAAAGAATTGAATACTAATTATTAATATTTTCTACAGGCAAAAGTTAAAATTTTCCCATGGCTAATGAATGAATTTTTATGCTCTGTTGTCAGTTTTTGTTTATGGATCAATCTTTTTCTTTTTATATCACTCATATCATTTATCACTGCTGATGAGTTGTTGGAATTTTAAGGGAGGAAACATGAACATTGCACAGAGGGGATATTCCTACTAACATCTGTCTCTATCAGTTCTACTCAGCATGCAGAGTCAGTCCCCCCTTCCACCACCAACAGACCTGTTTCTCCCCTCTTCCTTATCTTATTTATTTGCAGAAAAGCTCAAGCTGTCTCATACACCATGAGGTGTGCCCAGGAACTCGTATGCATGGCTAAATGGGAACTTATATTGCCATCCCTACCCAGAATGGCAATTAGCTGCGGCAGGCTGAGGCAAAAACACAGACGTGGAGTTTGTATGCAGAGAGCTCTGCAAAGTTAATGGACTTTTAAATCGACACAGTGCGCCAAATTCCCTCATTAATGCCATCCCTGGTCCCTGCCTACACGAACGTTTGATTTCAAAGGTCAACTCTCAAATGTCAACATAGGAACGGTAAATAGAGTACACTTTTATGATGCACGCAGTGTGTTTAAAGTATGTGACAGGAAAGGGAGGCAAAGTGAAGAGGCCCTACAGACGAGGCTCTTTTTATCTTCTTGAGTTTATCTTGAGCATTCTTGCCCTATTCAAGATGTCCATGCATTTATTCTCCTGCACTCAACTGCTAAAAATAAATCAGTTAAAACCAGTATTTTGTGTCACATTACAAAAAGTGAATCCCGGGATAGATTCACAAGCAACTTGCTTATAATGGTGTTGCCCTTAAAAATGGTAGTTGATGCTTTCTAAAAAGTAGTTGGATCACTAATCTATGGTGTTATTATTTGGTCAGGTTTGTATTTTTATTCACAAATATTTTATCTTTCTGTCTGATTTTGAGTCATGGAGGTACTTGAATGGAGACACTGTCAAGGAGGCATCCTGGATGTCTTCCTTTGGAGGTTTTCCACGCATGTCCAATCGAGAGTGTAATGATTGCAGTATGTTCTGCCTTAACCACCTCTTTTAGCTCCTGAGTGGCAAAGAAGAGCTAATCATCCATAGCTGTCCCCTGTTCAGTTGATGAGGCTCATCTGGTACACAAGGCTGAGTAGAACCAGAACCCAAGGCTGGAACATTGGCTACCTTAAGGTATTCAGTCAAGAGCCCTAGTGAGATCCTCTGTTGTTAAAAGTGCTACTAACCTTTGTGTTTTCCTTGTGGTCCTAACATTACTTGATTCCTGCTGACAGTCCTTGGGTCCTCTTCTCTTTTTTTGTCTCCTCTCCTCAACTTGGAGCTTGGTAAGGCCTCAGGATTTGCCATATAATTCCTCCAGTGAGTTCTGAATCTGCCTCACTTTCCTCTTAGTTGAACATTCCTGGAAAACCTCCAAAGGGAAACGTCCAGGATGCTTTTTTGATAGGGATCTTTATTTATTACAGATAAGTTGAATACAGGCAGTCCCCGACTTACGAACGGGTTCCGGACCTAAGGACCGTTTGTACCTCGATTCTGCCGTAACTCGGAGCGCCGGCCACATGGCGGCCGTAACATCTTTTTAAACACGTTTTTTTCAATGTAAAACAACAACAGCATACTTAGAACGCCGTTTTTAATGTGTTTCCAAGCAGTTAGCTAACAAAATACCTAAAAAAAACCCGAAAAAAACATAAAATGCTGCATAAAAAAGGCAACCTGAGGTGTGATGACGTCACTGGGGCGGCACCGTAAGTCCGAAACGCCGTAACGCGATGGCGCCGTAAGTTGGGGACAACCTGTATTGTCGATTAAAGTGGCATTACAGTCATAATTCTGGTTAGGGATTTATGAGTCTAACAGTTTCATGGTAAAAGCTGTTCCTCAGTCTAGTGGTTCTACACTTAATGCTCTGCAACCTTCTGTCTGAGGGGAGCGGGGCAAAAAGTGTGTGTGCTGGTTGAGTGGGGTCCTACATGATGCAGGTGGCCTACTTCCTGCATCTGGAGGTGTAGATGTCTATGATGGCTGACTCCAACAGACTTCGGTGCAGCCTTCACCACTCCCTGCAGAGCTTTTCTTTATCGTTCTTGAAGCAAACACTCACCTTCAATCCACAGCAAAAAGGCCGCCATTATCTGGTTGGGAACCATGGTCTGGTCTGTGAACTGGTCCACGCTGACGACACAAGCTGAACATCTTCTGGAAACAATTCAAGATGAGAACCTGAGGTTCCCGTACTACCAACCTCTCCATGAACACCACAATCAGCCCTGGCAGAGGAAACCATTACACTTCTGTGCTGCAAATGACACGGCTTGTTTAGACTAATCAGGGATCAGATAGCTCTGAAAAAGCGACCCACACTCTCATGGCACCCCCCACTGAATGTCTCCAGATCGCCAGATTATAGAATTCCCTCAACCAACCTACTTTGTAGTTGTAAATACTAAAAGGACAAAATACTAATTTAAAAAAAATAAAATAAAATAAATAAATTAACGTGTCATAAACTTAACATAGACTGAAAATGCTGAAGAACAGAAACAGACAAAACTGTAATACTAAAAACATAAATAAAATAACATTAAAATATTAATTAACATTTATCACAAATGTAAGAACTTCGAACCAGTCTTCGATCCATGAGTTTCCTTAAGCTCCCCACTCAATCCGTTTTACTTTCATTAGTTCACATGAGATTTCTGTGTTCATGTTTGAGGCTGTTTTCAAATCAGCTGAGGACATTTGATGTCACAGTGTTCCAATCTGACTGGGAAAACATTAAATGAAAATTATATTAGTCTTGTAACATCACAAAAAGACAATGATTGATTTGGGATTTGGGCCATAATTCCATCTTGAATCGTGTTTCTGACTGACTTGTGTACATTCAAGTTGTTTTATTTGCTTGTTTCTATTAACAACATTATTGTTTGTTGACTGAGGAAAGCAAAGTCCATCCATCCATCCATCCATCCATCCATTATCTTTTACCCGCTTCTTCCATTTTTGGGTCACGGGGGTCGCTGGTGCCCATGTCCAGCAATCACTGTGCGAGGGGCGGGGTACACTCTGGACGGGTCGCAAGTCCATCACAGGGCCTTTCAGCGAGCAGGTCTCTGGTTCAAATCCCGGTCCGGGGGCCTTTCTGGGTGGAGTTCGCATGTTCTCTCCGTGCATGCGTGGGTTTCCTCCGGGTACTCCGGTTTCCTCCCACAGACCAAAAACATGCATGTT
>JAVCKU010000003.1:5210578-5226264 GCA_032273985.1 Hypsolebias coamazonicus
ACAACAACAGTCATTCTACACACAACCATCCGATGCTGTCTGGCCACGCTCTCCCCTGCCACAACCTTACAGTCTCCTATCTCCCTCAGGTTTCCTCTTCTACACAGAATGTAGTCGACCTGCATACTCCTTCCTCCACTCTTATAGGTCACTCAATGTTCCTCCCTCGTTTGGAAATAAGTGTTGATTTTGTTGCCATTTCCATTCTCTTGGCACAATCCACCACCATCTGTCCTTACTGGTTTCTTTCCTTGAGACACCAAACCTACCACTTCCTCATCCCCTCTGTTTCCTTCACCAACATGTCCAGGTCTGCTCCGATCACCACGCTCTCCTTCCTGGGAATACTCTCTATCACTTCATCCAGATCCTTCCAAAATTTAGCTCTCTCCTCCCCATCACATCCAACCTGTGGAGCATAACCACTGACTATGTTTAGCATCAGACCTTCTACCTTTAGACACACAACCCTATCTGACACTCTTCACCACTAATACTTTCTTTTTCTCCCACTGTCTCCTGACACATTTTCCTGCTCGGTCTTCAGCCGAACAATCAAATGTGTTAATTTATGTGAAAAATATAGTTTCATGATTTCTTATGTTGTAAATTTAATTGGTAATGTGGTACATTTAAATGGAAAAAATGGTACACAACATATGGTATTTATGCATATATGTAAAAATTCATTTTTATTCTTTAACAATTTTCAAACCATTTTTCTGTTCAGCTGTGCCAACAAATTAAATGTGTGTTTCTTACTGTGAACAACCACCGTAATGTCTGGCTAACAGTGATCTGTTGTACTTCACCAGTAAGTATTGATCCTTGAAGCATATCACAAGTGCGGGGGGAAATACTGGCAATTTAAATTGACTGAACCTAATGACACTGGTTATAGAACTTCAAAGCAAAACATGTGCTGTTGTAACTCAATGCATTAGTTTTTTAAAATTATTTTGCAAAGTTTTTCTGATGAACATTATTCTGAACACCTGCATAGGCAAATATATATAAAGTCAAGCTTGTTTAATTTATTATTTAAAATATATTTAGTTGCTATTCCCATTGCAATAATATTTCAGGTGCATTTATAATTGTAGTAACAGGATTATGCCATCTGTCCATAAGCTTCATGGATGTGGCCTATATTCATAACAATTTATGGCATGCACAATATATTAGATTTGCTCACTACAGCATTTGTAAGTATAAATATGTTTTTTTTTTCTTTTTCTGACGCTGTAAAATCTTGTGGATACTCTAAAATTTGTAAGTTATTTAGGTTCAAGTATCAATATTGAATTTTAAGAGAGATGTTTATGCTTTCTTTAATGATTCAGGTTTGCTCTGTATTGTGAAATTTATATTGTTAAGCTTTTTGCATATGTTCTGCAAAATTTTTATAATAAACTATGATTAAAATGTGTTTTTTTTGTGTGTGTGTGTGAATTCTAATATTTTTTTTAAAGGTGGGCGATTGGAGATGGTTCTTGTTTCATATTAAAGTTTTGTTTAATAAACCAATGGACGCATTTCTGGTTACTAATTCAAACTCAAATATAAGACTTGAATTTTTTTTTTTTTTCCTAATTGTCTTGGTTTGCTCATGTGCTACCTTTTCGTTCTGCAATTGTTTTACGACTATAAAAAAATGCCATTATGTAAACGTTAAAGCAAAAACACACAAAAACAAGTTAGTAGTTATATAAATAAAAATATATAACTATATAGCACCTTTCCATCTTATCGAGACACTCAAAGCTCTTTACAACACAATCTGTGCCTCATTTACCCATTCATACAGCACTCTACTAGATCTGTACAAAGATTAATCAGAACTTTATCACATTCATTCACCGATGGGACACACATCAGAGGCAATGAGGGGTTCAGTGTCTTGCTCAGGGACACTTCAGCATGTGAATGCTGGTGGATTTGAACCCCCAACTCTCCCATTGGAGGACGACTGATCTAACCACTCAGCCACAGCTGCCCAAAATCTTTTAAAACGAGCTATATTAGGTATGATAACAAAAAGTATCTGTAATTAGCCATGTTTATTGTTTTCAACCAATTTCAATTCAATTTCAATTCAATTTCAATTCAGCTGAGTTTATTTATGTAGCGTCAAATCACAACAGAGTTGTCTCAGGGCACTTTACAGCAACATTCACATACATAGGAAAGACAATTAGTAAAGTTCTCTATCTAAGGAATCCAGCAGACAAGTTGAATCTTGGCCTCGTTGCAGTTTCAATTTCACAATAAAGAGGATCACAAACTAACTTTTACTAAAAGGTTGACATCTGGGTAAACTTAAATATTATTAAAGATAAAAACTGCTGCAGATTTAATCATTAATAAAGGGAAATGAGACTTTGTTGAGAGCATCATTCACACACAGCTGACTTAACTGGGCTGCGGTAGCTCAGTGGTTAGTGTTGTAATCCTGGTGCTGCAGCCATTTTGAGCTCAGGTTGTATCAGGAAGAAAATCTGGCCTAAAACTTTCATGCACGTTTACTCGCTGTGACAAGTTCTCTAGAACGGAGCAGCCGAAAGAAACATTAAAAAAAAACAAACAAAAAAAAAACACTCCTTTACTAGTGTTGCTTCAAACCTAACACACATCAATCTGAGTGACTGCCAGATGGAACAATATTTAAATTTTGACAACCTTTTTAAGGTCAGCCAGTCCATATGCATTTTTGAAGAATAAATAAATAAAATACATGATGTTGTCTGCGTCGTGTCCAACAATGGCCACCCTGACTAGCTTCTGACATGTGCTCGTATGTGGCTGGCAGATCTGAACTTGGTCTTAAATGGCAGGTTGCACAGTATAGCTGGTCCGCACTGTTGTAGGTGTAGCTGTAGAGGGTTCAGGTCGGTTCTCAAGAATTTGTCGTTTAACGTCTAACTCGGAGAGGAGAGCATTTCCAAAGTTTGAGACACCTATCTTGACCTTTGAACGCCAACTTGATCTTTGAGCAGCCTCCTCCCTCTCTTCAGTGGCCAAACTACACGCAGTCAGATTATGCTTGAAGATGTTATTATAACCAAACAAATGCATAAATATATAAAGCAGCAACCCCCCCCCCCCCACACACACACACACTCCAACTCTCAGGTAGGAGTTTTAAAATGTTCATTTCAAAGGTCTAAAGCGAGCCACTTTCAGTTACTGTTTTCTATTTCGTTCTCTTCAGAGGAGAGACTCTTTTTTTCCAAGAACAAAAAGATAAAGTCAGGTCAAAGAAGAATCCGTCCAGAGGACCTGACTTTATTTTATATTTTTCTACCTGGATTACTGAGCAGCATCAGGATACTCTTCTCCAAGGACAAAAAAAAAATAAAAAAATAAAAAAACTCAGACCAACCGCTCAAAATAATTCAATGCTTTTCTTTTTTAAGCTAAATGTTTTGGATCTTCAACAATTTAAAACTCCTTTACCACCAAAACCTATATAATGTTGTCTTCTCTCTAAAATTGAGTTGAAAAGTAAAAGATAAAATTATAAAAATGATATTCAGACGTTTTTAATCCAAAACTTAATTTCTGTGTCTCACGAGCACATTCAACTCAACCACTGTGACGTGCGAGTGAAAAAGTTTGGACGCCCCTGGTGCATCTCATCCTGGATGTGTTTCACAGCGACTCACTCTTGCTCGCAGTCGGAACAACAGTTTGCCTCGTTGCTTTGGATTGAGCAGGTCGGGGACCGACGCCGTCACCAGGGCCACAAATTCATCCAGCTTTTCATAATCAAGAACGTCTCTCCGCTGAGCCACCTGCCACATGGCTGCAGAAAGGAGCCGCAGAGGAGGAATAAGCAGCTTCAGGGACGACAGGGGCAGGAATACATCTGTATGGATGAAAGGGACGTTTTCTTAAAAGTATAACAGAAGGCAATGATTAGTAGAAAACCTTGTTAATGAGGTATGTGTGTGTCATGCAGGACTAGACTTCTTGTTGGTAAAGATGTTTCACGTCTCAGTTCAAACTGGAACGTGCAGGGTTGCAAATCTGTATAAGATAGAAAATTGACTGAGACACTCAGAAGAATTTTCTCCAAACACAACCTCCTGGTGCACTCCAAAATTAACAGGACCCTAAAAAAGAGGCTGGTACATCTTAAAGACAAAACCATTAAACAAACTGAGCAGGGTCAATGCAGTGAGGACTCCTCTACATAGGAGAAACTAAACAACCTCTCCACAGACGTTTGGACCAAGTACACCTCAAAGATCCAACGGACTGGTGGTTCCCAACCCTGGTCCCTGAGGAACACCATCCTGCATGTTTTAGTTGTTTCCCTGCACCAACGCAACTGATTCAGTGATTTAATTACTTTGTACTTCATGTTCTGCAGAAGTCTGTTAATTACTCATTAATTAAAATCAGGTGTGTCGGAGCAGAGAAACTAAAACAATGCAGGATGGTGTTCCTCAAGGACCAGGGTTGGGAACCCCTGCAATGGACCATCCCTGATCACTGGGACAGGTGAGTTTGATCATTTGGCTTAGATTTCAGAGATCAATAGTCCCATAGTGGATGCATAGGATTCATTAACTGATAAAATTCTTATAAACTCTTTTCTCCATTCTGAGACACTTTCACAGCAATCTGTTGGGCGAGAAGTTTTTTTTAAAGCCCCGCAATGGTGATTGGGTCTGATCCACGATAACTGCACAACTTCCTTATCTGCCAATTTTATCACAGTTAGTATTGTTCAGTCAGGTCATCTGGAAGGTTTCTGTTTTGGCTGAGACGTTTCGTCCATCAATTCGAAACTTGGATTGATGGAAGTCCTTAGGATAAAATGCCTCAGCCAAAACAGAAACCTTCCAGACAACCTGACCGCACATTGTAGGATTTTTATTTGGATTATTGAGCATGAACTTTGATGTAATATGGTTATTGTTTGTTTTTTTTTTTAATTAATTATTAGCTGCAGCCAATAAAATGAGTTTTGGGAATATACTTTCTTGTCACCTGCCTAGTTATATAAAGGCAAAACAAGAAAAGAGAAACCCTCAGGTTTCAGCTTTCAAGAGCTACCAAGGAACTTTGGCTCTGTTTCCCAGTCAGTTTCACCTCAATTTACACATTTATGCTCATCAATAAAACTCTTCTCACAAAGACCAGGCTGACAAATCCGCACCGACCCCCAGGAGGAGTGGGACTCATCTGTGGATGAATTCAGAAGCACCTCTGGCACTTTAAAGCTTTGCAGCTGGACACAGTTCAGTTTGAACAGAGATGTGAGCGTCTTCAGCGACAAAAAAGAGAAGTCCTGTTGCTTTTTTTAAAACTCTTGAGACTTGAATAGATGAAACACCATCATTCTGTAGTGATGATCATGGAAACAAGACATGGTCATGGATGCAAGTCAGCATAATCCTCTGTGACTGTGTTATTAAAGGTACATGTATATTATACAGGTTTACAATGGGCTCTGTTCATAAGCAAACAACAAACAGGTCAATGTGGGGTCACCGGATCCTAAAGCTGAGGTCAGTTGTGATCCCCAGTACTTAAAATAGTCTAAAATGAATAAAACTGTGTATTAGTTGTTGGCACTAAGCCTTTGTATAATTTGCTTGCAGATGTTAGATATACAGATGTTAATATGCTTCTACCACCATCCAAAGCTGTTTGGGAACTAAACAAAAAGTATCTCCACAATGCTCAGCTATAGCTGCTAAATAAAGTAGGCTGTGAGGGTTCATTTCCAAACCATTTATCAAATATTTGAGCAACTTTTTTTTTTTTTTTAGAAAAGTGCTTAATGCCACATATATGAGTTTATTTAATGGGGTAGGATGCGTAAAAAAAAAAAAAAAAAAACGCTATAAAATAGCATTTAGTTAATAACTTATTTTAATCTTAGGTAGTTTAAAGAACCAAACACAACATACCCTGCAAAGTAGCGCATATCAACATTAAATAAATCCCCTCAATTTTCTCCAGAAGCTTTTTAAAACGTTACATCTTTTGTTAGCTTAGCTAGCATGATAGCTGTTAGCTCTCGTAGCGAACAAACAGGAAAACGCTCGCGCTGGTGAAGAAAACAAACATTAAATTATAACAAACCTGTGTTTTCCACTTCACATAAGTTTTCCATAATGTAGACAGTACCTTAAGACTTTTAAGTTTTTGAAAAAAGTAGCACAACTTAGCATGCTAGCTTGCTAACTTTTTTTTTTTTTACCGGAAACATTGACTCTTTCAAAATAAAAGGTGGCCAGTCACTCTTGTTTTAAAACATCATGGCTGAGTTTTAACATTGTAGTGATGTCATATCAAATATAAGTTTTTGTATACCGGTACGTGTGAAAAGTAAATCTAGTATAAAATATAAAGAAATAATCTAAATCAAGCAGGAAGCCAAAACACTTTATTTGTGCTTGAAATGTTCGTGTGCAAATTCCCAAAACCTTTAAAAGCAAGTTGTTCCTTATGGTGTGCAAGTATATTTTTAAATCTTTTACATCTTCTCTGGTCCAAACACACATTCACCAAATGGCTTACTAAAGTGTTAGACATTAAATTAGAAAATAAAACATTCAGCGTAAGCACATACAGGTTTTACACAAAAGAGTTGTTACAGTTACTCGAGTCCTGAGAGTAGCAGTCAGTCAAAGCTCAGTGAGTTTTCATCAATACTTTAAAATTTTTATCTTCCTCTCAGCAACGACAAAACCAGACGAGCTGCAGTTCAGAGAGTGATTCGTGAGGATCAAAGATCTGATAATTCAGGGTGTTACGTCCAAAAGTTCGACCATCGATGGACCCAGGTGTGGAAACGAAGCGTGGCATTTTGTAACAAGATGTTCAGTTCAGTCAAGTCTGGGTTGGCCTTCTTCAGAGCAGGGCCGGACCTGCGCTTTGTGTCCTCAGCCGCCAAAGTCACGGGGACAAACCTGAAACAAACACAGATGACGACAGGCGTGAACTGAACAGCATCGCTCAGATTTAAACTCGTGGGTTGTTTTGTAAAGGGCTCGGAAATTTTCAGTTTAGCCAGGCGATGGTGTCCAGATCAACTCAGAGGTGCGGAGAAGTGAATACATCAAGTAAAAACAACGAGGGGGGAAATGTAAAAAATGAAGAAAATTAGACCTAATGACATGGTATTAGAGAATCAGCACCTCCAAATCTGAGGCCATGGTCCTCATCTGGAAAATGGTGGATTGCTCTCTTCAGATGAGGTTCTGACTCAAGTGGATGAGTTCAAGTATCTCTGGGTTTTGCTCATGGGTGAGGGAAGAATGGAGCAGGAGATTGACAGACGGATTAGTGCAGCATCTGCAGTATTGTGGACTCTGTACCGGTCCGTTGTGGTGAAAACGGAGCTGAGCTCTCTGTTCATCAGTCTGCGTTCCTACCGTCTCCTATGGTCACGAGCTTTGGGTGGTGACAGAAAGAATGAGATCATGGATACAGGCGGTTGAAATGTTTCCTCTGCAGGGTAGTTGGACTCTCCCTTAGAGATAGAGTGAGAAGTTCAGTCATTCGGGAGAGACTCAGAGCAGAACCGCTGCTCCTTCACATTGAAAGGAGCCAGTTGAGGTGGTTCAGGCACCTGGTAAAGAGATGCTTAGGGAGGTGCTTCAGGAATGTCCAACTGGGAGGAGACCACAGGGAAAACCCAGGACACACTGGAGAGATTATGCCTCTCAGTTGGCCTGGGAACATCTTGAAGTCCCTCCCAGAAAAGCTGGAAGAGGAGGCTGTGGAAAGAGATGCCTGGACCTCCCTGCTCAAGCTGCTGCCTCCACGACCCAAATTCAGAACAAGTGGAAGATAATGGATGGATGGACATGTCTTTATCACGCTGTATACTACAGAAAAAGCTGAGCTCATACTGTTCCTTCACTGATACACCCACCTCAATGTTTCTGTCTCAATATAACATTTACATAGTTCACATCATCTGCTGTGTATTAGGCCAACTGGTGAAGGGATCTTATCTTCTGGACAATGTTTAAAGATGTCTGCCTTAAGTAACCAATCATCAAAATAATGGAAGCAAAGCTTGGTCAGTGGCATCAAATATTTTAAGAAGCATAACTGCAATAAAGCAGCTTCTGTCTGTGAACTATTGTGACAACAATGGCTAGTTCAAGTCCACTCGGAATTTTTCATTACTAAAACGCATCACTCTTTAGTGGCCTTTAACATCAACTACACTGTGTTCTGTAACATTACAGTGTAAGACACAAGCTTTAGACTTAAATAAACGTCTCAATTTTCAATTAACAACATTCCTAACACTAATAAATCATTATAATGTTATTTCTGTTCCAGTTTAAATAGCGTTTTTACGATTAGCTCAACTTCCGTAGCCGCCCTTCACTAAACTTCGTCGCTTACTTTTTACTCACCTCTTCACGGGATTAGGAAATAAACAAAGAGGAATAAAGCGATGTCAAACAACACAAACACCCAGAAGTCCAGCCAGTAGGAGTGTTTCGGTATAGAGGGAAAATCCGCTTTAGTTTTAGACATCTTTTGATCATCTGAGTCCGTCATGGAAGTAGCGCCGGGTCCCATCTTAGCTGGATGTCGGAACTGAGCTACCCGGAACAGGAAACAGTAAGCCTTCAAAATAAAAGCCACTGACGTCACGTAGATGCTAAGTTAAAATAAAAAAAACGTTCTTGCTTCTCTGAATTTTGAACCTTTTAATGATAAGTTTGACCAACGTCTGTTTAATCTCCTTTTTTATTCGTACAGTACTGGATTTCTTTTAAACGTGCTTCAATATTTTGACCACTAGATGTAAGTAGAAACCCACTAATGAATGACTCAAAGTAGCACAATGCTGCACTATACTTGTTTTATGTTATTTAGAGAAAAACATAGTTTATAAATCAATAGGACCAATTAAGTATCAAATCTACATACTCAGTGTTTATCACCTGCTGCCAAAAAAGTGAAGGCAGACAATGATTTTGCCCATAATTGTGTGTGTGTGTGTTACGTAAACATCCAATTGGACAGATTTTACTGAAACTTTCAGAAAATAATAATTTATACTGTATTTGCAACTGTTGGAGTCAATCCAGTGCAAGATGGCCACCACAGCTAATTATATTAGCCAACACAAACATGGCTGTACCCCAGTCAGTTTTACAGATACCGAGTTATGTTTTGTTTTGTAGTATCTAAAAGTCATGGACACCTCTTACTCTGAGATAATATATGTTGTGCATGTTTGTATTTGTACTTTTTTATATCCTTGACATGTGTTTTTGTCTTTCAGGTGCACCTGCACCTATATCTCGACAGACAATTCTGTTTGTTTGTCTCTCCTTTCTGTCCTCTCAAACCAGCCAGTCAAAGCAGATGGCCGCTTGTCCTGAGTCTGGTTCTGCTGGAGGTTTCTTCTTGCTAAAAGGGAGTTTTTTCTTTCCACTGTTGCCACTGTGCTTGCTCGGGATGGGAGACTGCAACAAAGCCTAGATTCAACTTGTCTGCTGGTTTCCTTAGATAGAGAACTTTACTAATTGGCTTTTCTATGTATGTGAACGTTCCTGTAAAGCACCCTGAGACAACTTTGTTTTGATTTGGTGCTATATAAATAAACTGAATTGAATTATTTTAAAGTTTTATTAATTTTATTATCAAAGTGGCATTCTCTTGAGTGTCTTTGCCAGCAGACACGTTGATTACAGTCCAACAGACGACACAAACTCAGATTACTGTCTGCTCGAGTGACACCAAGAACCATTTATTAGGGTTTTACAAAGACTACAAAATCTTCCAGATGAGTTAAATCACTGTCTCTGTCTATTTACATGATATGTTACATAAAAATGTACAAAATATAAAACATTTCAAGACAAATGTTCTACTCAAAAAAATTAAACCAGAATAAATGCTAAGGTCTCCAACTGAGATGCAACTGGAAAGTGTACGTAGGAAAAAAAATGACCAATTGATCAACACAAAGTGGTGTCAAAACTCTTGTTTTCTTGGGAATTAATGGCCTATAACAGGAGTGTACATAGGTTTGGTGTATGGGTCTAATTCTAGGTAACAGGCAACCTGTAATGGTTGTAATTTCAACCTTGGCATGCAACTACAGACGTAAGGCTGATCAGAAGAATGCATGCACCATTTGAGGCTTGGCTGCAGAGACACATGAAGCTGAGCACAGGTAGAGGATAGGTTTCTCCTGAGGTTGTGTCAACAAGACGTCTTGGTCTCCGATGGGCTTTTTAAACGAACCAGTAGCACCTGTTAGCTGGTTTGTACAGTACGGTATTGGGTCAGCTTCAGTGCCTCCAGCAGCTAATCACCCAAACATGGTGGGGAGTTAAAAGTCCAGAAAGGAAGTGGTTTTAAAATAGTTTGGTCATTTTCTGAAGGGATGTTCCATCAGTTATCGCTAGCGGCCGTGACATCAGTCATAGCGCACAGAGTTTGGAGAAAAGGTCAGAAGTTTTCCTGGCTAGCTATACAAGGCTGCACACAAGGTCCCATTGTATCATGCTTTACAGGCTGATAAAACAACTCCTTCTCAAGAACACTACATTAGCTTATACCACCACAATTTTACATAAGTTTTAGCTTGCCTTCGATTCTCAACCAAATGTTTAGGTTACTACACAAATGATCAGTATCATCATAAATGTTGGCATTTCTTTCACATCAGCATGTTGTTTTTGAAAAAGCTGTTTTACTCTATAAACCTGAAAAATGGCATAAAGCAGGCCCTTTGTTTGGAAAACCTTTAGCTTAGAATATAGGAAGACTTCTGCCTTTTCTTCATACTTAATGCTCTGTTACTAATATCACAGCTAATTAGGAATGCACTGACACTGATACTAGGATTAGGTACTTGTTCCAAAGACTATTAATGGAACATGACCAGCTTCCCTATTGGCTGGTTCCAGTATGTGTGAGTAGGCGCGACTTGGAGATCCATATCCCTAGTGTGCGGACTCTGGTCACAAAAATACATGGGTACCACTCTTGGTACTGATTGCTTCTGTTCTTGCTGGTCTCAGTTCAAAAAATTTACATGAGAAGGTGGGGCCAGTTGATCTATCAGTATAATCCACTCGCTCCAATTCCACTCGCGTTCCAGTCTGTTGAAGACCTCAACGCCACAGTCAGCGTTTCAGTCAGACCTGTTCAATTTCGTGCCAAGAACATCTTTTCCTGTTAAGGTTATACGAATGAATCTCTGCATTTTGGCCATGCCGTTGTACTAACATCCGGGTCACTGTGAGAGAAGGGGAAGTGGAGTATCTACGCAAATGATGTGTGAGACATCATGAGTTGAGAACCCCATTTCAGCCGATACATTAACTCAAGTCATTTCCATGACATTGCCACACAGGTTCATCAACAAGGGTTTGACTGGTCTCGTTTGACGTTCTTTGTGTTTTCCATGTCAATATCAAAAATTACTGAAAAAAATAAACAAAGAAGTCAACATTGAATGAAGTATTTATGAGTTTTAGCAAAACAAGAAGCAATAAAATTATTTGACATTTCAAACATCATCTTAGGGGGCCAGGTAATTTGTTAATGAGGGCCAGATTTGGCTCATGAGCCTTGAGTTTGACGTGTGTTGTAGAGGAAGAGCACTGGTAATATCACGTTGGGACTGGTTTTTTGAATTGGTTGTTCTGAGTTACACTGTAGATGTCATTTCTAACCTGGGTCCGAAGACAGGCCTGGCCCGAATTTGGGCTGGGCTAGGCCATAATAACGTGCTGGATGGGTGGGTCGGGCTTTTGATTGCGTCAGTGGATCTGCCGCGATCCGATTATATGGCAACAAGGCTTGCCATACAATCACCAGCCGCATGCGGCTATTTGACCACACGCTGACCGGCCTTGAAAGAGGTACAAAAAAGTTTGGGCAAGCTTCAGATGGGACTATACTGCCAGGAAGCGATCCATCGCTCAAATGTGCGTTCATTCAGCCGCTGCACTCAGCGGATGCGACGACCCAAACAGGTGAGATCCCAAATCAGACATGTCAGAGCAGGGTCCGTGTCTGAATAATGCAGAATGCAGACAGAAGCAGGGAGCACTTTGACGACCATGAAAGGACAAACAGCCCCTCAGCTCCGATTTTTCTGCCCCCTTTACTCAGCCGTGCACGTCCGCTAATAACTATATAAGCAGTCAAAGCTTAATTAAAAATGTCAGGGGGTTTTTCAGGTTCAGACCTGTGATTACTGTTAATTCATCGGGTCGGGTGGGGTTCGGAAACGATGGCTACGGGCTTGGGCGGGGTCGGATTTTTTGTGCCCATATGCAACTCTAATTTACACTCCTTACCAGCTGATGGTGGTAATTCACCATAAAGTTGTTTGCTAACCACCAAACACAGCCAAGAAGAAGAAGCCGCGGGGAGATATGTTGAAATGAACAGCGACAAAAGTAAAGCAGACTGCATGCTCAGTAAAGTTGTCAAGAAAAGGGACAAACTCTAGCCAGTCCTTTTCAAGACAAGTAATGATAAAACATCTAAAAAAAAAAAAAAACAATACAAAGTTTGCTAACAGAAGCGGGAAACCGCTAAATTGTGTCGTTGAGCAGAAAAGGGTTCTGGGAATATACAGATTTTAGCTAGAGTTACCAATGAGCAGTTTCGGAATATATTTAGCTTCAAATACTTTCACAAATTGCACAAAATATAATATTTGTTAATACTGTGTATTGGTACACGGCATGAGCAAATAAGCACTTGTACTTTTGAACAATATCTTGTATTTGTGCATCCCTAGTGCGCACTATTTGACAGAACAACTCTTTCAAAATGACCAGACTGTTGTTTTGAAGGAACTACAGGTAAAGTAGACTCGGAGTACTTCATGTTAGGACGAGGAGTACGGAGGAGTTTGTGATTTTAGTGAGTTAAAAACAGTTTCTTACTGTACACCATATGCCTCCTGCATGGGCAAACATTCAATCACCACAAGACACACCCGCTTCAGACGGCATGTTGAGTTGTCGCTGTTTTTTTTTTTTTTTTTGATCTTTCAGTTGTTAAAAGTACAATTTACTCAGTGGATTAAGCACATTGGAACATAAACAGGATATAATGCATCTTTGATTCACTGTGCAAGAATTAGTTATTTACAACCCACCCCGACCGTAAAAGTGTGCAAAACCAACCCAGTTAAAGAAAAAGACAATCAAAAATCTAAATGGCTTCCATCCAATACACGCATACATAAAGATAAAGGTCTTGTAACAATGCATCCCCTTTACAAAGCTTTAAAACATGCTCATCAGGCTTGAAAAAAGGAAGAAAAAAAAAAACATCTTAACAGTTCGGTTGTGCTCCCGTTAATTCAAGTGAGCCCAGCTCAACTGGGTGCGAAACAACTAAAAAAATATCCCACCCCCATTTTTTTTGTTTGTTTTTACATCATCTGCTTTAAATTCAAATACAGCATCAAGTCTTCCACCATTTTCACCATCCAAAAAAAGCAAGAGGGTTTCAGACAAAGCAGACAAAAGTGGCTGTTTTTCTAACTACAAGCAGCATCTCTGACATTACAGGAAGTACATCATCATCATCATCATCCAATATTTAATCAATCTTTTCCTCCCTGTATCCACAAGGAGCTTGAATTTTTGCACATTTAAGGCAGTGAGAAAGCACCAATATCGCTGTTCCCCTTTTCAGCTCTTGGCTGATGTATAAAATTGTATAAGGATGCAACTTTTTTTTTTTTTTTAATTCTTTTTGGTACCTCAGACACAAACAGATGCTGAGCAGGACACCTAATGGACTTTCATTGGACCGTACGCTCTGCTCAGTGACGGATTACTTTTCATGTTTTTGTAGAAGTCTGGTGCTTTTGTGTTACTTTTGAGTTTCCCTGCTGCAAAAACCTCCCATGGTTGTTCATGCAGGTTAAAGCTAATGCCACTATAGTTAACTGGTCCTATCATAAACCACAGGGTGTCTGTTGTTGTCGTGGTGTATCCTAAAGAAGCCAAGGACCGCTTAAAGTCTGCTCCGCACGTTCTGCTTCATGTTGCGATCTGAAGTCGTGTGTGGGAGCGTTTGGCAGTCAAATCAAAGGGAAACGTTGGCACTTTTTCACGTTGTCTTCACAGTAACTGGGTGACGTACAGACAGGACGCTTTTGTTGTGCTCGTCATCGTCACGAGTGGCTTGGCAGTGCCTGACACTGAATTTTAGGACAAGAGTCCAGCACCTTGTTCTTAAATGTGAGCTCAGGGCAGGAAGAGTGTCAATCACGTATGAGTCTAAAGGCTCGAAGGTTTATCTGAAAGGCCTAACCCGGAGAATTTGAAGAGAGGTTTTGAAGGAAAAGTAAAGAACTCCTGTCTCTTGTAGATAGAGCATTTTGAACAACCTCTGTTTGGAGAAATCAAGATGAAGTTGGACAGAACTGACAGGTGACGGTCATTTTTGCATAATCTAGTTATTTAGTAAGAATTCAACACATCTACGAGGGGTGTAATGATACACGTATTTGTACCACGATGGCTCTGTACAAATGTTTTGAACAGGTAGTGACAAAAATACGTCATGGAGGATTGCCACTCCCTTTATTTACTGTAACAGCATCCACAACGGAAAGACTCATTACTATAAAAGCCTCCGCTCTACTCTAAAATCATGGCTGGTTCAAAGTAACCTTCAGAAGCATGAAGACCTTCCTGCTTAATTCACATGAGCTGCATGGGATTTATATTTATTTTTGCTGTGCAGCTAATCATGGAGAGCTGCAGAAGAGGGAGGCAAAATGGCTGTGTATGGCAAGCTGTTCTATTATATAAGCATGCTTTCAAAACTACTGTGGCATGCCAGTAATATCCCTGATACTTCTAACTTAAGTATAAAGCTTTTTGGCCTGTTTCTGGGAGAGTTGTTTTTATTCTTGCCCGTACCAAGCCATAGGCGTACCATTACACCCCTAAAATCTAGCATTAGCACTTCCTGTACAACCAGTTTCCTTTTGCTAAAATAACAATGTAAAGATTTAAAACCAACTTTTAAGTAAACCTGTGTGAAATTGAAAAGATGGGAGTTGATATAAAATGACGTTACTTTGAGAAGTACATTTTAACTCCTCAGTACTCGTCAACCTCATCAAAGAACAATCAATTCCAAAATGGATGGCTGCCCTCATAAAACTTCAGTTTTTAAAATTTCATACTCGTTCATGTAAATATTTGAACAGTTAAGTCATCAGTTTTGGATGACATAGTTTGGAATTTTGGTTAGCAGGAATTTGCTCATTTTTCAGCACCAATGTGAAATGTTTACAGAAGTGTTACAATTTGCTGCTGTTATATGCGCTCGCAAATAATCACAGAATATTTTGGCGTTGCCTAAACTGATAAGAGGTGCGAAGATTTTAAAATCAAAGATGTTTGAAGATGGTGGCAATCCACTTTAATCCTGGCTGTACTGGAACTAGCTGTTAGCTTGTTAGCAGTGTTGACGTTCAACAGTTTGTCCAAAGTGAGGATGTTCAAAGAGCCATCTGCAACATCTAAAATATTTACTATTTTAAACATACATATACATACAGTATATACACACACATTTAAATATTTATATATATATATACATATACATTATGTGTATATATATATATATATATATATATATATATACATATACATTATGTGTATATATATATATATATATATATATACATATAC
>JAVCKU010000003.1:5250465-5267698 GCA_032273985.1 Hypsolebias coamazonicus
GACAGGTCTCCAGTCCATCACAGGGACACATAGAGACAAATGAGACAAACAACCATTCACTCTCTCACTCACACCTGAGGAATCAATTCCCTAAAAAAAAAGAGACCATCCACAGTCAACCATCAAAACAGAGGCTATGGAGAGAGTTCAGAGTTGTATGTTTAACAGAAGACCTTTCCTGAACCAACAAAACCTCCACATGAATGGACACAACACTTTTAGTTTTGAAGAAAACTAATGAGAGTCAACCTCCCTCACAAGCTACTGACAGCTGCACCAAAGACTCAGAAAAATCCTTCATGTAACTGATTACAACGCAGCCACTTATTGGAACCAAACTACCACCAACATGGTAGTTTGCACAACACTGCTTGTGGGTGTAAAATATATATCATATAACATTCTTATGTAAATGATGACTTTGCACCAGGCTGTCCACATGGTTCCAAAGAAACTGTGATTCATCACTGTTGAACACTTTTAGTTGTACTAGTTCTTGGCTTTTTCTGTTACCAATACAAGACATCAAAATTGGATAGCTGCTTTCCTCTTAATGTATCTCAACCTATTTCATAAGAGTTTTAGACTTAATTTTATTTCTTAGAGCTCTCTACAGTATGAAATTAAAACCCAATTAAAAATATATATTTTAAGTCAACACACTGTGACAAAAAAAGTTAAGAGTTCAGAGGTAATTGTCTGAATTTAATTTGTCTTGGTCACCTAAGACAGACTACACCTAGGTGGGATCATTATATTGTATGAGCACTGCTGAACCCAAAGTCAATCAGCACCAAGTCACAAAGACTGCCATTAGTCAGACCATAGGTTCACCATCCCATGTGCAGGCTGTCTTTAACACCAGAGCAGGGACGTATTGGCAGAGCTACCTTCCTCTGAGTCCTGCGAAAAGGACAATGAAGTCTACATCCTGTTTGCAGCCACACAATCACCAGAAAAAGCAGTTGTAAAGAATCCTGCAAGTTGATTTGTTATGCATGCATGGATGGAAGAGGAGTGCCTTTGCCATGTTCAATAAAGGTTCAAAGGACCCTAACTCTGCAGTTCTACACCCCCACACCACTGGTATGGACCAGTAGAGTGCCCAAACTGCCAAATCTGTCGTCCATTAAAACTGACATTGTAATAATTGCAAAAGATGTACCTGACGCAGATAAACAGTCACATTAAAAAAGGTTTAATCTTTCTATGTGTTAGAATTTGGCCAACAACGATGAGTAATGTCTCTGGCTCATCTCTTACCCCCCACAGTCATGGACTGTAGGTGTACAACATGCGAGAGCTGCCAAGGCTGAGATTTGTACAGTCACACTCCACACTGGCAGAATAAGACGAGCTTACAGCTGCAGCAGCCCACCACGGTGTCATGTCCATACAGCGTGAAGCAGTGCCAGAGATGTGCTCTTCTTTCAAATCCCATCAGAGCAGGAGCACATACAGGATTCTGGTGTGTTCACACATGGCTTGGAGGGGCATGTCATGGGGCATGACAATGCTACATTTCATTGTGCATCAAGCTAGTTGATGTGTTTGTTGTCAGCTCAGGAAGAAGCGGGTAAAGAAAATGGATGGATGACTCCACTGAGAATATTAAGTGGCTCTATTGCTCTTACCCAGCTGTTGTATAAAGTTATATTTCCTCTTTTTATTGATAGTTTGCCTGTGATTCAGTCTTAGTCCATCTCTCTGACTGAAGCGTCCCATCGAACCCGTCTGCTTCCGCAGCTCATCAGACACTTGGCTTGGAAAGAAAAGCACATTCAGACACCAGTCTTTTGATTCAGCTGCATCTCAGCAGAAAGACAGCTGAGGAGATTGGAGGTCTCTGAATGTCCCTCCATTTCACCCACACATTACAGTCGACGTGCACTCATCCTCATCCCCTGCTCTCTTTCCTCACTCTATCTTTATTTGAGTTTCTTGGCTTGGATGCATTTACGACTGAATTATATTCTCACTAAACCCAACCAGCTCAGATAAGAGCAAAGAGACAATCCACACATAAAAAAAGCTAAGTTTTTCATTCCTTTCCGAGTAGAGACAGCAGGTTATTGTGCAAACGAGCAAGCTGTGTAAGAGCCTTTTCAAGAAAACAAACTCACGTTGGCAGCCAGCTGAGATGTGAGGGTCGCCACCTTCTCCTGAGAGGCATCCAGCTCCCGACGAAGCTTTCTGATTTGCTGGAGAGGAAGGAAAGAGCAGAGGGAAATAACTATCATGCTGAAAGGTACTAAACTTGTAACTCAGATGGTGATGGTTTAAAAACACTGTAGGTACACAGTAAGTTTTGTTACAAAAGAAAAAAAGACATTGGGTTAAAGTATAAAAACAAAGTGTGGGGGATTACCGTAGAATTTTGGACAGTTTGGCCCTTGATTGAAAAGAAAAGAGTCAAAATTAACACTATGTTGCATGCTTCCATCAAACAGCATGAACTGATGTGACTGGAGAGACAGAAGTCCACCAAGGATGGCTGGACTTGGAGCAGCAAAGCAAGCGATCGGTAAGTATTTCAGTCCTGGCTCAATAGTACTTGCAAATACCTGAGGTGGTTTCTTCTGTATTCAGTAAAATGCCAGATGTGGTGATCAGACAGTTTTCATTGTACATAATTTAAAGATTTGACTTTTTTTTAACATAATTTGTGCCCAAATAGTTACAGATATACACGTGGAACTGGATTCTAACACACATCCATGACAATTTTTACATTAAAAAGATGCTGATTATAATGGAAGACTAAACAAATGCCTTTCTGTTAATTTTAATGATTCATTTGTTTAAACTCTAAGTGCATCTGAAGCATCATTTAAGACATAAAAGATTATGTCCTTTTAATTAAATAAATTAAATATTACGAGTCCCTTTGTTTACACTTTGATACAAAACTCCACCCATCTGGCAGCGTATTTGCTGTTACTGTTTGACCCAAACTTGACCTTAAAGCACATAGACTTAAGGCGCAGAGACACAAAAAGAGACATTATGGAAGAAAACAAAAGCTCTGACAGACTTGGAAATCGAACGTAAATCAAGGACAAGCTGAACAGCGTTACTGAACTATCCCCCAAAAAGAGCCAAAGACTGGGAGGAGCATTACATGTAGAATGTATACTTTTAATGGATAAAAAGCAAGACGTGTTATTTATGAATGTTGTGAAATTACTGCATGATTATTCATTCATTCAACCTTTATTTATACAGGCTAGATTATGAAAAGCAATGCAACATAGAGTTAAACTGTTGTGCTGCCAAACTTTATATACTTTACTCATTCATCAGTTTTGTGTTAAAACAGTTTTTTAATGTTGTTCCAAGTCATTAGGAATAACGCGCGTGCTGTGATTCACATACAGAGGCAGCTTCGACTAAAGAAGCTGCGCAACAGAATCACATGCAAGCTTAAAAGCATTCAAACACAAAAAGCCAGTCAAAACATGCCTGCAACACGTTGGGCTGAACTTTATCAAAACAAAAGCAGATTCAGAAAGCCGAGCTACGCTGAGCTAGGCAATGCTAAAGTATGCTAACATTAGCAAAGCTAAGCTAAGCAAAGTCAAACTAAGACATGTGAAGCTAAGCTAAGCTAAGCTTAGTTGAGCTAGGCAATGTTAAATGAAGCTAACATTAGCAAAGCTAAGCTAAGCCAAGTCAAACTAAAGCTGTGTCCCAATTCACAGCCACTGACCTCCGGTTACGTGGTCTTCAAAGGTCCCGGCCTACGTTGACTGGATAGGCGGGGTTCTTCAAAGGATGCGGCTGCTGAATTGGGACACAACCTCTGACACGTAAAGCTAAACTAAGTTAAGCTAAGCTAAGCTAAGTAAAGCTAAACAGAGGGGCTAATGGTGTGTTCCATTTGTACTCAGAAGTTTCAAGTAAGAAAAATCAAGTGTAAACCCCTTTAAGTCAAACTTACTGGGAATATTTGAGATTCCTCACCTCAACCTCAACCTCAAAATCCAATGGCTAACTTGCTCATAAAAGGTTTAACAGCAGTAATAAACTTTTAATTGTCAGTTTTACTGGTTTGTGTTTCAGTCAATCAGTCACACACACATACTTGTGTTCAAGCAGGTTGTCTCTGCATCAGTCCACTGAACGCAGAAAAATCCAGAGTTAATGAATCGTACGCTTCTATCAAATCCTACTGGTTTTCCAACTTACAACTGGAGCATTGATAGGTTGGGTTTGAAGTCAGTCTCAAGTCAGATCGTCAACTTTCGAGATAAACTGAACGCAGCACAAGTCTCTGTCTTAAGGAGCTAAATGATTTCAACGTGTGTTCATAAATGCACAGCAGAGAAACGATGAAAGGAAGCAAATGCAGTGTTCCTCATACTTACCTCAGAATGTGCTTTTTCCTCTGTCTGTAAGAAAGAACAAACTTCATTTAGAAACATTTGGTTACTGGGTTCGAGAGACGAGTGTCAACATGCAATTCATAATAAACCAAAAACAAAACAAACAAAAAAAATACTGTGTATAAAATAATAAAATCTACCAAAACACCTCTAGACAAACCAGAGATAAAATATTGGTAATCTATCTACAACATCATCACTGGCTTTTGCATCTTTCAACTAATTGAAGACTGAAGTGAATATTAACTGGTTTTACTTCCTAAAATTAATCTGCATCTCATTAAATATGAAGATGGAAGAACAGCAAACACCATTAGAGGCCCAATGATACTTGGGTTTTATCCACTGCAGCCACTCTGGGGGCATGCAACTGTATAAAAGGATGATTTTACATTAAAGAAAAGTGAAAAAAGGCAGACCTATAAAGAAGCAGTTTTATCATCCCGAGTTTTCTGTTGGAGTATTTCTGTTGCTAAACATACAAGGCTGAGCGACTTACAGCTGAGTATAATGACGATGTGCTGGAGACCAGAGACAAAGAAGACCCATGGACTGTGAAACAAAGACAGAGGGTAAGTAATTAGATTATCTGTATAAAAAATCATGGTATAGTGCCACAAAAAACAACTTTTATCAGTCTATATCTACCTTCATCAGTGCTGTCTCTGAAAGACCCAGAGCGGCTGATGGCCCGTGGTCGTTCTTCCAGGGAGGTTGCACTGCCACCCAGTGGGTGACCTTCCCCGTACAGGTCAAAGGAGTCCTGGGCAGGAATGCTGTTGGAGCGGCTGATGCTGCTGCTTCCTGGTGGCAGGTTATACTGGCTGATGTTGGTTGGGCTCACTGCACAGAACAAACCTCTTAATGTATCAAGGCTATTTGCAAGTATTTTTGTTATATACAACATTTTTTATTTAGTTACAATATATCCTTTATGTGCATGTGAATCACATTGCTGAGTCAGTAATCAACTCATGCAAGACATAATGAGTTTGATATTTCTGTTTTCATTATTTACTTGCCATAGAAAGGACTAGAAAAATTAAAATCTTTCAAAAACCTTGTCGTTTTGAATGCTGTATTGGGTACTTTAACATCTAACTAGACTTCTAACACTTGAACTTTAAACGAGAGAAGTTAAACGTTTGGGCACACCAATGTGCACAAACACTTTCACTAACACAGTGGTGTAGTCTACGTGATACGCAGGTGTACTCCATTTAAGTCACAGTTTTATTTTTATTTTTTGCATGAGTTATCATGCTCTGCAACTTATACAGCAAAGCAACATATTTATGTTTTGCCCCCCATATTTATAACCAATTTTTGGCTAAGATCTGACAATTTCATTCATTCTGACATCAAAATAATTGAACAGTACCATTTTCAGCCACTAGAGGGCCCTAGACTAATGTGGCAAGCCAAGTTTCTCATTAATAGATAAAAGTGGCTATTAATGAGACACTTGGCTTGCCATACAAGCCACCTTCGTCTTGCTCCGGAACTCCTGGAGCAAACGGCAAATCAGCTGCATTTCACCATACCGCACAGGCAAAATACAGCTGATTTGACCGTCAAAGTGAATTTATTAAGGAAAGTTCAACTGCGACACACCGTTACTACAGTATAATACTGAGCAAACAAATACTGTAATTGTTTTTAAGTGGTTAACTTATTAAATTTCGAAGAAATGTACAGTGAGGCCTCCCTCTCCACGCTCCCGCTTCTGTGACTTGGCTTTTGAAATGCTGCTGATTTGACTCTCAAAGTACATTTATTAAGGAAAAGTTCAACTGAGACACACATTTGCTATGATTTCGAGCAAACAAATAATTGTTTTTAGTGTTAATCTTGTTAAATTCTTGATAAAGTCCTATGCACGCTCTTAACGGCCACCATTTGGCAGCCAATCAATTTTTGGCACAACACTGGCCTACATTTCCGGGTTGTCAGTGGTGACACGTAACAAACCCGACGCGTCAGCGTTGACACATAATAGATGCAACTTCTACAGCCAAAGCAACATTTTTTTTTTCTACATTATTAGACATATTTGGACTGATGCGACTTATACGTTGGTGCGACATGTATGACGGCAACTACGGTACTCACTAGAAAAATGTTGGAATTTCTGTATAACCACTTAAACGTGCCCAATGATATGTCACATATCATTGGGCACATGTCATTGATATGTTAAACGGCAGTTAAACATTTATGTAACAATCTGTCTGTATGCAGCGCTTGTTGATTACATTCGCTTATAAGGACCAGTGCAAACTCTTCACCGCTCCTCTCCACTGCTCTGAACAAAGGTAAAAAGAATGTCGTTAGGTTTTCTGGACTAACATAGGTTGGAGTAGTGGTATTTTCCAGTGGCGTTACAGGAAGCTCCTGGTGGTGAGAGCGGGGATTGGCTGCCTGTGTCCTGAAGGCCCCCTGTAGAATGGGATCTCAGCCACTCCGTTCCTTCTTCGTGGGATGTTTGCCGAGAAGATGGCGGGTACCTAAAACCACATAAAGGCAGATTTTTAAAAGCTCAGATGGTATAGATCTGTGGTAAAGACTGTTTTACGGTTGATGCATTTGAGCAGATGGTAAATAAACATGCAATTATACCACTCAGATGTTCTCATGCAGTCACCTTCCAGCAATTATTTAGACAACGTGCAAGGCTTGCATGGTTAATTTCATGCCTTTTGGAGCTTGATTCACTATTTACTAATTTGATCAATTATACGATTGAAAAAGTTCCCTAAACATTTGCAAGCTAATGAAACACACATGCACACACACACACACACAACCATCCAGCCATTCAGCTCTTCACTCCCCAACTCTCAAGCAACTCTGCAGAAAGCCTCTTTATCACGCACATGACAATCGGCCATATTTAATCCTCTGAGGAAGATAATTGCGTTTGCACTTGTCCCTTTTCAGCAGCATCCCTCTGCCAACGCCTCCATTACTACGCTTGTCACATCTGACCCTGCTCTCATCATCCGCCCGTACTTCCTATTCCATTCACCCAGCAAATGGATGTCAAAGAATGTACTCAGTGGCGTGACACTTCTGTGTTTGTCTGTCACCAGAGCTGAAATGAAACTGGCTGTAATGTCCAAGATGTTTGACTCAGTCTACTTAGTGCTAACAAAATGCCCGTAAACAAAACCAGCCAAGCTTATTTACTGTATGTGACTGAAGATGGAAGCTCTTAACCTGAGCTTTTCTTGCAGGGAAACTAAAGATGTAGAAAGGAGGCGACCAGAGGCATGAGCTGTCAATGCTGAACAACACATTTGACAGGAATACAGGTTAGTAGAATCAAAGAAGCCATGCATATCCAATGCACACCACCAAACCACGGAATGGTTAGGACCAGTATGCTCAAGTGCTCAGTGGCATCACCATAGAACTGGGTGGTGGGGTTGATCCTTGCAAAGAGTGGTACCAGTGTAATGATGGTGAATATAAATATCAGTTGTCACCAGTCTATACGGTCCCATTCACACTAGTTGATGACGTGCCACATGGTTGTCTTACCAAGGCCTTCAGGTGTACAAAGTATAAAAGGAATTAAGTGGGATCCATATTCTTTATGATAGCTATGATAGGTTATGGAGGGTTTTGAGCATGAACAAAATGTCCGTACTTAGGTTCTGGAGGTTTATCATTGTGGTGGCAGCATATTAGGGTTCTTCGTGGAACATTGAGGAAGCAGTAATACAGTACTATATTACCAACATGGTCCCCAAAAACACCTTGCTCATGAAGCAGAACTGACTGTTGTGGAAAAAAAGGGTCAGTGATGGGTCTTCTGAGGTGTCCTTGTTAGGTGTAACAGAACTGTCAAGTGGAGTGTTTGGTAGGGCTTATTGCCCTTCAGGTGGCACAGTTGTTCAGGAAAGCCTTGACTGATCATGGCCTAATCATTTCTTTTGATAAGCTTCATTTGGAAGGTACTGTCTTTCAAACTGAGGATTCACTCACACGGGAATGGTGTTATGTGACTATGCAATAGTTTAATGTTTCAACCTTCTATACAGATAAACACTGTTTTGGTAGTCTTTAAAAGGTATTTTTGTTTTTGGTGCAAGATATTCAAGTGGGTAGGAGTTCCAAGTGTAAGAAACACCATAAGCTTTAGATACTTAAGTTTTTATTTTTTGCTTGATGATAGAATGATATATCCTGGTGAGTGGAGGGAGCATTTTTTTCCATCACCAGGTGCAATAGCAGAGCCACAAGGTGGACAATGATGGCTTTGGCCACCTTAGATAAATCTTTAACCAAAGGGCCATCCCAAATCATTTGAGAAAACTATACTTTTACGCAAAATTAAAACTAGAAAGCATTTAGCTGTTTACATATACATACATACATACATATACACATATCCATATCTCAAATGAGCGCAGGTTGCATCAGGAAGGGCATCCAGTATAAAACATTTGCCAAATCTTCTCATTTCCTTTCAGTACATCAATTTTGATAGTGAGCCTTCTTATGTCTAGATGCAGCCACACACCAAAATGGTAGTCAGACCTCACTTTTGTTTTTTTATTGGTAATTTCCCAACACGAAAAGGACATTCATGGTGGTAGCCATCTTGGATTTTGACACGACAACCCAGTTTTTGAAAGAATCCTTTCTTAACATCTAGTTGTAGGCACATACCAAAATATAAGTTGGTTCCTCCTTTATTTTTTAGTTTAATATGCATGAACTGAGGGACGGACGGATGGAGGGTATTTCCAATTCCTCCTCTTTGCTCCGCAATGGGGTATAACAAGCCTGGTGTTTCATGTCTCTCATCTTTCCTGCCTCAACACTGACCATTCATTCCTCATAACTATGACTACCAACACGATCTTATAAGATTATTAAAACAACGTTTGTCACATATTTAAACCTAAAATAATTTTATAATAAATGTTTCTTGTTTCATGTTTGAATTATTTTGTTCCTATTTCACTTTCTACATTATTTTATCAGTGCGCCAACTTTAGGGGACGTCTAGTTGGGAACCAATGAACTGTATGATGCACAAAATGGAAACTAGGCTTGACAATCAAGTGAATGCGTGCATGCAGATGTGTCTATGCGAGCAAACAAACAAAAAACTGGTCAAACTGGGATTGTTTTTGCAAACGTGTTGTACCTCAGTCCCTTTTTGGGAAGCGTGTTTCTGTCGAGGGGCATGCTGTTAAAACAGAGGATGAGGCGATTAGATGGACACAGAAAACACCCTTTCGTGTGATTTGCACACACACACACAAACAAATAAAAACTTACTACATCTCACAAAATTGACTTTTTACACAAAGACAAACACAATGAAACTCAGTACACTAACACATAAAGAACACAAGAACTTTGTTAAGTTGATCGTTTCATTTGTGAGACAAAACAAAAATTCTAAGGTCAACGGTGTGTAGACAAAACAATGAACACATCAATACAGACTTCTCATGGTAACATGTTTGAAATGATCTTTTTTTTTGTGGCATTCTTTGAAACAAATTTGTGATTGATTTCAATCTTTAATGTATTTTTGCATAACTAAAATGTTGAGAATATAATGTTGACTGTATGTTCATTATTATAATTTATTGTTGAACCTTCCTTTGTATAGATTTATCTGAATGTAGGAAGGATGAACTATTTGTCTCAGTTGTCAAATGAAACAATGAATACAATTCTTTCCAATTGTATTCCATCTTACTCACCCTTCAGACAGGGTGGACTTGACGCTGCCAGTTCGTGTGACCTTGGGCCCATGGTGGGCCAGTGGCACATCGATGGATTCAGAGCTCGTGTGCAGACTGGTCATGCTCTGGCAACTCAGTGTGTCTTTGCTGCCGGCTGATGAGCTACAGGCAGGCCAGGGCCGAGCGTTGGAGGGCAGGGAGAGGCCAGAGGCCGGGCTGGAAGCCAGGGAGTCAGTGCACAGGTCTGGGGTTTTACCGTAGAGCGGGCTGCTGCCCCCGCTCAGACCGCCAGCGCTGCCCAGGCTCCCTGTGCCAGAGGAGGGGGAGTCCAGGCTGGTTTGCCTCGCCAGAGTCGGGTGTGCCCGGAGAGCTGGCCTTGCTGCTAGCTTTGGTGCCAAACAATCTGAGGGGGTAGAGAGGTGGGGGCAGTTCTTTAGAAAAGTGACGAGCATCAGCAAGCTCCACACTGGAAAAAATGCACCTTTTTCAAATGTAAGGCTGAGAAAGAGAATTATATCAAAATGAAAATACCGTTTTATTTCTACTCAAATACTTCTTTGAAAATCTGACTCATCTTCAGCACTTGTAATTTTATAACTGCATTTTGAGAAAAAAAAAAAAGAGGAAAAATGTTGATTTTAGTGGGATAACAGTCATTTGAGTACTGTATTTATTTCAACATTTAGAAAATGTCCCCTTAAGTTCTGCTACCTGTTGACATACAATAAATTAATTTCTGTAATGTATCTTAGACAAACATTTCAACTAGAATTATACTTCTGAACACTTAACATTATTCCTGTTGTAGCTAGCTCTTTGAACATCCTCAGTTTGTAAAAAAAAACAGTTTGATCCTGACTGGACTGACGAGCTAGCGGCTAGTCCGAGCGAAGCCACAACCAAAGGGGATTATTACTAGAGCCTGACTGACATATCGGTAGGGCTGATATTTTAAGCCAATATAGACATTTGGGGACCTATCAGTATCTGTGATAATTGTCCCATTATGTGTCAATAAGCATTTCTATTTTTCATCCCAAAAAATGCTGGGTAATAGCTGTAATTGTACAATTATCCAGCAAAAGATTATGAAGACAACTTTCAAGTCATGGCCGTTCACTTTAAGTTTCACTTTCAGCACAGCTGAAGCAGAGAGCAATATTATGTAACACGTTTTGCTGGACAGAGAGCATGGTAATTTTATTTTAACTGATCTGTAAAATAAATCAACAATAATAAATTCTCTTCAATTCTCCCGCCTTCTTTTGTCATTAGCTACGTGCTTCTCAAGCTAGCAAGCTAATGTTTAGATAACCTAGCATAGGGTTTTGCCTCGTAAAGCTTTATCCAGAACAAGAAATCTAACGTAGCAGTAAAATATATCAGTGTTAGTAACATTATCTTTGTTGTCCTCAATGAAATCCATTGTTTGTCTGAAATCTTTACTCCTCTGCAAAGAAAATTAAAAACTGCTGTGGTCAGTGCTAATTATACCTTCGCCACATGTGACCAACTGTTTAAACAATGAACAGGGAAAGATGTGTCTTTGTTTAATTTATATATGTGTAACACACTTGTTAACCTTATGGTGAATAGTAGATGATAGAAAATGTGAATGAATGTTAGGAAGACTGTTTTTATGACCAGTGCACAACTTGTACACCTACTGTGGGACTATTAAAGCACAGATCTGATTGATCATCACAGATCATGGTTGGTAACAGCTGTGCTAAATAAACAAGCCCCATTCCACTCGCCATTTTCTTAGATTCTTGTGGATAGACAAAGCTCAGAAATTTTCAGCCATTATGTTGATTACATGCATTAGCATTCCCGCCCAATATCGCTATCAGTGATCGTCTAAATTTCCACATCGGTCAGGCTCTAATTATGACCATTCTAAAACAGCTCCAGTTTTAAAATAAATCATAGCAGGTAATGCAAACACTTTTTCACACATTACACCACACCTAGTGATGCATTGTACAGTTACCTCTGCAGAAATATTACAAACGTGCTACATCTAGCTTCTGCCTCTGCTATTTGTGCAGGCAAATAACTATAAAATTTCAAAATAAATCTAACAACATTTACTGAACAGCCTTTGCATGAACCGCAGTACAAATTTTACAATTACAGCTGTTACATGATGGTAGGAATCGGCGTTATCTAGTGTTCAGACTACTGTAGCTGTTAGCTTGTCAGTCCTGTTGGATGTAAACTTTATTCCTTCAAAGTGAGGTCATTCAAAAAGCTATCTCCAGCTGGCAATTTTTTTTGTCCCACAGAATCTTAATTCAACATTACCACTTGATTTTATAAAATGTTGCATAATTCAAAAAACCTTTTAGCCTCTTAGTACCCAGACAACAACTGCTGCTTCAACTGCAAAGATTGTTCTTCTGTAAATAAGATATAACATGGAGGGAAATACATGGTTTTTAGCATTTTTTTATCAGATGACATTAATTATATATTCTTAACTGTTTGTGTGATTTTCTTGCATGTAAAGATGTAAATAAATCCCCTCAAGTCTAAATTAAAGTATTTTTCAATATCTTAGATTTTTAGATTTTTCTACCTGGATTATTGAGCATGCATCAGGGTATTTTCAATATCTTCTTCTAAAATTTAGTGGCTTCAGCTAGTTTGAGAACCCAAATCCTAAGCAGAAACCAAGCTAACTTCTGATATGACCACAGGTCATGGTGTATGTCGTTAGGCACACCCTGGAGCACCTATTTTTTTTATTTTTACTATGAACATGCATTCTATGACCTGCAACTGTGCTTTTCCAGGTTTTTTCTTTACTACACGTCAAACTCACATCAATAGAAAAACAGGTCCTACAGCCTCCGAGCATTTTACTGTAACGCTACATTAAAAACTGCTGCATACACAATCACCTTTTCCAAGTAACTCAGCCTTGTTTCAGCTTGGAACAACACATCTATTATTACAACTTCGGCTCTTTCAACTAGTCAGCACCGCTTGTCTTCAAAAAACCTGTTGTGTGTCCACGTGTAATAGCAAGAATAAAATAAAAGAAGCTTAAATACGTACAAAACTGTCACCTATCTGTTTAGACTGACAAACATTCATCATCCAACAAACGTTTCATCTCCTGTGGTTTATCATCTACATTTGGGGAAAATCTGTGTAAATCTATTTTCTATGAAAGTATGAAGATTCATTCGGTTTTTCATTCTGTGCATCCAGACAAACGGATAGAGAAGAACGTTTAAATTATGTCTACCATCTTCTCTACCTGTACTGAAACTCTGGAAGAGCTTGCATCACAGAAAACTGCTGAGAACCACATTCATCTCAGAAACCAGACTTAAATCCTAAAATCGACCCACTGAAAACATCTGATGAAGAAATTGCATGCTTGTGGTGCTGGAAAAGCCAATGACAGGTGGGGAAGGAAGTGGTGAAATAGCTGATTCACATAAAAACACGTGAACTGAGCGATAAAGATGAAAGAAGAGCAGACAGTTTGTGTTCTGGGACTGACCTGCGAAACGTAGGAGAGGCGATGTCGGGGTATTTAGAGCCCGGCTGCCTGAGGCCTGACTGGCCTGCTGAACTGGAAGTGGGGCTGGACTTTGGAGAGGTGGACAGTCCTGCAGCCGGGTCTTGATCTGACCCCCCAACTTTCTCTTTATCCGTCTGGTTGATGGTAATGGGACTAGAGCGTTCAGAGCCCACTTTCCCGTCCCTCCGTTTGGCGCATGCTTGCGTTCCTGCAGCGCCTGCCGACTTGCCGCTGACGTTCGAGTCGATGCTGCTGGAGCTGGAGCGGTGCCCGCTGCGCCCTGCCGCCGCCCCACTGGAGGATTTGGCAGGTCTGGGGAGGGAGCGGTACTGCAGAGTCACCTTGGAGCCGCTGCAGCTCAGCAGAACGTCGTCGTCCTGAGGCTGCGAGCCGTCCAGGCTGGTCTTCCGAACGCCGCTCATGCCTTTACCGAGCGCAGCTGAAGATTTGGGCACCTTGCCCAGGGTGGCTGAACCACCAGTGAGCATTGCACCGCTGGTGGTAATTAGAGCACCAGAGGGACCCGGGATCTTCTTGTATCCGAATGTGCCAGTGGTGGGTGGGCGAACCATGCCCGAAGGGGGCTTCTTGCCTTCGTCCCCACTACTTCTCCCAGCATCTGAGGGTGAGCGCTGGATGCCAGCTGAATTCTTGGAAGGTACTTTTCCCTTTTCAGAGGCCTTAGCATCATCAGTTTTACCTGTCAAATGGCATGAACACTCATTAACACAAAGAAGAGAAACATCCTCAGTATTTACTGGTTTTATTTACAGTCACCCCTCTTTAAAGACTCAGTCAGAGCTGCGTCTCTTACCAGGTGTTTTGAGCGCTGTGGTGGTCCCCTTGGTCCTGGGTGGAGTAATCCCCACCTGGGCTGTCATGCCCCTCCTCCATGAGCCGGTCTGGGACATTTGGGCCAACGCAGCCGCTTTCTGACCAGTGTCCTCATACTGGGCCTGAGCTTGGGAGGAAGAGGATGATGATGACGACTTCCAGCGGGAGGGGCTGCTGTTTGGATCCATGCTCGCATCCAGCTCTTCCTCCACTTTCTTCAGGTCTTCAGCTCCCACCCAGCTGCTGCTCACTTCCTGTTCAGCATGCTTGCACCTGCTCCCTTTCTGGGACTGTAGAGGATCAGTTTTGGTGGACATTAAAAAAAAGCTGATGCATAACATTTATTGTAGGACACTAAGCTTTAAGGAATAGAAATAAGAATAACAAATGCTGCTGCTTCAACCTTTATGTCACCATCAGTTTTGAATTACACGAGGTTTTAATAAAGATTGATGGTTTTGTACAAGTGTAAAAAGCAACAGCAGTGATGTGTAGCACACCCCGTGAATCTAGACAAAATAACCACGCCTTGCTAAGTCACGGAGGTGTAATGCAGGCGTAACATTATATAAGGAGGGCGCCCCGCCCTGCCAATACAACCCCCACCCCACTCGACAACTGCTGGCATTTAATAATCATAGTAATGTTATGTAGCTTGTATGTTCCCATACAATGGTGAAATTGTATCTCTGCATTTAACCCATCCACCACCAGGTGGAGCAGTAGGCGGCTATTGAAAGCATCTAGGGAGCATTTTGGGGATAAGGCGTGCTGCTCAGAGGCACCATGAGATGTGCAATGACTGGAGATTGAACCTGGGACCTTTGGGTCCAGAGTCGGCTGCCCTGCCTTTACCCCATCTCAGCCCCCATTTATGTTGCGCTAAGGAAGCAGTGCATAAAACAGACGTGGTAGCTAAAAAACTAGAGGTAGCGCTCCATCTCCCTCATGCTGAGCTGTTCCCTCCACCCCCCCCTGCCCATCAACAAAAATCACGGTAGAGATGAGCGCACTGCCAAGGCAAGTAGCCTAAGGGAAACACTGTAATGGTTAAAATGACAGATTTTACATAAACCACTGATATTCTGGTTATATTGATAAGCTAATACTGGCTAGCTTGACTGGATCCATTTTCAAATGTTGCCATCTTAAATCAGCTTCAGCCTTAGACATTTTACAGTGGCTGTTGTTTATACCTTTCATCTACCATTGTCAGTTTAATACATAATGGCTATTTTGACAGAAATGCGAAACTCCAGCCAGACGTGACCCATAAAGCCACTGGGTGTGCTACAAGTTGTTGCTACTGTTGCTATTTGTGCTTGTGAATAACCATCAGATTCCATGTGAATAAAGACGTAATGTGAAATTGACTGTCTTATGAAATATTGTTCAAGTTAGCGGTTATGGAAATTTAGGGATTAAAGTTTTCTTTTAGAACTCTGCAGTCCACTTTGGTCTTAACTGTGTTCAGACTAGCCATTAGCTCATCAAAGCTGTTGGACTTCAACTAAATTTTTTTTAATAAGGTTGTAAAAAAAGGTTTTTACAACAGATAAAGCACATCAGTATGGACGAACGATACCTTCAGGTTAAACTAACCCAGTAGGCAGAAAGTCCTTCTAAAAGTAGGCTGGTCAGATTGGTACTTTAAAAAAAACATTATTTAAACAATGCAAACAAGAGTCACCACTAAGCAAAGTGATTGCTTGCACAAGCAGCGAGGTGTGTGTTTGTGTGTGAAGTCGTTGCTATCTTTGGACTCTCCGATGTATCAGTCTCCACTTTTGGGATGCGTAAAAACACACCCACATACACACTTAACGGGGATAACCAGCCCACCTTGACAGATGGTGAGTCTCCCTAGCAACACAAGAGTCTCTAAAGAGCCCGGTCTGTTGAGGATTTCATGAAGAGCCAAGGATACTTGGCAGAATAAAACCAAGGCCCCAAAGGAGAGCTGATTACCTCTCTTAGTTTGTTTCCTTTAATTTCAGAGCTGAGGCACTGACTGCTATTAGTTGCATACTAAACGGTTTTAACTCACTATGAAAAGTCTTTGGGAATGTATTTACAGCAGAAGGATAATAACAGTGAAGGGTTGTGTGGGCTTACCTGTGCCCCCTTGGCTTTGCGTGATGAGCTTGCAGTGGAGTACGCAGGCGTGTTTAGATCGTCCGTACTGATGTTGTCCAACGTGTCGCTAAAGCCGCTGCTCACCGAGCTGCTGTCGTCCCAGCTACAGGAGACAAGAAGACCACAGCGAGTGAAATGAGCAGTCAGGAACAGCAACAGCCAACATCTTACATCAAACATAGACGCATGACATCATCTCTTTACTATAATTGATTATTTTAAGGAAATGTGCTTCATGTACGTTTTATAGTTATAAACTATACTCAAAGGATTTTATAAAGAAGAGATGATGGATGGAATTGGAATTTTGGGCAGTAGCTGAACTGGCACCCTTCAGCAATTCTTCAGAAATTTTCTAGTTGTTGATGTTATAGATGTTATTTTTAAGGCTTAGGCACAGACCTTTCAAATAGAATCAAACAAGGAATGCAATTTAATGTAGTTTAATTAGAGCTAATTTATTTTTTGTCCTTTAACTTTTCTTTTCTTTCTAGAAGAGCAGAGGTACCGTAATAGAAACTGTGGACCAGGAAGTGGGAAAGATTAGTGAGTGTGAAGTCCGGAAAGCTCTGAAAAGAATGAAGAAGGGGAAGGCAGTAGGACCTGATGACATACCAGTGGAGGTTTGG
>JAVCKU010000003.1:5493107-5505528 GCA_032273985.1 Hypsolebias coamazonicus
CTATTACGAATAAAATATTGACATTTGCCATCTCCACGTCATTGCATTCAGTTTTTATTCACAATTTGTTTAGTGTCCCAACTTTTTTGGAATCTGGTTTGTATGGTTATTATTCTAGTAGCTACTGTCCAGACTATGCACCCCTGGATGATTCCACTCAGTGCAAGCCATCAAAGTAAAGTAATGACAAAAAAAAAACAACGTAGAGTTGTATGGCGCAGTATACGTTCATGCAGTTTTGCAAGGTACATCAACACATGTACAAATAAAGAATACTTAATATGTTTATAAATAAGTGTATGTTTTGTATTTTTATAGTAAGTAAACCATTCTGTCTTGTCATTTTATGAATAGCTTGCATGCTAAAGAAGTGTGAGCACCCCTGCTGAATATGTCACCAACAGATGGCCTACGATGCTACGATCCTGTGCCAGAGCTGAACTTAAACACCTGTACAGGTGCTTTCCTACAGCAATCAACAGAAATCATCCGAGGCAGCAGCGCCGCCCACTGCTTGCACTCAGAGGTCCATATGAGGTGCCAGCTAGCCTCCAACAGCTGGTCTTAGTCCAGGGAAGGACATGTTTTCCCAGAGGGCCAACTTGAGCTATTTAAAGCAATCGAGACCTTTTCAAGCTTTTTCTTTTTGTAGCATAGCAACATGCTTGATACAAATACATGTATGTCTCCCCATTACTCTTTTGGAATACAAGACAAAATTTTTGTAAACTGACTCTTGTAAAAAATAAAACGTAGATGTTTGTTTTTTGAGTCTTAGATTCAGTCTAGTTCTAGAAAAGCAATGACTTAATTTTTTTTGCCCATCTTAGCTTATCTATTGATGTATTAGTCCATAATGTTTACGGTAATTTAGACTTGTTTCATTGATAAAATGCATGCTATAAAAGTTGCTTTCCATCAAGATGGATCACTTTTGGCCCTTGGGCCACATGTTGCCCACGTCTCCCCTAGTCTGTTTAAATTAATCAGACCAACAGCGTTGGGACTATCCTTCCCATTAGTGGAGGAACAAGGCGTAAAATTACACACCTTCGTTAAAAACAGATCTGCACTCTCGCACCTTGTAATGAGCAGCTTGTGAACTGAAGAAAATCATGAACACTGCTCAGAAAAGTTAAACAGCAAAACTCTGGACTGAATTTCACATTTATAATAGACTGCAGCTGCAAATAAAAAAAAAATTAAAAAAAACTTGAGGCCTTAACTCCTTCTTTTTCAGCTTGTTTAACATCAGCTTAACCAACCACTCCTCTTCCTGTTTACACAAACCATTTACTATAACTATCCCATTCACCCACTGAAACTAGTCTGTACTTGCATGCCAGCAACACCTGAGCTTCTCGTCTCTTGTTCCAGTTCGAATACCCTGGGAGAGACAGAAAGTTACATTTAAACTTACAAAATAGGATTTTTATCAGGATCTTACATGTTTGAAGCACAACGTTGTTATAATCTTGGAGCTGTCATTCAGAAATGATGACTAAGGGCTGGGGCAGATTTTTTGGGCCTGTATGCAACTCCATCTTGGGTTAACAAATGGACACAGTGGTGCCTCTAGAATTATTTTTGATGGGGTGGTCATGTGGGTGGGGGCCACTGAATATCCTGGGGTGGAACACCAAAACTAAAGGCCAGAAAATAATTATGAAAATGCATTTATTTATTCACATTTGATATTGCTGAATGAGGAATGCACTGTCGCTGCTCAACTTACTGAAGCCTCTTCTAAATTTATATTTATAAAGAAAATCTGCACATTACCTCCTGAGTCAGCGCACGGTACTGTTGAAGACAGTGATTTTATTCAGGGGGATTAGATATTAAGATTATTATTAATTTTAAATAAACTATATACAGTGATCCCTCGCCTTTTGCAGGGATTAAGTTTCAGTAGGTGAAAATCCCTGAACTAGCCGTGTTATGTTTATTTAATTATTTATAACCACTCCTACAAACCTTTCCCTGTAACAAATTTAGTGGAGGGCCCGAAACTTCAACCAGACGCAGAGTGAGTTCAATAACTTTTTAAAGACTGGAGGGAGTCAGTACGTTTGTTTAATTAATTGTTTTTTTTATCTGCGATGCAGTGAAGCCAAAAGAACTGAACCGTGATAGAGTGAGGGTCGCCTGTACATGTATTTATATTTTAAACTCCTAAATGCTCAAAAACAATGTTTGTTTAAAGGTTTAGGAGGTTCTACTAATCCTAAACTGCTGGGGGAAGGAAAAGCTTGAGACTCGAGGATAAAACCATTTGGCCAAAGAGGAGGGAGACCAATTAATTTAGGGGTGGCCAGAGTGCCCCCTTGGCGATGCCCTTGAATATAAATCTTAAGAGTTTTTTTGGTTGTTCTTCTTTCGGACCCTTCTTTACTTCCAAGAACTAAAGCAGCAGAAACAGCAAGTATGATGTTCTGTCTTCTTCTCAGAAGCAGCTACAATACTTTTAGGTGTTGTGAACTTAAAAAAAAAAAAAAAAAAAAAAAAACTGCAAATAGTTCTGTTTTTTCCTCATTTCCTCACTTAAATTAAACAAATAACCTGCATTCTAAATACTTAAAAAGTTTTCAGATGATGAAAAGGACAATTATGTCTCGCACTGCACTTACTGTGACTACATCATAAAGAACATGTGTAAATTATCTCCACTCTCAAAGGATATCATTCCAGAACCAGTAAAACCAGGTGGTGTACATCCAGAACTTTGTTGCCAGGTAGATTCCAAGTGGCAGAGCACTGTGCATGGAGTGGTCGAAGAAAGCCCTGAAAAGAGACATTTTCAAAAATGCTTTTGTTGTGAAGATCTAAAATAAAACTATTTCAGTTTTGTGCATTTTTATTATTAGTAAAGTCAGGTGATCATGTGGCTGTTCGTACACGTGTGTCTACCTCATCGATAAAGATGTAATGGATTATTGGATGCATTTTGATGAAAGTCTCAGGAACTAATGATTAGATGTACCGTATTTTCCGGACAATAAGTCACACTTTTTTTCATAGTTTGGTCAGTCCTGCGACATGTAGTCTGAAACGACTTACATATGTTGTTTTCTTTTCTTTTCTCCATATTCATGACACATTTTTTGACTGACACATTAAATGTGCATTCATTCTGACATGAACCATTTGCAGCAACGAGAGGCCCTCTAGGCTGTTGACACCCCCCCCCCCCACACACACACACCTTCTGCCAGAGTTGGTGGAGTTGTTCAGAAGCGACACAGAGGATGGTAACTTGTTTGTCTGACTCGTTGGCTTGTTATGTTAATTGAACCTGTTCAGGCTCCAGGCATGTTCTGTGAGTTATTCTTATTTCACCTTTAATGTATGTTCTTGCACTTTGTGAAATACACTTCTAAATAAATGTGACTTACTGTATTTTGCGCCCTATAAGTCGCAGTTTTTTGCATAATTTACATGCCCTGTGACTTATTGGGCGAAGCGACATATTTATGGATTCTTTCCCATATTTATAAACCAATTTTTGACAGAGATATGACTGTTTTCATTCATTCTGACTGGAAAAATAAATAAATAAATTGAGCAGCACCACTTTCAAATACAGTACTTGATGGCAGCAGAGTAGTAGTACTGTATGGCATGCTGTTGTATCATGTAATAGGTAAACGTGGCTATAATGACAAAGTCAAAAAAGTTAAAGACAAAAACAACTGGACTTTATTTATTATACTTTATTTTATACTTGAGTGTTTTTTGATTGAACTTCTTTGAATTTACCATGTCCTGGATGACTGAGAATCTTCACCAGCTACTAATGACACAATCGGCTTGCCACACCTTCACTCTGCTCCCTGCTTGGACTGACCGTCAAACCAGCTACTTGCCCCAGTGAAATGCAGCTAATTTGACCATTAAAGTGCATTTATTAAGTAAAAGTTCAACAAAGACACACATTAACTGTAATTTTGAGCAAAAAATTGTTTATGTGCTTTTCTTGATAAATTTCGGAGAAATGAGCCGCGTTCCTCCTCCTTTTTTTTTCTCCCTCTGCACGTTTATGGTGCACCAAGGCAGCTAAACTATTTTTGATATTCAGCTGATTTGACCATTGTTATTGGGTATTGATTGAGCATTGATTAAGCAAATGTTAGACTGAGACACACATTTACAATAATTTCAAGCAAACAATTGTTTTTAGGCGTTTATCTTGTAAATTTGCACAGCAACTCATCACATGCACGCGTTTACTTCTGCCTATCGGCTTTTGAAATGCAGCTGATTTGACCATCAAAGTGCATTAAGCAAAATTTAAGCAAAATTTTATTAAAATTTATTAAGCAAAAGTTAGACTGAGACACACATTTACTATAATTTCTAGCAAACAAATAATTGTTAAGTGTTAATCTTAAATTCTTGTTAAAGTCCTCCCATGTATGCACCCATGCACAACACCGGCCCACATTTCCGGGTTGTCAGTGGTGATGCGTAACAAACACGCCACATCAGCGGTGATGCATAATAGATGCAACATACATGGCGAAGCAACATATTTATGGATTTTCCCACTTTATTAGACAAATATGGACTGATGTGACTTTTAGGGCAGAGTGACGTGTATGGCAGAAAATATGGTATACTCCAAAGCAACTTATGTGTTTTTTCCTCTTCATGAGGCATTTTTTGACTGATATTGACTTTACTCAGGGACGAAATATAATACGGAAAATACGGTACATCTACAACGAGTAACCTGATTGGGTCAACCTGACTGAAAATGTCTAACACAGCCAACCAAACACAAAAGCAGCTACAACCCTGTCAGTTTTACACACATGGAGATAAAGTTTGGTGTACTAGTAGCTGAATGATCTACTAAATATTTGTAGCGCACTAACAGATGGTAGGAAATATTTCTATAGAAACTTGGAATGTAAGGTGGCAGGAGATATGCATTCCTTCATGAAATGAAAGTTTCATTGTTCATGTTTTGGATAATTATTGGATTTTTTTAAAATTAAAGCATTCTTTGTCAAGATAGACGATCCTGACCATGAGGGCCCACACGGCAGAAGCTTTGATCTGAGTCCAACAGTTGGACAGCAAACCATTACCTGATGACAACCTGCTGCTGGACTCAACAACAGCGGAAAGTATTTCAGGAATGTCTAACTATGAAGCGAACACAGCGGGGTGTGTTGTAGTCAGACAGCCAACACAGGTGAGAAGCATAAAAACACAAACTGAACCAGCGAGCAGAAGAATACATTTTAAATTACCAATAAAGCCGAAAAGCACATGCACTCCATTCGATCAAAACACAAGTGAACAGCTAAGTTTCATTCCGTGTACTTTTCACCTGAGACATACTTTGAGAGGAACTGCACGGCGACCCAGACGCCGGCATACATGATCCCTTTGATGAGCCAGGAGTCGATGTCCAGGTCTGCGACAAAACCAACGAGCCAGATGACGACGAATGGCGTTCCCAGCATCACCTTCTGCCTGAACTCCTGGACAGGAGGAATGAGGATGGAAGGATGTCAAATAAAAGACAAGAGGAAGGAAATAAGCAGCACAGACGGCGGTGATGAAAAAGGAGTCTAAGAAAGAAATCAGACTACAGTCGCACAGAAAGCACGGTGTAAGCAGGAAGTTGAAAAGTGCTGGGGAGTGCTCTGTGTCATTCAGTGTATGGCATGTATGCATGAGGGAAGCAGGGTGCTACATCACTAGCTTTTTATCTAGCGCATCTTTACTGAGCGGTGCTAGCTTAGCACTATATCAGTGCCAGCAGTTGTCGACTGGGTGGGTGGGGCGGGGGGGTTACTCGGTTCTGTTGACAGGGTGGGACGCCCTGCCAATCAATTCTGAAGAGCACTTCAACAGAATAAAACAAACGTGGGGTGAATGCCAAGGTTGGCTCACTGGTCACAATTGAATTTAGTGGCAGCAACAATTTTTGGGGGAGGGGACGGGCAACTTCTACTTTAATGTTTAAAGGGCCCTGCGTTCTCTATTCATAGCAGCAAAATTGTCTCTCATTGACGTAGCTGCATGACAAATATCACGTCACTTGGTCCTCAGAGCAACTTCACCTGCTCCTTCTCAGGTCTAGGCCTGTCCTGATAACAAATTTTGCTTGTTGATTAATTGTATCAGAAATTATTGCGATAAACGATAATATTGTTTGAAATTTGACAATTATTAGTAAAGTCAAATTTAAGAAGAAATGTTGGTTAATGTTTGTGTGTACTTTTTTGACCACTGGATGGCAGTATAAGACTGTTTGAACCGAAGGATGGATAGTGAGGGAGCAAGCAGCGTGTCTCTAAGAAAAATGGGAAGGAGGCCTCTTGACATGACATGGACTGTCTCTGTTCAGTTCTCAACATGGCAGACGCTTGGCATGGTTTGAACTCTTTAGCATAGCATTTGTCACAAAACGCTTTTAATAAAAAAAAAAAATAAAAAAAATAAAAAAAAACAGTAAACAAGTTCTCGGCTTCTTTTTGCAGAGAAAAACAACTTTTTACACCAAGGCACGGGTTTCAAACGTGAATTTTGAAGCTTCGACAAGACGAGGTCAGCCTGTTAGCTTAGCTCGTGGCTTAGCATCTCAGCTCCTTTTACTTATCCAAAAACATGATTTTGGATGATTAAAACAAATTTTAAAGAGAGAAGAGGAAGGGGGGTTTCAGTGAAGAACACCGGAGTTGAACCTTTTGTCATCCAGTGTCTTCAGTAGAAAGAGAGACACGAAGAAACTATAAAGCTGATAAATGAAAATGAGGTTGATAATTTTCATTTATCATGCGATTAATTGATTTATTGTTTATCGCGACAGGCCTAGTCAGGTCCGAACTTTTTTTTGCGTCAAGTATTGTGTGATTGATCAGGAATTTATCAGTAAGGAAGTGTGCTTGGATGATCAGCTGTACGACTCTTCAAACTAACTAAATTCATTAAACAAACAAAAACTCCTGGATGGAGATCGTGCAGACATGGAGGAGTCTGTCTGCTGAATAGCGTGGCGCTTTGTTTACGACCGCTTTGTGGCTAAACTGCAGATGCAGTGGAGACTCTGGTGGGAAGAAACCTGCATGGTGATGTATACTGCAGCAGGACAGGTATCCCAGGAGCTCTGGTCTGAGTCTCGTGGACTATGAAAGGTGTAAAACGAACATCCTACAACCAAATGGCCGCGAGTCGGCAGTTCGGATTCATATGGAGTGTGCCGGGATCTTAAGTCCACCCTGTCGTCTGCCACTGCAGTCCAACGTGTCACTTCAGGGTCTAGTTAGCAATAAACCCTGTCATGCACTGGAGGTTCTTAGCAAGAGGAGCACTAAAAAAACTGCTACCAGTCCTCCACTACGTTAAAAAACTGTATTATGAGAATATTGTTCAAAACTTTGAATTGCAACTTTGCAATAATGTACTATTGAAAAGAGTAATTCTGACAGAGACCCTCTTATTAGATGACACACACATGGAACAGTCTGAACCCGTTATTAGCTGTGAGAACATGAAGAGAAATGAAGAAGCAAAACAAACAAGTTGGACCATCTACAGCTTACGAGGCTCAACTCACTACAGTCTAACATCTGGACAAACAAACATCTGGTCAGCAAACCTCAGAGCTCAAAGATGATATTAAATCTAACATCTACTTGTCACATCTATAAACATCATATATGTTTTCTAAGCAGAAAACACTATGACTTGATTTACCTTCATGAACTTATTAATTATTCACACAGGGAAGGGATGAAAGACAAAACAATTAAAATAGATTTAGAAGTCTTGAAGATACTTCAAAACACATACGTGGGAACGTTTTAACTAGATCACCTCTGCTAGGAAACCTTTGAACAATAGATATGGAGGATTGAAATTCAAACAGGATACAAAAAATGTATCAAATGAACAAGACACTTTATAAAGGCGGATATGAACAACCCCCTCCTGTGATCAGAACAAGGACAGCAAAGTGTAAAACAGCACAGGAAGACTTCCTGCTGACTTGTTCTGGTTTCCTGTAGTTGTCTTGTTGAAAGCAACAGATCATTATGAACATCCTCTTTCCTGTCAGGCTGACTGGAAGCAGCAGCCTGATGGGACAAAAATAAAGTAATAACCAGCTCCAACACGCTGCAACAGACGTCCAGGCTGGAAGGCACGTTTAAGCACATCTGATAGTTTCAACAGCTGGAGCTGGTCGTATTAGAAGGGCTGAAAACCCTAGATGTGAACAAGTCCAATCAGTTGCTGTGCAGCTGGCCTTCAGACTCTCAGGCTCTTTCTGTTAGTGTCCCAGCAGGGTAACGGTTTGTGCTTGTACCTTGTCCATCTTCAGTCTTTTCAGGTAGAACGGGCTGTCGTAACCTTTGGCCTGCCGCGCTTCCTGTAAGTGATTGATCATCCACACGTTTTTTCGTTGCTTGGCAAGGTCCAGCGGCGTTTCGCCCTGATAAAGACAAAAGATCAGTTACCACAAACACCTGACCACCAATAAAAACAAATGTTTTACAAACTTAACAGTGTTTGCAATGGAAGCAGACCCCTTAATACGCTGGTGAGAACTCCCCATCTGATATTTGTTTACAACCGTGTTCATTGTGTTGACAAAAAAATATATATATTGCTAATATCGCAACCTTTGACTCCAGTCAAGAATGAAACAATGACTAAATAAACTACAAAGTTCCTAGAGAAACTATGATAGGGATTGCCACGTTGCAGCCATTTTAAAACTTTGATTTATGTGTTGGGGTTCACTCTGATTGAGAACGTTCTCTGCAATAACCACACCAAATTTCACCTTAATATATCTAAAAATGGCTAATTTATATTATTTTTCCTTTTTAGCTCAGGCAGCCATCTTGGATCTTTGATTTGCAATCTGAATCTATTAGGGATTGTTCTCAACTACCAATACACCAAATTTCAGTTGAATAGCTCTAAAAAGCTACACTAATTCACGCTTCTGACGCAGTCTCTTGTTCCAAGAGTAGCTTGACACAAGGAATGTGACAGCTGAAACCCATGTCTTGCATACGTTTGTGCATGGTGGTTCTTGAAGCACTGACTCCAGCTGCAGTCCACTCTTTGTGAATCTCCCCCACATTTTGGAATGGGCTTTGTTTCACCATCCTCTCCAGGGTGCACTTATCCCTATTGCTTGTACACTTTTTTTCTACCACATTGTTTCCTTCCCTTGGCCTCTCTATTAATGTGCTTGGACACAGAGCTCTGTGAACAGCCAGCCTCTTTAGCAATGACCTTTGGTGTCTTGCCCTCCTTGTGCAAGGTGTCAGTGGTCCTCTTTTGGACAACTGTCAAGTCAGCAGTCTTCCCCATGATTGTGTAATCTACAGAACTAGACTGAGAGACAATTTAATGGCCTTTGCAGGTGTTTTGAATTAATTAGCTGATTAGAGTGTGGCACTAGGTGTCTTCATTAGTGAACCTTTTCACAATACAGTACAGTATTCTAATTTTCTGAGATACTGAATTTAGGGTTTTCATTAGTTTTCAGTTATGTTCATCAACATTAAAAGAAATAAACATTTGAAATACCTGTATACAAGTTCCACTTTTTGAATGGAATTACTGAAATAAATCAAGTTTTTCATGATATTCTAATTTTATGACCAGCACCTGTATATCTGCAGCCTGTGAAATAATACCGGTACTTCCTTTAGTCTAAAGTCTGAACGTTACTTTTAATATGTATTCGTGTCACATTAGTTTTTTATTTTATTTTTTTATGAAGGTAAAAATTAAATCTGTAAAACAAAAGTGTCCCCCATTCTGATTCGGACAAATGTTGTTTTTATTTTAGTAATATTATTGTGAAAAAGTAATATAAAATAGGCTCGGCTTGGGTACTTCTTGCAGGAATACAGGTGGATCTCAAAAGCTTAGAATATCGTGAAAGTTCTATTTTTTGGCAATTATTTTAGAAAGTGGAACACATACATTATATAGATTCATTGCATTGATTAATTTTTCAGCAAGACTTGGCACCTGCCCACACTGCTAAAGGTACCAAATGTAATATTCTATTTTTCTGAGACACTGAATTCTGTTTTTTCATAATTTGTAAGCCATAATCATCAAAATTGCAAGAAATAAATGCTTGAAACATTTTACTCTGTGTAATGGATTTATATAACGTATATAACGAGTTTCACTTTCTGAAGTGATTGCCAAAAGAAATTGAACTTTTTCACGATATTCAACTTTTTTGAGGCACCTGTATTTTTATGTTTCTGCTTAAATGAAGGTGTAATGCTAAACTTATGGCAATGAAAATATTTAAATTTTGTTGTTGTTTAAAAACAGACTCCATTTGATTTGCATGTGGGTACTTTCCGACAAGTTAAAACCTACCATCTAAACAGAACTACAACAAAAACAATCTTGCGCCACCAAAAAAAAAAGTTGACTAATAAAATTAAAATACTATTTGAAAAATTGTCAAATTATTGAGAAAAAAAATGACAAGAATAGAATTATTTTGAGATTAAAAAACACTATCAAAAAACAAATTATAACCATTGCAAAGACATACAATAGGTAGGCCTGTCGCGATAAACAATATATCAATTAATCGCATGATAAATGAAAATTATTGACCTAATTTTCATTTATTGGCTTCATCCTTTCTTCGTGTCTCTTTCTACTGAAGACACTGGATGACAAAAAGCTCAACTCTGGTGCTCTTCAATGACCCCCTTCCTTTCTCTTTTCTCTTTAAAATCCATTTTAACCATCCAAAATCACGTTTTTGGATCATTAAAAGCAGCTAAGCTGAGAAGCTAAGTACGAGCTAAGCTAAGAGGCCGACCTCAGGGAAAAACGTCCGTCTTGTCAAGACTCCAAAATTCATGGTTGAAACCCGTGCCTTTGTGTAAAAAAAAGGTTTTTCTCTGCAAAAGAAGCTGAGAACTTGTTTACTGATTTTTTTTTATTAAAAGCTTTGTGTGAAAAATGCTAAAGAGCTCAAACCACATTGAGCGTCCGCCATTTTGAGAACCAAAAAACAGGAACGAGAGACAGCCCGTGTCACGCCAAGGGGCCTCTTTCCCATTTTTCTTAAAGGGACACGTTGCTCGCTCCCTCACTATCTATCTTTCGGTTCAAACAGTATTACACTGCCATCCAGTGGTCAAAAAAGGTACTACAAACAAAAATTAACAAACATTTCTTCTTAAATTTGACATTATTAATTATTGTCAAATTTCAAACAATATTATCGTTTATCGCAATAATTTCTGAGACAATCGCCCAGCAAAATTTGTTTTCGTGACAAGCCTAACAATAGCTATATGTTTTTAAATAAACTGTATAAATAATGTCTATACACTTAACAACTGGTTTTAATAAAAGTGAACTTCTCTTAACACATTTTTTTTTTTTACCGTAACTCATGTCAGAAGCTGTACATGACAAAAACATTTTTTTTTCCAAATTTCTAGCTGTTCAAGCTGCAGTACAATAATAATTAAAGAGCAATGATAGTATTTTTAAGGTATGCAGCAGATGTTTCGAAAGCTTTTTTTAATACGTCAACACTACATTTGTATGTATGTTTGGCAGATACATTACTAATGTGCTGCAGGGAGAAACAAAAAGACGACTGTTTGTGCTCAGGGAGATTTGAGGTTTATGCTCTAAATCTGTCAAAGAATGCTGCTTATTGTGGGCCGGGGGATTTTCTAGATCTTTCCCCACTGTAGCAAAAAATAAAGCCTGACTAATGGATGATCGACACACCAGAAGGTTGAAGCAAAAAAGAAAACAAAAGCAAAGAGTGGCTGCTATTAGACTAGACCTAGACTAAATTTAAGTCCTGCCTTTCCATAAAAACCTGTGAGAAACTTACATAATTAAAGACTAAAATAAAAGTTTAGTGTTATTTATATGAAGTTTCCTAAAAGATCAATTGACTTCATGGTTGTTTGTGAGTGCGTGAGCGGGATTTTCCCACATTCTCATTAAAATGGACTGAGCATGAAAAGATTTACAAAGAAGAATGTTTGAAAATCCCTGCAATCCTGGTGAACAAACTTGCGGCTGTCGTAATTCTGGAGTTTTTGTGTTTGTTTGCATCAATGCAGTCCTAAGTAAAGGATCTGAACACTTCTGCTAATGTACTGCAACATAAAAGTTAAAAAAAAGTTTTCAAACTTACTCAACCCAATGTAGACAGAGTCATTTACAGTCAATGAGGTCAGCTGCTTTAGTTTTGGTTCATTTTTCCTCCCTTCATGACCAGGAACTGGGTTATTCTGTGATGTCAACTCAAACAGAAAATAGGCCTGTCGTGATAAACAATAAATCAATTAATCGCATCCATCCATCCATCCATCCATTATCTTTTACCCGCTTCTTCCATTTTTGGGTCACGGGGGTCGCCGGTGCCCATGTCCAG
>JAVCKU010000003.1:5624441-5635203 GCA_032273985.1 Hypsolebias coamazonicus
CTATATATTTAATATAGGCGGATACAGAGTATCTTTGTTTACAATTTTGGTTGGTGGTGTGCCTCGTGATTTTTTTCTATGAAAACAATGTGCCTTGGCTCAAAAAAGGTTGAAAAACACTGGTGTAAAGAGAGGCTCTGAGATTCACAGGACAAAAGCAGGAGGGAGGCAGGAGAGGGAAAGAGAGCGTCCGTCTTAATGGAGAGCGAGGTGTCATGTAAACAGTGTGCATAAGGTTACTTTTGTTTTTAAATTATAATTTTCTGTGTAAACCATAGTGCGGAGTACAACTATTCAACCCATCTGCTCAGGGGTCGAATATCTGTCAGTTCTTGTCTTTGTGTAAATTTGATTTTAGTTTACAATTTAAAATTATTTTTTATTTAAATGAACCATTTGGCAGACTGACTGAAGTGTATCTCTGTCAGAAATATTTGTCATTTCAGAGCTTTTAAATGTTTCTCACAGATTTAAAAGACTAGCTTCCTTTCAAATGATCTCATGGGTGGTCCAGGCTAAGCTCAACTGTGGGCTGGACGTGGACCCCGGGTGGCCAGTTGACTAGCACCAGTGTAGAGTGAGATAAAGTTTGATTTGCTGCAAACATCACAGATCACAATATTTAACCTCCAGCTAAGAAAAAGGGTGGATTGCTCTCTTCAGGTCGAAGGTGAGGTTCTGCCTCAAGTGGAGGAGTTCAAGTATCTCAGGGTTTTGTTCGGTGAGAGAAGAATGGAGCGTGAGATTGACAGATGGATTGGTGCAGCGTCTGCAGTATTGTGGACTCTGTGCCAGTCCGTTGTGGTGAAGAGGGAGCTGAGCTGTAAGGAGAAGCTCTCTGTTTACCAGACAGTGAACGTTCCTACCCTCACCTATGGTCATAGACGAGATCATGGTAGCTGGACTCTCCCTTAGGGATAGGGTGAGAAGTTCATTTATCATGAGAGACTCGGAGTAGAAGCGCTGCTTCTCCACATCGAGATGAGCCAGTTGAGGTGGTTTGGGCAGCCGCTAAGGATGATCCCTGATCACCTCTCTAAGAAGGTGCTTCGGGCATGTCCAATGGGGAGGAGACCCCGGGGAAGACACAGGACACACTGGAGAGACTACAGTATTTCTCTTGGTTGGCTTGGGAACACCTTGGGGTCCTCCCAGAAGATCTGGAAGAGGTGGCTGTGGACAGAGATGTCTGAACCTCCCTGCTCAAGCTGCTGCCCCAAGACCTGACTTTGGAATAAGTGGAAGATGATGTATGTATGTATGTATGGATGGATGGATGAATGGTGTATGTATGGATGGATGGGTGGATTTACTCATGGAAAGATGGATAGATGGATGGATAGATGGTTGGACGGATGGTAAATGTATTCTCTATAAGCTGAACACTCCTGTGTACCAGCTGAGCTGTAGTTGGGTCCATTTATTGCAGCACCTCATGAATCATGTCCTTCCATCATGAACCTCCAGCTGATCTTCAGTTAAATGGCAGTCCAACAGAAGCAGCATCAAACTGCATTCTGTCACATTCCTGAAGAGAAACTATCGGGGTGAGGGCTCCCTGAGCATTTGGAAGACAGGTTTTAAACCCAGACTGATTTGTTCAGTGAAGATGAGAAACTGGGTCACCTGGAGGTTCTAGAAACCAGCTCACATCAGGGGGATGATGATGATGATGTGTGCAATTAGGAGATAATTCCCCCTCTGGGTCCTCTTGTTGATGGAGCTGTGCTTAGATTCCCTAAATATGTCACTCTTCTCCTCCCACTCTGAGGTGACTGTCATTCTGCTTCCATCATCTTCATGAGAAGAAAATTGCTCAACTGTTTGAAAGAGATGAACCAGAAGAGCCTTTCTACATCTACACTCACTAAATAATGCATATGTCCAATCCTGGTCCTTGAGGGCCCTGCATGTTTTATTAGTTCCCCAACTCCAGCACACCTGATTCAACAGTTTAATTACATGTTCGTGCTCTGAAGAAGCCTGATAATGACTCACTGATTCAAATAAGACCTGTAGGAACAGAGGAACCTCAGAAACATGACCAGGAATGAGAAACACGTAGAGTCATAAAATGTTCTGACACGATGGGCCTCATCAACTGGTGGTCAATGGGCCACTTCCAGGTCCTTTGGTGTTTAAGCCAAGTGGAGCTGAAAAGACAAGTTCACAACTGCTGCAAGCAAATCCTAAAAAAATCAAGAGTGGAATTAATTAAAACTACAAAACTTCTGTGTTCTGTCCTTTCAACACATGAGATCAAACAGGTCAGCTGAGGTCACACCTGTACAAGCAGTGAAACATGGAGCAATCTCGCTTCTGCTGGACCTGACACCAGGTGTCATCAAGAATCTCGGTGTCAGTCACAGGTCATCCAACAGGATCATGGCCCAAACACAACTAAAACATTCTAGAACATCTCAGAATCAAACAATGGACCATTGTGAGGTGACCTTCTGAGCCCTGATCTAAATCCAGTTGAACATCTGTGAAAGGAGCTGAAACATCTGGAGAAGGAACCTTTCAAACCCTAAAACAGCTGGAGCAGTTTGTTGAGAGGAGGGGACCAGAACACCTGTGGACAGGTGGACCAGAACACCTGATAACAGGTGGACCTGAACACCTGAGGACAGGTGGACCAGAATACCTGATAACAGGTGGACCAGAACACCTGATAACAGGTGGACCAGAACACCTGAGGACAGGTGGACCAGAACACCTGATAACAGGTGGACAAGAACACATGTGGACAGGTGGACCAGAACACATGTGGACAGGTGGACCAGAACACCTGATAACAGGTGGACCAGAACACCTGAGGACAGGTGGACCAGAACACCTGATAATAGATGGACCAGAACACCTGATAACAGGTAGACCAGAACACCTGAAAACAGGTGGACAAGAACACATGTGGACAGGTGGACCAGAATACCTGATAACAGGTGGACCAGAACACATGTGGACAGGTGGACCAGAACACCTGAGGACAGGTGGACCAGAACACCTGATAACAGGTAGACCAGAACACCTGTGGACAGGTGGACCAGAACACCTGACAACAGGTGGACCAGAACAGCTGTGGACAGGTGGACCAGAACACCTGACAACAGGTGGACCAGAACACATGTGGGCAGGTGGATCAGAACACCTGGGACAGGTGGATCAGAACACCTGATAACAGGTGGACAAGAACACCTGTGGACAGGTGGATCAGAACTCCTGATAACAGGTGGACAAGAACACATGTGGACAGGTGGACCAGAACACCTGATAACAGGTGGACCAGAACACCTGAGGACAGGTGGACAAGAACAACTAACAACAGGTGGACCAGAACACAGGTGGACAGGTGGACCAGAACATCTGACAACAGGTGGACCAGAACACATGTGGACAGGTGGATCAGAACACCTAGAACATGTGGACCAGAACACCTGTGGACAGGTCGACCAGAACACCTGATAACAGGTGGACCAGAACACCTGATAACAGGTGGACCCGAACACCTATGGACAGATGGACCAGAACACATGTGGACAGGTGGACCAGAACACCTGAGGACAGGTGGCCCGAAACACCTGACAACAAGTGGACCAGAATACCTGTGGACAGGTGGACCAGAACACCTGACAACAGGTGGACCAGAACACAGGTGGACAGGTGGACCAGAACACCTGATAACAGGTACACCCGAACACCTATGGACAGGTGGACCAGAACATTTGTAGACAGGTGGACCAGAACATCTGTAGACAGGTGGACAAGAACACCTGAGGACAGGTAGACCAGAACACCTGAGGACAGGTGGACAAGAACACCTGACAACAGGTGGACCAGAACACAGGTGGACCAGAACACCTGACAACAGGTGGACCAGAACACCTGACAACAGGTTGACCAGAACACCTGATAACAGGTGGACCCGAACACCTGAGAACAGGTGGACCAGAACACCTGAGAACAGGTGGACCAGAACACCTGTGGCCAGGATGACCAGAACACCTGACACCAGGTGGACCAGAACACAGGGGGATAGGTGGACCAGAACATCTGACAACAGGTGGACCAGAAAACAGGTGGACAGGTGGACCAGAACACCTGATAACAGGTGGACCAGAACACCTGAGGACAGGTGGACCAGAACACCTGATAATAGATGGACCAGAACACCTGATAACAGGTAGACCAGAACACCTGAAAACAGGTGGACAAGAACACATGTGGACAGGTGGACCAGAATACCTGATAACAGGTGGACCAGAACACATGTGGACAGGTGGACCAGAACACCTGAGGACAGGTGGACCAGAACACCTGATAACAGGTAGACCAGAACACCTGTGGACAGGTGGACCAGAACACCTGACAACAGGTGGACCAGAACACAGGTGGACAGGTGGACCAGAAAACCTGATAACAGGTACACCCGAACACCTATGGACAGGTGGACCAGAACATTTGTAGACAGGTGCACCAGAACATCGGTAGACAGGTGGACAAGAACACCTGAGGACAGGTAGACCAAAACACCTGAGGACAGGTGGACCAGAACACCTGTGGACAGGTGGACAAGAACACCTGACAACAGGTGGACCAGAACACCTGACAACAGGTTGACCAGAACACCGATAACAGGTGGACCCGAACACCTATGAACAGGTGGACCAGAACACCTGTGGACAGGTGGATCAGAACACCTGAGAACAGGTGGACCAGAACACCTGACAACAGGTGGACCAGAACACCAGACAACAGGTGGACCAGAACACACGTGGATAGGTGGACCAGTACATCTGACAACAGGTGGACCAGAAAACAGGTGGATAGGTGGACCAGAACACCTGATAACAGGTGGACCAGAACACCTGAGGACAGGTGGACCAGAACACCTGAAGACAGGTGGATCAGAACACCTGAGAACAGGTGGACCAGAACACCTGTGGACAGGTGGACCAGAACACCTGAGGACAGGAGGACCAGAACACCTGATAACAGGTGGACCAGAACACCTGAGGACAGGTGGACCAGAACACCTGACAACAGGTGGACCAGAACACCTAACAACAGGTGGACCAGAACACATGTGGACAGGTGGACACCTGGGACAAGTGGACCAGAACATCTGAGGACAGGTGGACCAGAACACCTGATAACAGGTGGACCCAAACACCCGATAACAGGTCGACCAGAACACCTGTGGACAGGTGGATCAGAACACCTGAGGACAGGTGGACCAGAACACCTGAGAACAGGTGGACCAGAACACCTATGGACAGGTGGACCAGAACACCTGACAACAGATGGACCAGAACACAGGTGGACGGGTGGACCAGAGCACCTGATAACAGGTAGACCCGAACACCTGTGGACAGGTGGACCAGAACATTTGTAGACAGGTGGAACAGAACATCTGTAGACAGGTGGACAAGAACACCTGTGGACAGGTGGACCAAAACACCTGACAACAGGTGGACCAGAACACAGGTGGACAGGTGGACCAGAACACCTGACAACAGGTGGACCATAACACAGGTGGACAGGTGGACCAGAACACCTGATAACAGGTAGACCCGAACACCTATGGACAGGTGTACCAGAACATTTGTAGACAGGTGGACAAGATCACCTGAGGACAGGTGGACCAGAACACCTGACAACAGGTGGACCAGAACACATGTGGACAGGTGGACCAGAACACCTGATAACAGGTGGACCAGAACATCTGTAGACAGAAACAGTAAATAAGGATCTAGATATAAACTAATAATATAAAAGAATATTGCGCAACGACAGCAGCGTCATTAAAACAATTCAGAAGAACAAACATTATGAACAATGATATTTATTTTTATTTTTTTTGTCTTATTAGTTATTTCAGTGACCGTTTTAGTTTTTCTTTCTTTAATAAAGGTTATAGACGAATTTTAATTTATATGAAAATGAAAATGTCAAGAAGAGGTAGAAGATGTGTCCTGATGGACCTGAGCGCACTCTTTATCTCACACCTGTTGATGCGGACACGCCATCGAAACACACACAACTTGTCACGTGGCACTGATGAACCTGAACTAAAAGGTGACGACACCCAGAAGACGTCATGCTCCTGTTGTCTGTGATGTCATCGCTCCAGAGACGCGCGCGCTCCAGTTTGAAGCTGCGCGTGTTGGAGGAGGCGCAGCTCCCACACTGTGCAGCTGGGAGTCCTGACGGGGGTGTCGCGATCCACAGTGACCAGATCTGATGGGCGTCCCCCCACCGGACAGGCGCACCCGCCGCGCACTGTGAGCAGAGATGCGGGCGTGCGCGTCGGGCTCTCCGGGTCGTCGCCCCCCCTCGCGCTTCCCGTCGCGTCATGTCTGATCCGGAGCGATGGGCAAGTTCGACGACACCGAGAGGATCATCCTCAACGTGGGGGGCACCCGGCACGAGACCTACAAGAGCACCCTGAAGACCCTGCCGGGCACGCGCCTGGCCCTGCTCGCCTCCGACTCGGACCTGGACTCGGTGCTGGAGCAGCTGCAACAAGTCCCCGGCTTCATCGAGTTCAACGCGCGCGCCAACGAGTACTTCTTCGACCGCCACCCGGGCGTGTTCGCGTACGTGCTCAACTACTACCGCACAGGGAAGCTGCACTGCCCCGCGGACGTGTGCGGGCCCCTGTTCGAGGAGGAGCTGTCCTTCTGGGGCATCGACGAGACGGACGTGGAGCCGTGCTGCTGGATGACGTACCGCCAGCACCGCGACGCCGAGGAGGCGCTCGACGTGTTCGAGCTCAACGTGGACAGCAACGTGGACGAGGACGACGAGGTGGGGAAGAGGTTCGGCATCGAGGACGCGGCCGCGGACGGGCACGCGAGCCTGTGGAGGAAGTGGCAGCCGGTCGTCTGGAACCTGTTCGAGGACCCCTACTCGTCCCGGGCGGCGCGGGTAAGCACGCACCGCTGCGCCACTGGCTCAAGCGCCTCCTGTCAAAGTCTGACTGGAGTTCTGTCAAATCAAATGTACAACCATTAAAACATTCACAGGAAACTTCAGGTCTTTTTTAAGGTTTTCACAAATAATATCTTACCTGTTGCAGATGTGCGCAAAATACAAGATTAGACAAGCATCTTTACCTGCTTCTTCCTTTTTGGGTCACGGGGGTCACTGCCCTTATCCAGGAGTCACTGTCTGAGAGGTGGGGACACCCTGGACAGGTCTCCAGTCCATCACAGGGACACACAGAGACAAACAACCATTCACGCTCTATCAGTCCAACATGATGTTTTCAGTCTGTGGGAGGAAACCGGAATACCCGGAGAAAACCCACACATGCACGGAGAGAACAACTCCACACAGAAAGACCCCCAGCCGGGATTTGATCCAGCAACCTTCTAGCGGAGAGGCGGCAGCTCTACCAAGTGCACCACCGTGCTGCTCAAGTTTTACACATGGAGACTAAACACAGTCCTCATTTAGACCCAAACAGTTTCCAGCAGTATTTAATCACAATTACATCAGCAATTTAAATTTACTTTAAATCTCCGTGGATTATAGATTATTCTAAAATACATAAAAACAGCAAACGGTTCACACTGATAGTACTTTTTACACTCTCCGGTAAATCCAGTTCACTTTAAGGACTTGGGTCAACCTGAGTCTCCATTAACGTGATTCTGTTCACTTAAAATCACTTGAGTCAGTCATGCTGTTATAAGAATAAATAAACAAACAAACAAATCAATCAATAAAAGCTACCATGGCAATTTAATTTTTCAGATGTATTTATTTTAACAGCAGACCACCAGTAAACATGTAAATAACTGTAACTTCTAGGTCGGATGTTTATCTGGCAACTTATTAGACTTGGTCTATAAATGGATGCAGGAAGCACAGAGCTCTGCTCCAACCCGCCCGTCCCTGCACGCCCACCTGCTGCCACTTGAATGATGTTTTATAAACCTTTGCGCTGCCATACATTTTGCATCACATGCTTATTTTCATCAGATTCTTTAGTTATGTGCAAACAGCAGCACTTCAGCAGGATGATCATAATAGTTTTGCAGGAGTATGTGTGATGTGACATAGATTGCAGGTTTTATAAAACAACGTTCACATTAACTGCTGTAAGACTGAGCTTGGTGCCACGCCGACTCATCAGTCCCTTCAGAAATAAACCTCCATAATGAGGTTTTTCAAAACGCCATCTGCATCAGGTAACATGCTCATTGTTCATCGCATTTTCACAGAACCTTTAAAATATATGAAACTACAGTATCGTAACGCTCGCTGCTCTCCTGAATCTAACCTGAGATCAGCTTCGCCTCAGAAAACGAGTTTTCACCTTTTCCAACAGGTTTGACCTCTGCAGCGGTTCGTAATAAAAGAGCGTGCACGTTGCGGCCTACGCGTCGTCCAGGCCGAATCAGTGTCGCTGAAAACACGTTTACTCTGATGTGTTCCAGCGCCCACCATGATTTAGGCGTTTCATTCTTTAATGCTCTGGTTTTAGAACAATGCAACATATTTTAGATTGAATTATGGTTCATAGATAAAAAAAATAAATTAAAACAGTACATTTTCATCCTCAGTGGGGAAAAAAGCTTTTTATTGGTACTTTTCAACCAGAAACACCACGATTTAAACTGAAATACAACAGATTTTCTAAAATACCTTTAATAGAAAAAGTGTAGTAAAGACAGGCGTCCTGATAAGCTGGCCTGAAGCTGCAGGTGCATTCTGGGTACGAAGCAGATTGTTCACTGACGCCATGATGTCATTTTGTGTAAAATTGAAAAGAATTCAAACAAGAAGACCAAATCCTTCATAATGTGTCCGACATGTTTTTTCTCATGATGTGCCGGTGAGCAGGAGGTAAAACGTGCTTTGACATCACGTACCTAGACGTTTTGAACCCTTCAGTTCAGTTCTGCCGCTGCTTTAGCTCATTTAATTATTTACATTTGTATGTATTTCTTTCTGTTTTATAAAGCTGATGAAATGTAAATTGTGTAAAGAGGATTTAAAACATTTGAAGTGTGATTTGGACATGGATTTCTTTGCTCGTGTGCGGTTCTTTGGATTTTTTTTAATGCTAATGCTGTTTCCGGTCACTTCGTACCCCAGCATCGTACGGAACATTTATCATTTTATGCACGTGTGTTCAACATTTCTTATCCATTGCAAATGTTTGTCTGTCCCTTTATCTACAAGGACTAGCCCTAAGTGTAACCAAAGTTGGGTCTTCAACCCTCTTTAATCTAATTTTTACTTTTATTCTACCCCTACCCAATGATCCAAACCCTAACCACGGGATTATATTCTAGTTATACAGATTATTCTAAATCATCCTTTAACTTTGTTGTGTTAAATGTTGCAAAGCATAAATGTTTGAATCATGATCCTCACCATGGAAAGATGTTCAAAAGATTTGTAATTCTCAAAAGCCGTCGAGCAAAATAGCTAAATGTCCATTTACAAACAGTGACCGCTCACCTTGTACAAGTATGGAAAGCACAGTGGGACAAAATTTACTTAGTCAAAGGAATAGTACTTTGTCAGAAAATTGGGTATGTTAGATTTAATTTGCATTATTTTATTAATTTCAGCTCTGCCTTAAAACGACAATATCTGCTTTTTTAACTGTCAAGAAATAGTTAAATTGAATATAAACAATGGTGTACTATAAAAACCCACATTTTATTTATTTAAATATAGCTACATAGAAATCTGTAGTAGGCAGCTTCTTGTATTTTTATTTTTTTTAATACCTACAAATGTCTGGGTACGAAGCGACCTAAACCATCAAAAGTTGCATAAGAGTGAAGTACGCAGCACTCATATGATGTTCTGATGGTGTGAAGGTCAGAACTGTGTTGTTTCCTTAAAAAAGGGGTTATTTCTCCTTGCAGGTCGTGGTGATCTCTAAATACCTCCGAGGAATACGACCTACTGTGGTCATGACAACTGGATGGTTGAAATGATATTTTAATTTTAGAAACAATGCTTTTGCCACTCTAAGCTCAGATTTTTAAGCCTAAGAAGTGATATCACTGTTGGACGTTCTAAAAGTTTCTAACTGTCCTGGTATTTATGTGTCACCACGGCAACAAGGAATCACATCAGTAACGATGTAAAAATACCATCTGTTAGTCATAAAAATAATTTTCTAATCCCTAAGTCAGTGTAAAAACTAAACACTAAGGAGGCAATAGGTTTTACTTGTATTTTCTCCTAGCAGTGAATGAACACAGCCAACAACAGCTGTTCTAACTTGCTGCCTTTAAAGGTCACTACTTCAATCCCTAGAAGGTCTCATGGAAAAAATCAACTGCACATTTATTTTTATTTATCTTTTTATTGATGTTGTCAATAAACCTGACCATTTATCCTAAATTTGTTGGATTATTTAAAAAACTTAGTCACGTGTTTCCCATAAATGTTACTTTACTGCCCTCTAGTGTAGCCAAAAATTGGTCTAAAAATATGGGGAAAAAAATCCATAAATATGTTGCTTCGCCCTATAAGTCACAGGGCATGCAAATTAGGAAAATAACTGCGACTTATTGGCCGGAAAATACGGTATGTGGTACCAGGCCCTTTTATACGGGCTGTTAGGTCCCTGTACAACCAGTGTCAGAACTTAGTCCACATTGCAGGCAGTAAGTCCGGCTCGTTTCCAGTGAGAGTTGGACTCCGCCAATGTTGCCCTTTGTCACAGATTCTGTTCATAACTTTTATGGACAGAATTTCTAGGTGCAGCCAAGGTGTTGAGGGGATC
>JAVCKU010000003.1:5665837-5679700 GCA_032273985.1 Hypsolebias coamazonicus
AAATTATGTTTAAAAATAAATAAAGTTTAATTAATCTAAATTATAAATGATTGAATAATATTAATGCATGTTTTTTGTCTCTTTTCTTCTTCAGTTTATTGCCTTTGCATCCTTGTTCTTCATCCTGGTCTCCATTACCACCTTCTGCTTGGAGACTCACGAAGCTTTCAACAAAATCATCAATAAGACCGACGTACGGAATAACACTGGGCATGACTCAGGACCACAGTATGAAATTGAAACAGATCCTGCACTCACGTATGTGGAGGGAGTTTGTGTCTTCTGGTTCACAATTGAATTCCTTGTGCGTGTGACATTCTGCCCGGTCAAGTTGGAGTTTGTTAAAAGTCTTCTCAACATCATTGACTTTGTGGCCATTCTGCCTTTCTACTTGGAGGTAGGGCTGAGCGGCCTCTCTTCAAAAGCTGCCAAGGATGTGTTGGGTTTCCTCAGGGTGGTGCGTTTTGTTCGCATACTGCGTATCTTCAAGCTAACACGTCATTTTGTGGGGCTGAGGGTTCTTGGCCATACACTGAGAGCCAGCACCAATGAATTTCTGCTGCTCATCATTTTCCTGGCATTGGGAGTGTTAATTTTTGCCACCATGATATACTACGCTGAAAGAATTGGTGCTAAGCCGAATGACCCTACTGCTGCCCTCCACACCAAGTTTAAGAATATCCCCATTGGATTCTGGTGGGCTGTGGTAACCATGACTACACTTGGCTATGGCGATATGTATCCAGAGACATGGTCAGGCATGGTGGTGGGTGCATTATGTGCTTTAGCAGGTGTACTGACAATAGCAATGCCAGTGCCCGTTATTGTCAATAACTTTGGGATGTACTACTCTCTGGCCATGGCTAAGCAGAAGCTGCCCAAGAAGAGAAAGAAACACATCCCTCAAGCTGTGCAGGGGAGTTCACCGACCTACTGCAAAGCTGACCTCAGCACCACCTGTAACAGCACCCAAGGTGACCTGTGCCATGTTAAAGGAAGCAGGGTACTAGAACGCAACCGTTCAGGTAAGACGATGAGGAGAAACATTTACTGCAGCTGTTCATTCACATAGAGAACACAAAAGAAATACATAAATAATATGTTCATGGGTAGGAAGCACTTGGACCAAATGTATAGTTTGATCAGTTATAAAGTGATGTTCTGTTAAATAGTTGTTACCCTGTGAGTATGACACCAGTTAAAAGCACAGGGTATGGAGAAAACTACAGAAGTCTTCACCCTAGGCTAATGGCTTCCTAAACAAGAACCCTTTATAAATAGTTTGTCAGGCTTATAAAACCAGTATGAACGATAACTACATTATTATTATGATTCTATGCTTTTGCATCACCGTAAAGGGGCTGTATATAGCACTTACTTATACAGTATTATACTTGCACTTGCATTGTTTTGTAAATCACTTAAGTGTATTGAAGATACTCAAAGCTCTTTACAGTCTGTGCCCACATTTACCCATTCATACAGAACTCTACTTCGTGTATCTCTAGAAAGACTAATCAGAGCTTTAGATCACATTCATACATCGATGGGACACACATCAGAGGCAATGGGGTTCAGTGTCTTGCCCAGGGACACTTCAATATGTGACTGCTGGTGGAATTGAACCCCCAACTCTCCCATTAGAGGATTAATGTTCTAACCTCTCAGCCACAGCTGCCCCACAGAAACAGGCCTTTGCTTGGCTAGCCACTAACCAAGATGAAGACTTCTGCCCTTTTCTTCATACTCTGTGTTCCATGAACTGGGTACTAACTATTGGTTAGCTATTAGACTATTATTAGACTATTAGACAGACCATTGTTTAAATAATGATCAAACTAGACCTTTAAAGTAATTAATTTAGGTAGAAAGATCTAATGAAGGTCTACCTTTTTGCCTATTAAAAGATAAATGGTTGTTCAGATAAGCTCAGGGTGATAAGAAATACCCATGTCCTGGATTCTAGCAGCAATATTTGTGGCTGTTTTTTCCTACTAAGTTTGCATCTGTTATTTAGTCTGACACATGCGTTATTGATGGAAATTAGCATTGAAGTTTGTATACAAGCATTATTTAAATTCTAAAGAGTATCCCACTGAGTAGGCGTGCACTCTTGGCTTGTTTATTAAGTCTCAGAACCTTATATTTAATATGATCAGAATAATATATTCACTGAATGCACAAATACTGTCAAACTCATGTAAGTGTGAAGTTTCTTTGGGGGTTATTTTGGTTAAGAATCCAAACTTTTCCTGCTTAGTGTTCTTAAATGTGATATGTATCAACTCAAAACGTTTCACGTGTAAGTGAAAACGATTAAAAATATTAAAGAAATTCAGTGCTGAAGATTGTTTTCAACAATAATCAAAATAACATTTTACACCTGCAAATAACATTATTATTATTATTATTATTATATCATCAAAATCATCATCATAATCATCATCATTATTATTTAGTATTATTTCATTACTAATATTATTATCATTTTTTAAATTATTATCATCATCTTAGGGAGTGGTGGTGCAGAAGTTAGAGAAGGTGGGCCTGTGATCGGAAGATCTCTGGTTCAACTCCCGATATTGTCAACAGCAGAATGTAGATGGAAAAAGTGAAACATCCACACCTACCTCCACCCTTTTTTGCCCCACACTGGACCCATGAGCAAGGCCCTTAACCCCCACCATCTGCTCCCTCTGGGCACCCTAGATAGCAGCTCTCTGCTCCACACAGAGGGCTGTGGTAGCTCGGTGGTCTGTGGTTGCATCAAGTAGGAAATCCAGCGTAAGAACAATGGCTAAGTCTTCGTGGGACTGTTCACTGTGGTGACCCCTAAAAAAGATGGGAGCAGCCAAAAAAAAAAGAAAAAAAAATCATAATCAACATCATCATTATTATTATTACTATAATATTATTAATATTATTGTTATTAATATTATCTCGTTCTCCTATTAAAACAGAAAAAATATATTATTATTAGACATATTGTCCTTGTCTCCTCCTGTGTGAATGAAAGAGAAAGTCATGAAAATTGAACACTTTATTGTGTATTTGATGTATTTGATAGAGGCACCTTCATGATGCAAGCAATTACCATTAATCTGTGGCTTTAGAGCAAGTATAAGTACGATGATAGGATACAATGTTATTGAGATTTGTGGACCTTAAAATTAATTCTGGAATATGCAGAAAGTGACAAAAAAGATAATTTTGTGAAAACACTCAGTGGGATTAAAGAAAGCAATGGCTCTTTGTGATCCACATGAATTAACATAATCTGACCTTTGACCTCCACCCTGCTACACAATGGTGACATTTAGGGTCTTTTATGTAGGACAGTGTTTCATGTTTGTCAGGACTCCAAGCTCTTCCCGCTCCGCAAGTTCACCTTCTCTTTCATCTAAAATATAAGATTTTGTAAAGGCACCTAGACAAATACGGGTATAAAATATTGCTCTTAAACTTTTCATAGTACTGTACTTCACTAAATGATCAGAATATTCCTTTAACATTAGGCCTTAAAATATGTTCATTTTGAAAAGAGATATCCGACATGGCAATCGTATGTATTGAAACAAGAGGTTAAAATTGAAAATTGTACATCTACATGCCAAATTTGTGTGCTCTATGGGATAAATCATACAAGGTGTGTGTCTTCCATCCTAGTATGTGTAATGTTAGGAGCAAAGTCAGTCTGTGCACATCCTCTAGCTGGAGAATATTTGACTGTTCTTAGAATAAATAAGTGCAAAGTAATATTATCTTGATAGCAGCTGTTTAAGAATTCTACCATTAGTACATATCAGAATACGAAAAAGGAAATGCATTATTTTTAAAAAGCCGAAATGATGCTTGTCCTATTTTTATTTCTCTCTCAAAGTTCTGTCAGCAGATTGTAGTGGGGGCAGTGACCTTAGCTTGTCCACAGAGGAGAGAGTCCCTATGCGACGGTCCAGCACCAGGGAACAGGACCGCCACAGTGGGGGGACGTGTTTCCTCCTTGCTGCTAGTGACTACAGCTGCCCTGCAGATGGAGGGATGAGAAAAACAGGTAACTGCTTGTGTAAGTTCAACTACTTTTTTATATCATTCATTTTGTTTAATTGTTATAGATGCATTTATGTAGGTGTTGTCTCATTTACTTAGAATTTATTTACAAATCTGTTTTAAGTTTTCTTTTTCATGCCTGCTTTTTTATTATACTTGTAACTACAACATTATGGAATAAAAATAAATACATAAAAAAGGAATGATTTTAAAACCTCAGACATCAGTCTAAATCCTCATCAGCTGATCCATGTCCTTAGTGGCAGGTACACCAACGTCTCTGAAGGGGGGAAGGCTGTTTGTTCAGCACTAGTCAGTTCAGGTAACGTAACTTGTGCATCTGCCGTTGCAATTCAGTGACCCACATCACAGTATTTTTCGGAGGGTCCAATGCTTCTATGCAGCCGACTCAGAACTGTTGCTTCTTCATAATTTATTCATGTTTTCTTATTGCTTGGAAACGTTTGAATAAATTTTTGACGCAGCATGTCACTTTTTATTTATTTATTTATTTATTTTCATAGTTGTTGTATCATTTGTTGCCCATCTGCAACCACAAGATAAATGATCCTGAGTGGCTTACCTCAAATGCAATGATAAACCAGGAGCTGCTAAAAATAGCTACTACTGTTTTCTTTTTGTAACTACAATTTGACATTTTTAGGTGTTACATTTCTTGTTTTTCCCAGTTAAACCAAAAACAATTACTGACCAATGAAAGGATTCGTGCCATTCAGATATGTCTATTGACATTTTAAACATCAATTGAGATTAAAGAAAACATAATAAAGGAAGCAATACATAAAACAGGGGTCCATACCTGGTATAGACTACCTCACAAGGAACATACAGTGTAAACACCCTTTAGAAACCAAGTAAATGGTAAATGGACTGTGCAATAATAGAGCCTTTCTATCTTATTCAGATACTCAAAGCACTTTACATTACAATTTGTGCCCTCATTTACCCATTCATACAGTACTCTAATAGATCTACTCTATGCAAAGAATAATCAATGCTTAATCACTTTCATACACCGATGGGACACACATTGGAGGTAATGAGGGGTTCAATGCCTTGCCCAGGGACACTTCGGCATGTGACTTCTGGTGGAACCGAACCTCCAACTCTTGCACTGGAGGATGACTCAGCCACAGCTGAGTGGTTAGAGCAGTCGTCCTCCAGTACAAGAGTTGGAGGTTCGATTCCACCAGAAGCCACATGCCGAAGTGTCCCTGGGTAAGACACTGAACCCCTCATTGCCTCCAATGTGTGTCCCATCGGTGTCTGAAAGGTATGTACCTGGTACCTTTTGAAAATTTACTAGATACATAAAAACTGCATAAATAAATGTCATGTATGTACCAGGTATGTACTCAGTACATACAATGGAAATAACATGCAAGTACTGTTTACCTATGGAGGTAAGTATTGGGTGTGTGCCTGGTATTGACATGTACTTTACAAGAATGGCAAGTACAAGGTATGCACTCCATATGTGTCCGGCATGTACTTGGTAACATGTATCTACCCACTGTGTATCAGGCTATAATATGTATTGCTGGCAAAATGAATAATAAGCAGATCTTATTGGACAATGCTATTTTATTAAACCTTCTGTTCTTGTTATTTTTACTGCTTAGTTCAAAAAAGGTTTTATACACATGCACACATATACTTTGTACATACAATGCTGGTAAATAAAATTTGAGAATATCTCCCATTAGCAGTCCTCCAGCAGACTTTGAGAAGATGGGACCCCAGGCCGGCTGGGTGATGGTCCAGAGTAAGCATAGTGCTAAGGCTAAGCCCCCAGTTCACTGACATGTTTATGTTTCAAATCGATTTTCCTCATTCAGCGACACACCTGTTGAGAAGTAGACCCTGGTACTTGGCAACTTCATAGTCCGAAAAGTGGCACTTGGGACTCCAGTGACCAAAAAAATACATTGTGGGGCCCAGAGCGGGTGACATAAAATCTTATCTGAAACTGGTGGCTAAGGCTAAACACAGTAAGATTGTTATTCACGTCGGTGGTAATGACACCATGTTCCGCCAATCGGAGTTCACAAAAAATAATGTTTCTTTGGTGTGTAACTTCACAAAAATTATGTCAGACTCCGTAGTTTTCTCTGGTCCCCTCCCCAATCTGACCAGCAATGACATGTTAAGACATATGTTGTCGTTCAACCACTGGCTGTCCAGGTGGTGTTCCGATAACAATGTGGGCTACAAAGTATATAGATACTTGGAGTGATTTTGGGGGAAAACCTGGTCTGATGTGAAGAGATGGCATCCATCCCACTTTGGATGGAGCCGCCCTTCTTTCTAGAAATTTGGATGATTTTGTTTGTCCTCCAAATTATTGACAACCCTGGGTCCAGTCCAGGAAGCAGAGGTGTGGTCTTTCACACCTCTCTGCTGCTTCTCCTCTGTTACCCACCCAAACCACCACTGAAACAGTGCCAGCTCACCCATGTCTCAAGTTGAATAAACCAAAAATAAACTCTGAAAACTATAAATCATGACAATATTATTAAAATAAACAGTTACTTTACCAGAACAAAATAATAAAATCATTAAATGTGAATCAATGAAGACTAAATGAATAGATTTATTCTTTCTGACAGAAACCTGACTACAATAGGAGGATTTTGTTAGTATAAATTAATCCACTAATTACCGTAACTTCCACACCATAAGAAACTGCTTGTTTCACATGCTTTGAAATTTCTGCTTATCGAATGCTTATCGAAAGCCCGATTATTTTTTTTTAACGGGCTGGCAAGCTTCATGCTGCCATAAAATTTAGCCTCATCACACCTGGGCACTCACATAGCTGCCCAATACACATCTCTCTTGGGAGGTGGACCCTCATGACTCAATGAGACTACCTGTATAAATAAAGGTAAAAACAGCTATAATAATCTTCCATCCATCCATCCATCAATCCATCCATCCATTATCTTGTGCTTGGTCTAAAGTTGGGTTGCGGGGGCAGCAGCTTGAACAGCAAGGCCCAGACATCTCTTCCCACACCCCACTCTTCTGGCTCTTATGGAAAGACCCCAAGGCGTTCCCAGGCCAACAGATAGATGTAGTCTCTCCGTGTGTCCTGGGTCCACTCCGGGGCCTCCTCCCAGTCAGACATGCCTGGAGCACCTCCCTAGGGAAGTGCCCAGGAATCATCCTTACCAGATGCCCTAATCACCTCAACTGGCTCCTCTCGATGTAGAGGAACAGCGGTTCTTCTCCATCTCTCCCAGATGACTGAACTTCATACTGTTTCTCTAAGGGTGAGTCCAGCTACTCTGCTGAGGAAACTCATTTCAACCACCTGCATCTGCGATCTCATTCACTACCCAAATTTCGTGGCCATAGGTGATGGTAGGGACTTAGACCGACTGGTAAACAGAGAGCATTGCCTTACAGCTCAGCTCCCTCTTCAATACAATGGACCAGCACAGAGTCTGCAATACTGCAGATGCTGCGCCAAGGTATCTGTCAATACCATGCTCCATTCTTCCCCGACTAGTGAACAAAACCCCAAGATACTTGAACCTCTCCACTTGAGGTTGAACCTCACCCTTGACCCAATGAGAGAAATTCACCCTTTTCTGAATGAGAACCATGGCCTCAGATTTGGAGGTGCTGATTCCCATCTCAGCCATTTCACACTTAGCTTTGAACCGCTCTAGTGAGAGCTGGACATCATGGCACAATGACACTAACAGAACCACATTATCTTCAAAGAGCAGAGATGGACTCCTGAGGTCACCTAAACAGAATCCCTCCGCTTCTGGCTGCACTGAGAAATTTTGTCCATAAAAGTTATGAACAGAATCGTGACAAGGGGCAGCCCTGGCGGAGACCAACTCCCACCCTGAAGGGGTCCGACACTACTGGCAATGCAAACCAAACTCTTGCACTGCTTGTATAGAGACTGAACAACCCAGAGCAACAGGCTCCCAATTCTATACTCATGGAGCATCCCCCACAGTGTACCTCAAGGAACATGGTCAAAAGCCTTCTCCAAGTCCACAAAACACATGTAGACTGTATGGGCAACTCCCATGACCCCTCAAGGACCCTAGTGAGGTTCCACAGCCAGGACAGAACCCACATTGTTCCTCCTGGACTTGAGGTTCAACCAACAATTAGACTTGCTTCTCTAGTGCCCCTGAAAAGTCCTTACCAGGAAGGCTGAGGAGAGTAATGCCCCTATAATTGGAGCACTCTCTCTGGTCCCCCTTTTTGAAGAGGTGAACCACCACCCAGTCTGCCAATCCAGTGGCACTGTCCCCAATGTCCACACAATGTTGCAAAGGCACGTCAAACAAGACAGCCTCACAACATCCAGAGACTTAAGGAAATCAGGATAAATATCATCCACCCCCAGAGCCCTGCTGCCTCAGAGCTTTTTAACTACACTGGTGATGTCAGTCATGTGGTTATGGATAAACCAACCCCAAAGTCCCCTGACTCCACTGTAAGATGTGCCAGTGGGATTGAGAAGGTCCAAGAAGTATTCCTTCCAACTCCCAATGACATCAATAATTGAGGTCAACAGTACTCCATCTTCACTGAAAACAGTTAGTAAAGTGCTATTTTTCCCTCCTCAGCCACCTGATGACTTGCCAGAATCTCCTCAGAGCTGACTGAGTCTTTCTCCAAGGCCTCACTGAACTCCTCCCACATCCTAGCTTTTGCCTCAGCAACAGCCAAAGCTGTGGACCTTTTGGTCCTCTGGTACTCCTCAGCTACCTCTGGAGTCCCACCAGCCAACAAGACCTGATAGGACTCCTTCTTCAGCTTGACAGCCTCCCTAACCCGAGGTTTCTTCCACCGAGTTCAAGGGTGGTCACCGCAAAAAGCAGTAGCAACCTTACGACCACAGCTCAAGGCAGCCACTTCAACAACTGACGTGTGGAACATGGCCCACTCTGACTCAATGTCCCCCACCTCAGCTAGGATGCAGTTAAAGCTTTCCCGGAAGTGTGAGTTGAAGATATTTCTGATGGGTTCTTCTGCCAGGCATTCCCAGTAAACTTTCACTACACATTTGAGTTTGCTGGGTCAGTCCAGCATCTTCCTCGCCATCTGACCCAACTTGTTACCAGGTAGTGATCAGTTGACAGCTCAGCTCCTTTCTTCACCCGAGTGTCCAAAACAAACTGCCACAAATCAAATGACATGACTATAAAGTCAATCATTTATCTAGACCATGGGTGTTCTGGTGCCAAGTGCAGTTATGGGCGCCCTTATGTTCAAACATGGTATTCGTGATGAAAAGGCTATGACTAGCACAGATGTCTAACAACAGAACACCGCTCGAGTTCAGATCAGTGAGGCTGTTCTCCCAATCACGCCCCTCCAGGTCACACTGTGTTTACTAAGGTGTGCATTGAGGTCCCCCAGTAGAATAAAGGAGTCCCCAGCTGGTGCACAATCTGGCACCCCCCACCAAGGACTCCAAGAATGCTGGATACTGAACTGCCATTTGGTGCATAGGCACAAACAACAATCAAAGCTTCTCCCCCCACCCAAAGATGCAGGGAAGCCACCCTTTCATCTACTGGGGAAAAAGCCAACGCATAGGCATTAGTGGGGGGAGTGGTGGCGCAGTGGTTAGACGGTGGGCCTGTGATCGGAAGATCGCCGGTTCAAGCCCCGGTACCGACACCATCAAAAAATGTGGGTGGAAAAAGGTGAAACACCCATACCGGCCTCCACCCTCATTCGCCCCACTCTGGGACCCTGAGCAAGGCCCTTAATCCCCACCATCTGCTCCCTAACAGGTCTCTCTTGAAAATGAGTTCTCGTGGCTCAATGAGACTACCTGGATAAATAAAAGGTACATGAAAAAAAAAAATGTAAATGCTGTTATGCAAAATCTCATGTGAGATCTTCTGTAATGTGTTAGCACTCAGCGTACAGTATGTGTTTTTAATGATGCTCAGCTACTATCACACCAATCTCATTAAAACTGAATTATAGCCAGTTTTCTGTTTGCGATCAGACAGGCCATGCTATCACAGATAATGTGTTAGCAGAGGGTTGTAAAAGTCCCCATGTCAGTCCTGAGAAGTACGCTCTGAGCATTAGTGACACTTTTTTAATCACTGAACGTGTGGATTGACAAAATGTTGCTGCAGATTGTTTGGTCTTTGCTGCAGTAAGTAATTCCTGAGGAAGCTCCTGTGCACAGGTCACATTTGAACCTAGCTCCAGAACATGACTGATTCTGAAACCAGGAGCTGAAAGAAACTTCTGCGAGACATTGATCTGCATCTGTTCACTTACTCCTACTCATTTCATCAAATTGGCGTGACCTATCGCTGCTGGCATCATTCAGAAGTGCTAAGGGACCCCCCCACACACACACACACCTCAACCCAGAGGTATAAATACAGCAGGAGGACTCAAAACCAGCAATTAGCCCGATCCGCACCGTGTGACCATCAGACTGGACTGGACCTCTGGCAACATGACTGTAAGTAAACTTCACAAAGATTTTTTTATTGTCCAAATGCTGAGTCAGCATCTAGGCTGTCATTTTCCTGTTTATATCATTTTCAGCAACTAAGTAATATTTTAACTAGTTGAAATGTTTTTGATGTTGTCACTTTTATATTTTTAAAACCATTTAAATTGGTTTAAAGCATCCTGGTAAAAATGGATTCAGATCTCTTCAAGTCTGTCCAAAACTGTTAACTTTCTGAAATATCTTCAATATAGTTGACAGTTTTTGTCTTTTTGTGTCTCATTTTGTTCTTTGCTTTTATTTTTCCTTATGTTTTATGCTTTGTCTTTTTAAGCATCCTTTTTGTTTTCCTGTTTCCTTTTACATCATTTTGTTTCTTGTCTTTTTTTAATCATGATGCTTTCTTGTTTTACCTCCTTGTGTCTCTGTGAATTTTTTTTGTCTCCATGTGCATCATTTTGGTCTTTGTGTGTCCTTTTGGGTCCTTTAAGCTTCCACACACGTTTTGTCTCTTTCTGCATCTGTTCTTGTAACACCTTATATTTGTGTTCTTATCTACAATTCATTGTATGTTCTATTTTGTTTCATTCTTTTTTTGTCTTATGCTATTTTAAAACGTCCTAGGTATACATCTTTTCTCTTTTGATATGTATCTTTGTTCAGCTAAAATTAACTTTCAACTTTTTTGGTTACTTTCTACTTTTATGTTTTAGCTACTGTTTTTTTTTTTTTTTTTTTTTTTTTTACCTTTTACCAATGTCTTTTGCTCTATAAAGGTTTTGCTAAGATTCTTTTTACTACCTCTGCCATGGTATCAAACTTGTTTTAAACTCTGCCTCCTCAAAGGTAGGCATAGAGAGGAGATCAGTTCTTCCTCTGTCCAACAATATTCCAGCCAGTCAGTCTGGAAAAGGACTTTCTTTCTTTCCCACTGAACAGTTTGACAGAACCGAAGGTCCTTCCCCATGAAGGAATCAGCATGCCTGGTGCACCCGTCTTACCTGCCGCCCAGCTCTCCAAGCACCCAGTTTCCACCATCTTCCTCCCAGGTGGCAGGCCCACATGGTGTACGTGGCCTCATGTCTCTCTTCAGTGAGGAGAGGAAGAAAAAGTAGAAACCAAACGGCAGCAGCCAAGTGTTCGTGCCAAGTTTTAGAAATATAACATATAACACATGACACAAGAAACAAACCCTTCCTGTTTTCTGTATGCAGCTCTGCAAAAGGTTAATGTTTTGCTTCAGTGAAGCAGACACTATTTGAAAGGAGTCTCATTGAAAAGATCTCCAGAAGTTTTGAAAGTCTGTTTTTTGTCTACATGAGTTAAGTCCTCTGACTATGCAGACATAAAAAGATCTAGTGGATGAAGTGGTGACAAGTAAAACACAACTTTGCAACAAACACACTTTAAATTGGAGCTTACGGCACTTTGTTACCAGCAGTCTGTCACAAAGACACAACTTCCAGGTCGTCCTCACAAACAGCGTGCAAGAAGAAGAGGAATAAAATAAAAAAAAGTTCAATACAGAAAAAACTGGACTTTATTTGTAGTAGGAAGACGTTTCGCTCTTATTCCAAAGAGCTTTCTCAATTCAAAAGATTATTCACATTACATCACATATCAAAATAACAGTGCTAATTTGTCAAAATAACAGCAATCAAAAATGTCGAAAGACAGTCCAGTTTACTTTGATAAAATAAATGGAAGGATGGATAGATGGATGGATTGTCCTTTGTTTGACAACTGAGAGCTGAAGCACCTGAAGTCAGTGGCATTCAATTGGAGTAGGAGCAACAACGCACAGGACTGAATTCAGCAGAGAAGAGTCGAGCTTAGAACTGTGCAGTGAGGGGAGGGGGACACGGGGTTAGAATACTTGATAGAAGCGGAGCTGCTCTATTCACACACAAGGAGAGAGCTTTTAACAACCTGCTAAAATACACCAAAATGCAGGAAATTGCATCTACTTGTTCAAAATTTTCAGGGGTTGTGTTCCACAGATACCCCCACCGCAAACACCTCCCGCCCACTATTTGTGTTCCGGCATCAATCGGTTCACAAATTAAGCACTGCTGTTGCTGTAGTAGTCCAGGCATCTGGAAGCTCTTTCTTACCACCCAGAACATTTAACAGTTCCTGAACTCCTCACAGCATTCCCCCTTCCTCACCGTCCACCATTTGATGTTTTTCTCTGACTATATTCTTTTTTGTCTTCTTCACAACAACAGTCATTCTACACAAACCATTCGATGCTGTTTGGCCACGCTCTCCCCTTTCACATTGCAATCCCCAATCTCCCTCAACTTTCCTCTTCTACACAGAATATAGTCTACTCAAAAAAGTCACTCTATGTTCCTCCAGGTTTTGGAAGTAAGTGTTGACTACAGCCATTTTCATTTCTTGGCAAAATCCATTACCATTTTTCCTTCTTGGTTTCATTTCTTGAAAGACCAAGTGGTGTGACAAAACACATTTAGGCCAAAAGTATTTCCTCAGAATGTCCTTTCTTAAATTTGGCTACCCACAAACATCAGAGAGAAGTCAGTAAGAAGGACTGTATTTATCTGACCAGTATGAAATAGGTCTACTTTATAAGTGTGTCTTAGCAACAAAACCCCTTTTGATATCCTAATGATTTCCTCCAATGTCCCTGAGAATGTTACAGGAAGACAGTGCACCCTGCCAAGACACCAATTTTCAGGCGTCATGCTTTGGTACGTACCAATTCAATGCTGTGAGGCATATTAAATTGAGGAAATTGTCTCATCAAAATGTACTTTAACAAAATTTTTGGTGGCATTTGCTGCATGAAGGCAACACAAATCTACTTCCTAAAAGCAGTAGATTTCTAAACCATGTGGTGTTTACAGGTTGGCTGAAAAATCTGAACAATTTTCAGTGTACGTTGTTTCTGTGTGTCGAGGACTTTTATGTGCAAGTTTCTTCGTTTTTATGTTTCTGCATTCTCTGTCACTGGCTCAGCATAAAAAGCACCCCAGTTTAACATAACTTGACTTGTCTTCTTGCTTTTCATTTCAACAATTGTGAGGTATTATTTTATTCTTTTATGAGGCTCACATAAATCTGCCAACTTCTGCAGCACTTCTGTTGCAGCAGCCATTGGAATCCTCATTAATGTTTAACATGATCATTTCAATGTGTTTTATCTAGTTCTTTGTCCATACACACTGAAAAAAAGAACTTGTTGGTTTAACGTAATATAATGGTGGAAATTGGTTGCACACATACATTTTGCTTTGGCAGCACCTTAAACAATTAAGTTAAATTAACACAAAATTTTCACATTGGAAAAAGATGAATATATTGTGTTG